>JAWMRA010000023.1:704416-735632 GCA_035584735.1 Pseudotriccus pelzelni | reverse complement strand
CCCAGGTTGCTCCAAGCCCCGTCCAACCTGGCCTTGGACACTTCCAGGGATGAGGCAGCCACAGCTTCTCTGGGCAACCTCAGTTAAATTAAACCAACAGTTTTTGTTGCTACAAAAGAGAAAATGGCAAAAAAGGTGATACTCAAGTTGGACTCCACAATTTTTCACCTCAAGCACTAAAAGACAAATTTAGATTTACTTTTAACACATAATTATAGATGATGCCAAGGCTCCTTCAAGCAAAGTTCCCTGACAATATGGTCTGCTGTTCTCCTGTCCGAGCCTCTGCACCAGATAGACCACTGTCAGACTTAATTGTGGTTACACGAAGCAAAACAAATGCATTCAAACATGCTGCCATATTACATTAACAGATCTGAAGTTTAGTGCATCTCATCCCATTACATCTTAAACTGGATTTAACACTGTGCAACACAACATGGCAAATTAGCGAGCTAAGGATAACCAGCCTGTCTACCTGATGTCTGGTTAGTTTGCAAATTAGGATCTCTGCAGGTAGAAGGAAGCACGTCCCCTCCGTGCTGAGTGTGTAACAGGGCTCCTCTGTGTCCCTGGCCAAGGCATCGCCCCAGAAGCTGCACTTCTCATCACTAGGGACAGAGTCTTAGAGAGGCCCAGCAAGGCAAGGAGAATCATCTCCCATGTCACAGACAGGAGGTTAAGCTGCAAAGAAAGGCTAAAGGTACATCCAAAGTCAAACAAAACCCCTTGGCGAACACTGTTTTCCTCCCAGCCTCCAGCCAAGGCTTTAACCACAGGATAATCAGGTATCAGTAGGGAAGAATTTACTCAAAACAGTGTTTTGAAGGCAGAAAAGATTCTCTCAAATCAATAAACTGATTTCAGTGAGATCCTTCTGGCAGAGTCATGAGAAGCTGTTACACCCTACAATAAATTTGGTCTCTCAGATGAGGGAGGAGAAAAACAATCAGTCCCCACCCCTCCAACTCTTCGCACTTATCTCACTCCATGCCAGACTGGGCTTGAAATTCAGAATCCAACTCCCCAGTGGCTTGGAAGCAAAAGCAGGGAGAGAGGGAAGAGACAGTTGGGCAAGAAGTTGCACTGCTGGAAAGTCATCAGTGACCACCGAGCAAAACCGTTCCTGCAGCTTGAGGACACACTCAGGGACCTGTGATGGTTGAGCCCCTGATGCACCAAACCTGGGTGTGAAGGTTGGCAGATTGAAGCCATTGACTTCATCAGCCTCAGGAAGGGGAAAATCCTGTGTTTCAAATCCAAAAGCTGTTCCGTTTTCATCTGACTGGAGCTTTGGTCTGGCCTCATCCTATGACTTGTGATCAGCATCTCTAAAATTCAATTAGAAACAAAGACAGAGCTGTAAGATAAGTACAGACACTCCCAAAGCCCCTCTTTTCCATTTGCCTTGTTTCAGCCAGCAGTTCGGTCACTACAGAGCCAGACTACTCAAGTGGGGTTTAAATCTTGCAGGCTTTGAAGGCTTTGGGTCACACCAAGAACAAGTGCAGCAGAGTGAGAGTTGTGGCAGTTTGTAATTATCTGTTGGGGTTTCTCTCACAGATAATTATGAGATTCTCTGTTACAGTTCAACTAATTAACACAACTTCCTTCATCCGTTAATGCCACTGACACTCTGGCCTCCTCCTCACGGACTTGGGGAAGCAGAGGAAATCAGAAGGATCCCATTATCTCTAAAAGCCTTGCAAAATCTCCAAGACTCCTGTTACTTTCATCACTGTTTTCTGCCCGCTTTGGTTCCAGGCCAAGACAGCAATTAAGTGCATACTGCTACTTAAAAGCCCAGGAATAACCAGGCTGAAATGAAACAAAACCACAAATCTAGCAAGCATAAAAGCAGAATTATAGCTCAGGCACAGCTCTGTTTCATCTCGGTGCAGAGAAAGGGAGTTTCATCTCCTGCAGATCAAATAGCTTCAAACTCGAGGGAAGTCTGAAACCCAAATCCAGGAGTGAACAGCCAGCGGAGAGGGGCTTGTTTTTCCATTTTTATGGAAGCAATTCTTTCAGTTTTATTTGCAAAATCAGGTAAACCCACAACTCAGACTTTGCTACCCTGAACGTACACAGGCACTGTGGTCTAAGGCCAGCACTGTTCTGTGTGGAGTGGCCATGAGGATCCATTAAGTGAGGTAACAATATTAGGGAACTGTCTGCTCTTTATTAGCTCTGCTGAGGCAGACACGATGATCTGAGGCTGGGAGATTTATACAGGCAGTATATTTTATTAGATCAACTGCTGGAATTGGGAGGGAGAGGGGGGACACAAGATCTCAGACTCTCAAGCCACGAAGACAGTTGTCCCTGTTCCAGCCGCCAGACTCATAAAATATATTGCCTCTTACTAGAAACCTTCCCTCTCTGTAATTTCAGCCGTTGCCAATACAAAACTTCTTAAACTGACTCATGCTTTTATTTACAATAAATTTTCTTCATTTCTGAGGAGCAGTTACACCTCAGCTGCACAAGAGCCCAGTTCACAGGAGGCTCCTGGAGCACGTCAGCCCCACGCCTGTGGCTCCAGCACTTGGCACCACAGCTGCTCCAGCTGTGTCAGCCAGAGGATGCCATGGGCACAAGGCTGCTCTCCAACCTGCGAGTCCATCTCTGCCACCAGAAAAGCATATAAATCTCTTCTGGATTTCAGGAGAGCAGCACCCAAGTTCCTCTCTCCCTGCACCTCCTGAATTTCTTGTCCGTTCCTTCCCATCCATGCACTGCCAAGACACTGCCTCAGCCAGCAGGGCACGTCTATCTTGCATAAAGGTTCACTTAAGAACCCCCTCTGTGACCTTGATGCAGATTTAATCTGTCATTGTACGCTCAGTTTTAGCTCCACTCTTGCCTTCTTTGCAGTCTGTCCTAAAAAAGTCAACGAGATACGTTTTCATTCACTCGCAGCGTCTCCAGTGACCTTGGCAATAGTCTAATCTGTCTTGGCAGATTCAAGATAGAGAAAACAAGCAATAGAGACAGACCTGCTGGGTTCTGCTATTGATCAGCCACTTGAGTGAAAGCTCATTATGAGCAGCAGGAACGTGTCAGGAACAAGTTCTCCTACAGAGCTGCAGCGAGAAGAGAAAGGCTTAAACAAGGCAGGGGTGGCTGGGCTTTGGGGTGGGGGGAAGCACAGCCATGGGAAGGGAGGAAAGGGCAAGGTGAGTTAAAAAGAGCAGACAACACTTCATGTCCAGTGAGGCTGTGCCTCAGAAACTCCCAGTGAAGTAAACTGAGTTTATGTATCTAAAAAACTGAAACTCAGCTTACATTGCTGAACTTTGCTACAAGAGAGGCTGAACTCTTTGGAGAATCTTGTTTCTCAGTGTATATAAGTACACTAAGATAATACTAAGATATATATATACACACACAAAGTAATGTTATTTAGGGTATTGCTTCTGCTACTTACAGGAACTCAAAGAGAACATCTGACAACACAAGAACAGTCGAATAAGTCCCATTATTTTCCTGGCAATCAGGGTGTAATGCAGAAACTCCTTGGCATGACTGTTTGAATAGCACTGCCTCACCTCGAGACAGGTCTTTCCTTATCTCCAGACAATTATTCTGTGCTCTCTGCTGAAGCCCAGCTCCTGTGACCCAGTACATCTCCTCCAGCCTCCCCAGGGCACAGGCTGGCACTTCTATTACCCTCCTTCCCCTGATTGCTCTATGTCCCAGGATGAACAGAGACAGAGGAGACCTGTCTGTCTCTGTATTTTGCAGGGGGACTCATAACCAACACCCTTTCACAAGAGGCTCCAAACACACACTGTCTGGTCACTGGGAGAGATGGCACCGAAGCCTCACCCATTGCCAAGGCTTTAATGGGCACCAAGAGGAGCATCTGCTCCTGGGAGGGGCTGTGCCAAGGGTAAGAGCCAGAAGCAGTTCCTGGGTCTTTCCAAACTCCCCCTCAGAGCCAAAGGCAGTTCACATGGCCAGCACTGCAGTCCAAGCTATTCCCTTGGCTCCAGCATCAGACTCCACAGCCCCACTGGCACTGTGCTCTTCTGTCGTGTCTTAAAGGTTGCTAAGAAAATACCCCCATGCTTTTACTGCAGGGTGGCTGATCCTCCAGCCTCCAGAGCAAACCCACAGCATAATTCCACATCAGTGTCAGCTGCTAAGCTGAGCAGGATAAAGAGGAAAACTTCCAGCATCCAGCTGAGGAGGGGAATGCCCAACACTGATGGATGTTCAGTGCTCACAGACCTCACAGAAACCAAGGCGGGAGCAGACAGTGGAGTAATGGAAAACAACCAGGAGGAGGCACACACAGAGGGCAAGTGACAGCACAGGAGAAATCCTGCATGGGAGACCTGCTTCCTTACACATTCCTCAGTTTTAGACATCTAAGCCCAGCTTGCTGTGCTGTGCCTGCACAGTCTCCTTTACAGGGTCTGTCGGGTCAGACTCGGGTGCTCTCCCTTCAATCACTGATCCAAAGAAACAGCAAAAAGCTCGAGATAAAAATGAGGCAGCACAAAACATCACAGGGAGAAAAATCAGCCAGCACAGCTCGAGGGGGCACAGGGTGTGCTGCTGACCCCGGAGGTGTCACCAGCTCCATCGATCCTCAGCACTGCAGCGGGGGCAGTTCAGTGCAGCAGCTCCTCTCGTGACACCTCAGCCAGCCAGGCAATTCCACATCCTGATGGAGGGGAGCGGGACAGAGAGCAAAACCCAGGCTATTTCACTTGCTGCTGGGGCTGTGTGGGTAGAAACGCCTCCAACCCAGGAACACGCTCACATGTGGTGGCACGAGATGCTTTACTGACTCACAGTGCCATCGATCCAAGCAATTGATGCTCTCCTGCCTCGTGGTGGCCATCATCATCATCACAGAACCACTCTGCCACAGACAGGTCTCACTGTCATTAGTACTACAGGGATCTGTGAAGCCAGGCAAGGTTTTTCAGCCTTTATTGCTCCCCTCTGCCTGACAGGTTAGTGCCTGCAGTCGACCAGTACAGCCACTTCTGAGGAGCGCAGCCCTCTTACCTCCCCATCAATACTCAGTAATAAAATGTGTCCCACTAAGTGTGTTCAAAACACAGCAATAAATAGAGATCACAAAGAACCTGCCAGAGCAGCTCATCTCCTCAGAGTTCAACACTGTAACAGCAATTAACTGGGGACATTTCACAGACTAGGAGTGATTTCAGGTTCTTCAGACAAAAAAAAGAGAAAGCACAACTCATGAAATTATTCTTTGTGGCTGCAACTTCTGATTTCCATTTATCTAGAAAAGACCTACTGACAAATCTAATTTCTGAGCTACATTACCTGGGGGGAAAAAAAAAACAACCAAAACATACATGCCTGTAAGTGCCTAATTTGTGTTTCAGGTGCCAACTTCACAGCTCTAAATTCAGAGACATCCTTATTTAGGGTGGGTACTATATTCTGTGTTGAATTAATTCTCTCACTGTTGGTTATCATGCTCCTTTGAGATTTGAAGTCTCAGTTCCACAACAGTTTCCAAAAGGATCAGAGGTTTCAATGGGCACTTACATTTCTCCATCTAACACACGTGAAAGGGAAGTATTTACCACTAAGATCAGCTTCACAGCTTTAAGTTTTTGGCAGGCAATTTCCAAATAATGGTTTGTTTTCAATCAAATAACTGCTAATACGTATTTGAGAGGTAGGTGAAGGCACAGAAGAACTGGAGGATGTGACTTTCAGTTTGAGGTTGTTTAGCCTGAAGAAAAGGACACTGAGGAGAGAACTTCCCACTCCACAGATCCCTGAATAGAGGTTGGAGCCAAGTGGAGGTATATATCTTCTCCCAGGTAAGAAGTGATAGGGGAGGAAATAGCCTCAAGGTGCACCACAGGGGGACTGGATTGGTGATTAGGGGTATTTTTCCATGGAAAGGGTTGTAAAGCCTTGGAAGGGCTGCCCAGGGCAGTGGTGGAGTCACGATCCCTGGCAGTGTTCAAAAAACATGTGGATATGACACCTGAGGACAGGAATTAGTGGCAAACATGGTGGCAGTAAAAAAAAAAAAAACTACCAAAAGCCCAGCAGGCTCATTCATGCCCTTCTACACACTCAGTTCTTACCTACGCCTAAAGCATCACTACTGCACAACTAGTCAGGGATTTGGAGCCCTAAACTGAACAGGAGACTCTCCCCAGACCTGTGAGTAGGCACAAGGCAGCACAGCAGATGTGGAGGAACAGGAACACAAACCTTGTTCTCAGGATTCCAACAAAGTTCCGACAGCTGTGCTTGGGAGACCACAAGTAACTGATTTTCAGCAAAGGGTACAGAGCAGTGCTTGGCCTGACTTGCGCAAGAGTTCCTCAAACATCTCTGGAATCAGTGACAGAGACACAATTTAGTGTCCTTAGAGCCCCCAGATCAGAAGGAGAACAGGATATTATACCTGTAAGCGAGCAGTCTCCCCAGGAGTTGTGTTCCTTCCTGAGAACAGTTATGATGGCACTCAATAAAACTGGCTTTCTTTGTGACTCTTCTTTTAAGAGGTTCTAAAAGAAGGGCCAACAGCTCTGCTTTTCTTCTTTCCTTTCCCACAAGAAAGGGAGGAACAGCAGGGATGGGGCTGGCAAAGATGCAGGAAACCTGTGCTGGGATCCCTCATCTCCCTCCCTGCTTCCCATGGGGGCCACAAAACAGCCCTCTCCCCACTCGCCTCCAAGGCTGGAAGGCTTTAAAACACGGTTTTACTGGGGTTTTTTTCCCTGTTGGGGGCAGAGGGATGATCTTAAACTAAAACAGACTAGTGGATTGGGCACTTACTGCTCCAAGTGGAGGAACTACAGCCAGCTGCCCCCGAGCCCTCTTGTTTTTCAGGAACACCATTTGCTGTCTGACCATCCCGCTCCCAAATAACACCTTCCCTTATTCCAGAATACTCCGTCAAGCTTGACACAACAATATAGGATCATCAAGGACGGACAGAAATGGCCCCAAATTGCACCAGGGGAGGTTTAGATTAAACATTTTGGGGAAAAAAAAAAAAGTCATGGAAAGGTTTGTAAAGCATTGGCACTGGCTGCACAGGGCAGTGGTGGAGTCACCACCCCTGGAAGTGCTCACAAAACACGTGGATATGGCACTTGGGGACGTGGTGGTGCTGCTGCACTGATGACTTGCTGATCTTAAAGGTCTTTTCCAGCCTTCACAATTCTGTGATTCTCTCCTCAGCTTTAGCTGATTTCTTAGAGAAATAAGATACCTCTGTTCCATCAGGAACACTCTACATAAGGACAAAACCAGGAGGGAAAATTTATACAGTGTAGGAGGACTGGGAAAAAGCAATTCTGATGTGCCAAAAAAACTCAAAAGCTTCCCTTTGCTTCAAAGTGTTAATATTTTTCATAAAATATTTATAAAGTGGTACAGGATATTTATAAAAGAATATCAGCATATTTTCATAGACAGCTTGGAAGTTCTCAGTAGTAGATTTAGCAGAAAAATGAAACCTCTGTTTAGAGTACTCTGCACCCTTTTGCATAATTTCCTTGACATGTTGGGGTTTATTTAACTTTATAAGATGATTTTAAAAAGCTTCCCAATGGTTATAAAACTATACTTAATTTGACAGACCTTTTCCACAACAGAGATCAGGGGCACATCTCTTCTTATAAACCTCTTATAGAAGGATTCGTTTTATTTTCTCATAAATGGAGTTTCGTCAGAAGCATTTACAATTTTATACAACAGCTGAAAACTGTTCTCTGAATCCCAGAATAACCAGTTCAAAACAGAAGCTTTGGCAGGAAAAATCTAAAGTCTTAATAGCCAGCATTAGTGTCAAATACAATCAACTCTTCTGAAAAAGTTCCTGGGAGAAAACTCTACCAAGTGCCCCATCCCTGGAAGTGTCCAAGGCCAGGTTGGACGGGGCTTGGAGCAACCTGGGCTGGTGGAAGGTGTCCCTGCCCATGGCAGGGGGTGGGATGAGATGAGTTTTAAGGTCCTGCCACCCCAATCTAGTCTGGGATTCTAAATCAACCAAACAAAATTTAAAAAAAAAAAAAACAAACACAAACACCACCACCCCACCTCACCCACCCACCCAAAAAAGCCTTTACAGAGAAGTCACCAATACTTGAATTGTCACCTGCAGTTCAGAGGGAACTACAGCAAACGAGGAAAACTGCAGTCAGTGCCTTCTCTGCAGCTGGGGCAGTCTAATTATTTAGAGGCAAAACAAAACCTTTCTCATGGGCAGGATTTGCACCACTCACCCTTACAGAACACAAAGGAGACCAGGCTGAACCTTGCAAAGACTGTCAGTGGAACAGCAGACCAGGCTCAGCAACTGCTGCCATCATCACATGGCCGTTAAAGGACACTCTGCTTGTAATAAGACACCGATGCCACTTCTACCCTTTCACAAGTGCAGGTCTAGGAAATGCTTTGTGCTCCAAGGCTGTGAGGTGGAGAAAGAAAAGGTCTCTGCTCTCCATCTTCTCTAGAGGAGAAAAGCACTTCTGTGGTTAAAGCACTGTTGTCACCCCGAGGATGTTCCCGAGTCCCTGGAGCTGCTGTGCTGCTTTGACAAGTCCCTGAGAGCTGCTGAAGTGTCATTAGAGTGTAACAAAACAGATCATTTGGGAGCAGGAACCAACACGTGCCCCAGCACCTCCCAGGAAAAGGCTGCTCAGGGATGGAAAGCCCACTAAACTAAAAGCTGTATTTTAAATGCTAATGCAGCCTTCAAAGGGTGGGGTGGCAAAGGTGATAAAGGTGCTTTGGGGTTTTTTTTGAACCAAGAATCTGAGGCAATTCAATCAAATGAATCCTCCACATCAACAGACTATTGTGCAAAGTACTATTTGAAATCCATGTATTACTCCAGAGTAACAGGGATTATAGACAAGAGAAATGAACAACCAGTTTTGACACATGGACCTCTCCAGGCACCAACTGCTTTCTGAAACAAATCACTCAGAAGGACTCACAGTTTTTAGACCCAGTGAAAAGAATGAGGGGGAGGCTATTTAACCTTAAATTAATGCATGAGACCACAGTGTGTTTCTATCCTGTCCTAGGGGTTTATTCCATTCTCTAGATGAGACTTCCAATAAGAAATGCTGCTTTCACATTGGGTTTTCCTGATCTGTGTGATCTCCAGTACTGAAGAACCTCAAAACTCAAGTGAATGCAACTTCAAGAAACCTGGTGAAACCTTAAGTTGGCCAAGTGGGGTCCAGACTCCAATCCACACCACAGCTCTAAAGCCTCATTTGCACAAAAAAAATCCATTTTTTGTGTCAGGAAAGGATTCTCCGCACAGAGAACATTTAACTGGTCATAACTGATTGTGTCGTATCACTTGAACCGGCCATGAAGGACTGTGTTATATCAAAGCCACAGGTGAGAGACAAGAAGCATCACAAGGAGGAATAAAAGCTTCCTTAGCAGGTTTTCCCTGTAAACAGCATCTCTGCACATGCACACACACGTGGACAAACACAGGGCCAGCAGATTCCTCCAGTCCCACTGCCCTTGAGCTCCTGCTGGCAGAGAAATGGTTAACTGGAATGTGGTGATTATATCTCCATCTCACAGCACTTAATTTGATACAGTCCCCGTTAATAACCAGAAAACAGATGAGATAATTTATCTCTATTTACTACAAATTCCACAGGGAAAAAGAGAATCCTGTCAAATCTGTTTGTGTCCATAATATTGCACGGCAGTCTCCAGTAACGGCTCAGCACGCTGATCCTAAGGCAGAAGAAAATTCATTCATATTTTGGCTGCTAAAAGCAACACAAAGCACTTGCTTTCCTTCTGCTTTGCTGCCCTGCGGGATCACAGAAGCAGCACCGAGATCCTTCGGTGCTCTGTGTGCATCAGGCCCCGGGTGGATGGGGGTGCCTGCAGACTCAGTCTCTGGCTGAATAATGGGAAGCAACAGGAGTGAGGCCACATCGCTCTCGCCAAGTGAGGTGCAGGTACCCCATCCCACGTGGTGAGGAAGGAGGTCCTGCCCCCAAAGGATTGCGGCCCAACATTCCCCCAAAAAGCTCACCTTCCCTCCGTTAGCACCAGCTCTGAACAAGCAGCACACTGGATTGCAAGGGTTAGAAACAAAGACTACAGGCACTAGTAAGTTCTGTGAGGGCTCACAGTTGCTCTCCTTGCAGCAACTGATGTGGCCCCACTGATCTCCAAGCACTGGGCTACCCTATGTGCACCCCTAAACCAAGAAGACTGAGCACAAATTCATTCGGGGGGGATTTGGGGAAATAATTTCCTTTTTTTGGGAGGGACGCTAGCATTAGTTATCTCACCAGGTATGACAATTAAGTATTTCAGTACTGGCAAGTGTTACACAGTCTGTGTGAGAACACCAAACCAAGGAAAACAGGACACGAATTCTTCATCAGAGCAGTTCTCTTTTCAAGTCTACAACAAACAACATTAGTCTTCACTTCTAAAATTCAACTTAACCTTTTGGAAACGCGACAGCTAATAAACTTCAGGGAATAATAGGGAAACATTCCTTTCCTTGAAGTTCCTGCACATGACTCCTCCAGCCTCTCACGTTCCCATTATTTTTGACATTACCAATCACTCTCCCCCCACTGATGTCTCAGCTCACATTTCTTCTCACTCATGGCTCTAGTGTTTCTTCTCCTTGCTCACACTTGGTGGGAGTCCAAGGATTCCTTTAACGTGCCCCACCATTAGCTTGGGAAGCAGAACCATTGCCTGCTCACCCAAAGGCAGCCACAGTTCTGCCCCAGCTCCAGGCAACAGCACCCCCTTCACAGCAGCAAAATCAAACCAGTCCCCGGCTCAGCTTCCCCTCTCCGGCAGCCACATCTTCAGTCAACTGCACCTCACGCTGCTCCAGTTCAGCAGGGGTGCCCTCTGGGTGGAAGTTGTCCCTACCCTGGGACACCAACCCAAAGACAACTGCCCTTGGCAGCAGCAGGGCCCACGAGCAGCTGCCTGTACGGGAGCAGGGACTGCTGGAAGGAGCTCCACGGCAGGAACGGCCATTTGCTCATTCATACAATTCATCTACTCAGTATTCCCTTAGGGTTAGAGGTTTAAAATGGGTGCTAAACCCCAAAATTCTGAAAAGGAAGACTCTGCCTCTTTCAAAACTCAGTGCCCGCCTTTGATGTAAACTTTTCAAAGCCAGCTGAAAGCACCTTGCAGTGCAGCTCGAGTGTTTTCTGACCTGTTTGTTCCTGCTGTGAAAACCACTGTCTGACAAGCTGGTCCTTCCAAACCGCCCATGTCATTTTGTTCATTGTGCTTAATAAGGAAATTGATATATCGTCATTAAACAGTGCAATTAACTGTTCAAACAACAACTACACATGTACCCTAACTACATGAAGGGCATGGTAATTGCCTGAACCTTAATTTAAACTATTCAGGAAAGTGATATATAAAAATACAAACACTTAATGTGGGGAAAATAGTGACAGGAATCCCAAAGCAAACCAAAAAAGCAACAGCCTGTATAGGCTGGCCAGGCTGGGAGCCAATTCCTCAGTGTGTGCCACGAGTGTGGTCAGGAGCCGCTGCCACATCCCCACATCAGTCCTGTCCAACACAGCACAAGCTCATCCCCGAGCAGGGACAAGGAAATCCATCCCACAGCAGGAGGAAGTTTATTTGCAGGAAACAGACTGCACAGATTAAATTTTAAAGCCATTACTCAATAAATCTTCCAGTATTTCTACAAAGGCACACACCTGCACTACCCGCTCCCTCTGGGACAGAAAACAAACACCAGCTATTATTTATATAAACCTTGATCGCACTTTCTGCCTCCATTTGATGGCCAAGACCCCCTGAGGGGTGGCTGCTATTTAAAGTGAAATTACGCTTAAATAAAGAGTGTCTATCAGAGGATCACATTGATTTGGAAATAAAACACAAGCCATTGTTATTCTACATGAACTACTGTGGGAATCCATAAAAAAATCCTTTTCCAATTGTTCATCAGTCCAAACTTATATGAAATATCACTCCCTCAAACCAGGCTCACTTGTCTCAGATAATAATTCAGCTGAATCCTCAGCAAAACAAAGATGTTATTCTGGAAGTGGGTGCTGTAGCAAACGCCTGTTCCTTACCCTGCTGGAGAAGCAGCATTTGCATGATATTTTTCCAAGCCAGCTGTACATTGCTGCCTTCACTTGGTGTTTCCCCTCACTCGAGTCAAGCAGGCTTTTATCTCTGATTAGGAAATTAATTCCCTCCCATGCTTACTTTTCTTTCTTGGTAACTTCATTCAAATAAACAGGGAATCTCCTTAGATTTTATAACAATGAAAAACAAGTTAACAATTCACTATTTTAAACAGCAATACGCCCGTTTCTGTACTTTAGCAAATCTTTCTTTGGCATTTGTTGCTCTTACAGAGCATGTTCTCAGAGACCAGAAGCAATGGGCTGTCTTTATCTTTGGTTGAACTCCCAAGTGATGCAGCCCCAGAGCTGACTGAGCACAGGAGGAAACGTCCTGCTCATTTCTCCTCTCACTTTTACGAACAGCCTAGTGCAACTGGACAGATGAATTTTCAGCTGTGTCATTGCCCAGAGCACCAGAGCTTCATCTCCTCTAGGGCATCCCAGATCACTCCTGCTGAATACTCTTAATTAGTTCTCCTACAACAATGTAGGGATTCATAAACTTATGTTTAATACACAGTGGAAAAGTTGTGTAAGGAGCTTCCACAAAGAAGAAATTCCAGGATGTTGCTCCAGTAACAGATGGTATGAAAATATGGAATCACCAAAATACTCCACTGACTCTTAATTAATTGTTCCTGAAAAGAAATCCACTTTTTCAAAAAATGGACTGTTACACACCTATAAATCAGGTTGCCCCAAAGAGAAATAATTTGCTTCTGAAGTGACATTTGTCAGCTAAATGACTAAGTACCCTGACATTTATAGAAACTGTGCTGCAGCTGAAGCCACACACTACTGCTTAACATTAGTGTTCCTTTATAGAAAGAGTCACAATTTGAGCATAAAAATTGCTCCTATTAGGCAGAGAATGTCAAGTCTCATTGCTAAATTTACTGTAGTGATTCAGCACGAAAACAAGCGTTGCCCTTTTGGCTTTCAGCGGCTCCACTGAAGTGCCCATCCATTACCCACATTAACTTCACAGCGGTGGCATCACCAGGGCGGCTCCGGGGGTTCATCCCAGGCACACAACCCCAAATTCCTCCTAGCACTGATACAAACTCACACCAATACAACACCCAGCTTGCAACCAGCCCATAAAACCCCTGACAAACGGTAGGTAAGCAAGCCCAGACCCTGGCACACTTGGCCACTCTGCCATCCCAACACCAGCCAAAGCCACCTCTGCCCCTCTGGTCAGGGAATCTGAACCAGGGAACCCACAGGCCCCACAAGGAGACGTGTCTGGTGCCCCTGCCCAAGATGTGTGAAACCGGGATCAAAACCACCCAAGGGAAACTTGCTTATGACACTCTGCTATGAAGATGAAGGGCCTGGAGCATCTCTGGGAGCAGGAAAGGCTGAGGGAGCTGGGGCTGCTCAGCCTTGAGGAGACACTGAGAGGGGACCTCCCCATTGTCCATCAGGATCTGCTGGGAGGGGCAGAGGATGGACCAGGCTCTGCTCGAGGGGGCCCAGCAGTGGGACAGAAACTGATGCCCAGAAAGTTCCACCTGAACACGTAGAACTTCTTTGCTGTGCAGAGACCCAGCTCTGAACAGGCTGCTCAGAGAGGGTGTGGAGTCTCCCTCACTGGGGATATTCCATAACTGCCACATGCTCTGAGGAACAGGGATGTTGGACCAAGTGTCCCACTGTGGTCCCTTCCAACCTGACCCATTCTAAGACTAAACATCCTGGAGCAGCAGTTGCAAATATTGTCCTTTTAAAGGCTTCAGAGAGACTCAGACATACACAAGCACTGATAAAACATCCACCACCAGCACATCTCCTGAGGTGTGGGCAGCCTAAACACAGGGCAGGAGGTGCCTCCAAGGTCTCCTGTAACTCCCAATAATCAGAAGCAATAGCCAAGGACTAGACATCAACAGGATAATTCACACAACCTGGACATCTGTGCACAGCTTCCCAAGTACCAGTAACTCCAGGCAAGGCAGGTGGGAGCTCAGCTTGGGAGGGTGGCACAGCCAGTCAGGGCTGGGGGACAGGGAGGAAAGAAATCAGGGGAGGTTTGTCTGGGACAGACCAAAATCTGAGGCAGATTTAATACTGATGAAGGACAGATGACAAATAACATTATGCACTAAAGAGAAACTGAAAGATAAACCCAGTCTTGGATCACTAAATATTCCAGAACAATGTTTATCACTGAATTTCCTCCTGTAACAGCACAGATTTTGCTTCTGGAGGACAACGTGGAACGACTCGACACCACTCCCGAAACCACAAACATTTGCCTGAATGTTTAAACAATTTAGGAGCTCGCACGCAAACCAAGGTCCGTTTAGAAACAAAAAAATCAAAGCGATACATTTTTCCAGATGCTCCACTGGTTGCTCCAGCTGTAATGGCACACTTAGAGGAAACTGTAATAAAAAAGACAAAATGCTGCTGCGATACAGCAGGAACAGAGCAAACCAGCCATTAATATTGTTCTCCCAAAGAACAATGGCTCACAGAATAGCCTGAAAGGACATCTGACATGCATCTTTCCCTGCCTTCAAGAAATATAACCATACATAAAACCAATATGACTACTTGCTAAATCTAATAAGTTTCTTTTTCTTTGATGGTTGTTTGCTCCTTAATGTGCTTTAAATGCATAATAAAAATATAATGAAAAACATACATTTATTCTATGTGGCAGCTACTGCATATTCCATAAAAAAGTAATCTTATAAAGTTTAATTTTACAGTGTTTCTTAAATCTATTTCTACTTATTCACTGTATGCAGAGGGTATCTGCAAAGGAATTTAATACTGAACATAACCCTTTTTTTCACTGATATTAATGCCAAATTTTCTCTTTACAGTCTTTGTTTTGTCCCTTCTGCAAGCCTAGAAAAGGAAAAGCAAGTGCATGTAAGTTTTCCAAAGTCTCATTAAAATGTGAAGTCCAAATATCTGCATAAATTTCCCCCTGATTTCTTTAGGACTGTTGTGGGATTTTTTTTCTGTCTGGGCATTCGTCTTCCATAACATTTTAATTTCCTTGAGAAAACTCTGGGCTGAGCTTCTCTCCTTGCCACTGGTGATATCAGAGCATCTGTTCTGCATTAAGGGAATGCAAATCTGAGCACAGCTGAATTAAAGACCACTTGCTTTTCAGAAGGCATTTGTCAGGAGAAACACCAGCAAGTAAAAGCTATCGACAGGAAACCCCACGCAAACCTTCAGGATAACACAGTCCAGAAAAATCCTTTGGGACAGTCTCCCTTGTTTCCCTTTGCAGCAGAATTTACTGCCCAGAATTAGACTTGCAGCCAATGGTCAACCAACCTGCCACGCTGAAGGTACTCTTCTCACACTGTGGCCGTTAGGGAGGTGTGCTGTCCTTACAAACAGCACACCTTGGTCCTGAGCAGAGCCTCAGGATTCCCCTCTGCACTCACCCTGAGCCGGATCAACCTGGGGCCTTCAAGCTTTTTCATGTGTCATGACTTCAATTCCCTGCCTTGTGCCTGTTTGGGTGCCAGTTACTTGATAATCTTACCATGCTGCTTCTACCACGTGTTTTTCCTCCATCTTTACCCTTAAATATAAAATGCAAGAGCCATTTGCTCATCTGAGCAACACTGACAAGTTGAATTTGCTCAAACAACAAGGATCAATAGTACATAGGACTCAAGAGACCTGCCAGGACATGGAAAAATATAATAAAGATCAAGGTGACAGTAGGTTTTAATTACGTGAGAGGAGAGGAGAAGGTGTGTTCTGCAAGGTCTTTGCAATTTGAGACTATAATCAAAATGTCATCAGCCTGCCTCTCGTATTTTCAATCTCTTAGGAAAATGACTAAAATGGTATAACATTTTCAGATTAATTTTGATGCCTCCATCAGAAAGCCTGACATTTGGCTAATGTCAGACATCACCTACACTGTCATTTGATTTCTCTCTTCCCCCTCGGGTGTCACTTCACTAATGACCTAGAGGTAGTAATGAAACGTAGAGAACAGATTAAGGGCAGAACTCGTGAAAATGAAGCTGTATCTGCTTTGACATTAACATGCTGCTCGTGGAAATGTTCACAAATGTGTGTTATTTGCCAAGCCACAAGACACAGGTGCTTAAAAAACATGTGTAAACATTCTCATCATTTATCCAATTCAATGACAAACTAATCCAAGTACTGCAAGAATTTGCATGAGGACACAAAACATCTGTGAGGAACACCACAAAGTCTCCAGTTACATCATTGTCTCTGACGTAGGAGCAGCTTTTGCCCTCCCTTTCACATGAAACAGAGTGTAAATTGTGGCCTTCCAGTGCTCTCAGCCTACACTCTCCTGGTGTATCATTAGCCCTTTTCCTTCCTTTGAATGTCGCGGGAATTTGATACCAAGGAACATACCAAAATTAAAAAGCTTTCTGTCACCTTCCACGAAAAATCCTGTGACACCAACTACACATCACGACATGGAGTCCCACAGCCAAATAATTCCTCCTGGTCACTGAGTCAAACAGCCCAAAGGAAAGAGGAGAGACCAGCTCAGTACCATTTACCACCCCCAATGTCCCACTGCTCCTCAGCCAAGTAAATTCTGCCTTACGGAGTCCGTTTGTTCACATCAGCTCAAGGCAGCACTGTAACCTCTTCCTCCCATATCCAGCCACACCATAACCCCCCTTTTTCCTTGCAGGGAATATCTAGGATGCGTTACAATTCCTTCAGGACCCGAAACGTGGAAGCTTTGTGTGAGTTTTCCAAGAGGCAGGAATGCTGCAGCAGCAGGCTGTGATATTCCACACTGCATTACAGGCAACAGCAACATCATTTCCACTGAAAACAGAACCCTTCCCAACTGCTTTTTGTCAGTATTTCCTAAATTCACCAACAGTCTGCACATCAGTAGAGATGATTATTGTACTACAGTTTTAAAGCAGAATGTAGCTGCCTTATAGCAATATAAGCTGAAGTATTTTCCAATTACTTTTCTCGGGGGCCTTTCAAGCACTGGGAATGAGAACTCTGATATCTACAACTTCTTCCCCTACTTCTTCATTTTTTCCCGAGGCTTGCGTACAGGCCAGGATAACAGCAGGAAACATTTTGCTGTTTGCCAAAACCTTCATTCACAGCCCACAGCAGCCTGCCTTTGTCCTCTCACTCTCTAGGGGGAAGCAGGGATTATACTTCCACGTCGTTGATTCCCTCTTACAGAACTCAATATGTAGAATTTGTATTCCTTCTTCCTTCAGGTGTTACAAGAAATCCCAAGTTGTCCTTAGTTTCCAAAGAAACCTCTGGGGAAGCCCTACAGTTGGGGTAGGAAGCACTGGGAGCGCTCTGGCTCTTGCTTTAGCAGATACAAGTTTATCACTCTGCACAACGATGCTATTGGGAAAAGGTGCGTGCCCAGGGTGAAAACCGTGACTGCAAAACACACTCTGGGCAGCTTGGTGAAAGGACAGAAGGGCTGAGACACTGGCCCATCACCCACACAGGGTAAGGAGCCACCTGAGCCCTCCAGAGCTGCCCACCACACACTGGGGTTCGCCCCTGCAGAGACTGCACACCCAGCACCAACAGCCACCAAAACCCACGTGCCACCAAGGACCACCCAAGCACCAAAGTCTCCGAGAGCACAGCATGACCTACCAGTTCCCCCTGGCTCCTCTGGGCTCAGGGGGGGCTGTCTGGACAAGCAGCCAAACCCAGCGCTGAAGGAGACCCCTCTGTCCTCCACCCTGCTTTTAGGGAGGCAGCAGGGGCTGGGGAGGAGGTTTTATCCCCGTCTGGGAAACCTCCGCCCCAGAAAGCCCCACCCTGGGCAGGGCTGCTGAGCACAGCTGCAGGCAATCCTGGCACTGCCACCCCCTGTGACAGTGTCACAGTAACCGCTCTAGTGCAGAAAACGTCTTCCAGGGATTTTCCAGGAACCACCTCCGTTCGTTATTTTGCACGGGCTGCCCAGGAGCAGGTGGATGATGGTGCCTGGTCAGCACGGACATGGATCAGCTTGAGCACAGTGACCTGCAGGTGAGGCGTTATGTCCTCAATCCCCTATTAACTCCAATAAAGGATCGTTCCGGAGAGAGGATGTCGCTGTTATTGGTTCCAAGGTTTATTTCAAATCCCCATCCACCTCCCTCTGGAAGAGAAGGGGTGATGATCACCAGCAGTACAGTGGCAAAGCATTAAATAAATCAATCAATAAATCCTGAACTGTCTGCAGCAAATGAAGTCATTTCATCATATTTCACAGCCTGATACCTGTGATCGTGTCAGGAAGTGCTGCCGACAGGCTCTGCTTGTGCTGAGGACCTGCCTGGTTACTGGGCTCCAGAGTTTTGTGGAAGCAACACATTTGCAGGCAAAAAACCCTGTTTTCATCAAACCCTGATTCTGTCCTTGCAAAATATCAGCCACTAGGTACAATGAGCGGTGATTTGAATGTGAATGGTTATTTCCCATTTGGGTCTGAATTACAAAGAGTAGAAACGGTGAATGAAATAACTGGAACATTTATTAAGATAATTAAAATTAATTTAATAATTAACCTTTATTTTCCTTTCACACTCAGGCCTCATTGGAAAATCACACCATTGGTACCATCAAGAGGAGAACTTCGTTGTTTTCTAACCATAATCTGCCCATCAAGAGAATTAAAATGCCCCTAGAAAATGAATTTTTGGTGGTTGTGAAGTGTGTCTTTGCCGTGCAAGAATGGAACAAATTAACTGTTGTTACTGAGAGAACTATGGACTATCCAGGTACTTCATAAACAGACATAAATAGTTCTCAGTAATACAGGAGATGGGAGAATTTGGATATGACAGTTCCTGCAATTGCAGTGGAGGGGGGGGATGACTTTTAATATCAAGGTGAAAGAACCTTAGATTTTTGAAATTAAATTTACAGTTCAGTGTTGTAGTTGAAGCAAACAGGAAATCCTGTGGCAAAGGGGTAATGGCTCCATGCTCCTGCACGAAATGTCTGCAAGTGTGAGGCATAAATGCCATCGTTCTGAAGTCTCGTGGACGCTCATCTCTTCAGAACAAGCTCTCAGACTGTTTTCGCCTGGCCACACATGCACTTCCCAGCCCTCAGGGTCACAGTCTCTGCTTAGAAAGTTGTTAACAGAGAAAGAGTAAGTCCTTCAGGAGAGGGGAGTTACATAACTGAATATCTGTAATTAAATTGAGCTGTGGCACCAGTATTCATATCTCATGGAATGCAGGCTGAAACTGTGAACTGGGCAAGAAAAGCTCAGCCCAGGGGATGGGTGGAACTCCAACTGCTCCCCAAAACAGGGCTCAAGTCACAGACAGCCAATGGTTATTTTTATCTCAGCGTTATTCGATGGACCTTTGGACATAGAAACTTGGTCCAAATCTCACTGTGATCAGTAAGAAGCTATTCCATCCACTTTGTGTGTCTTCAGCTGAAACTACTGGTGCCCAGTGTATCCCAGACCAGTGATCTCATCCACTGGCAGTTTAAGCAGAAAAGTTACAAAGGTTGCCCCTCTCACCTGAGACATTACTTGTACAATCACAGCTTGTGCATTAAGACATAATAAAACTGAACGGGAGGACTAGTGCTAGTTTCATCAGTGAATACACCAGACTATGGGCAACCTCCAGCCCGAGTACAGCCCAGCCCTGTGCTCCCCAAACACCTGGGTGACACTCACTGCTCTGCACTCAGCAGCCAGTCTCAGCAGATGGATCCTGGAATGGGAAAGGGAGCACGGGCATGTCTGGGAATCATGGCAGCTGGATCTCTTCCACCTTGAGATCTCTTCGTGATCCTAGTTGTAAGAGGCAGAGAACTGGCATGCTGGAAGAACGCAGAACAACAATAATTTTTGGAAAGGCATCAGGGAAATAGGATGGAATTGAGTAAGTTTTCCGCTTTGGAAGTGCCTGCTGTCCATTTGCAAGGGGAGAGGTGTAAGGAGTCAGCATCAGAGCACTGAGAGCTGTGGCAGCTAATTGCTGCCATGGAGCTGGAGAAAATTCCCTGTCTTTGCCATCCTCAGCTGCAGAAAAGTGCTGCTCATCCAGCTGGCAGTGTGTGACAGGCAGCACCTTGGGGACAGGTTTGAAGCCGAGCTGTGGAGCAGCGGCACGTTCCCGAGGACAGTCACAATGTGCTGACACTCCAGCTCTCCCAGCAGCATCACGTAGTGCAGATAACATAAAAACCCCAAATAAAGGCTGTCTCTGGGGTATGAAGAAGTTTCTTTGGAGGGAGAGATTAAAATATTCCTGGATACAAACCTGCTGGAGTCCAGCAAGCAACAGCAGGGACAGTAAAGGCCAGGGACAGTAACGGATGTGCTGCAGATTCACATCGACCCAAGAGGGTTTATGATCCACAAGGTCAAATGCAGCCGTTCCATTTTAAATAGAAAAGGAGATAAAACATAAAGACAAGTTCAAGCTTTATTTGAATTCAAACACAGAAGGACCCAACAGCTACTGAATTTCAACAGGATTTAAGTGACTGCAGCCCTTAGACTTCTTTAAAAGCCTTGGGAATAAGTATCCCCCGAAGTGTGCTCCTATACAAGCAACTTGCTTAAGTAAATACCTTTAAATCAGCTCTGCTCATCTCTGCTCAGCTCTGTTCGTCTCTGCTCAGCAGGCACAGGTCTGGTGGCAGAACATCTCAACACAGCTAAGTGTGCAGCTACACAGTGTTGTTACTGCAAGCAGTACAGTGCTACCACATGGACATTTTCTTTAAGCCTTTCCAAGATATTTCTCTTCCGTGTTCCTCACAGCTGTAGCAGCTCAGGGTGCAGATGCTGTTTTATGAGCCTGGTCATAGAAAGTGCATAAAGAATTGACAAGTTGAAGAGAAAATAAAAAAGGATTAAAAATTACAGAACAACCCCAAATGTGTCGCTTCAGTCTCTATCCCTTGAACCTGAAAGCCCCGTTAATAATCTAAGCGTGGCTTTGGGAAGACGTTCTCTGGCCCTGTGTCCTCACTGAGCTGCTGATGTTTGACAGCAATCTCTGCCCCCTGCCCTGGCAGCAAGGGGAACCCACCCCAGGCTGCTGGTCCTGGCACCGCTCCTGCCACGGCTGGCACTGGTGGTGCTGGTGGTGGGGAGGGACAATCAAATATCTGCAACACACAAATGACAGCTCCAAGGTGAAACCTGCCACCTCTGAAATCAGCGGAGGAATTTGTTCTGCTGTTCCCTGCGATGGCAGAGCGGTTTCTCCCAGGCCTTGGGTATCTCTACCCTTTCCTTTTTACTGCCCTTGCAGTACAAGCACCTTTTGTAATCCCTGACATGGCCAGCTTGGACAGGGCTTGGAGCAGCCTGGGATAGTGGAAGGTGTCCCTGCCCGCAGTAGGGGTGTGGAACTGGATGATCTTTAAGGTCCCTTCCACCCCAAACCATTCCATGATTCCATGATTCTATGATCTTCATGTAAAAGCTTCCTGTCAGGTTTTCCTTCAATACATGTTTCAGCTAAATCTGAAAATTCACAGGAAAACTTCTTAATCCGTTTGAAGATCCTGGGGCTGCCTAAGTTACTCCCAGAAAGGATGTCAAGCTAAGACTTTGTCCCCTTCATGAATTCCACAGAAATTCACAAAGAATTAAACTCAGTCTCTGATATGCAGCATCATCTGGATGGATGGCTCTGCAAAGAAAAGGGCTGTACATGCTGTATATAAAATTAGAAGTAATTCTGAGGATCATTTCATGATTTTAGAATCAGAGAATAATGGAATGATTAAAGCTGGGAAAGATCTCCGAGATCATCAAGTCCAACCTTTGACCGAATATTACCGCAGTCTTTTAGTAACCACCGAGGTTTTTAAAGAATTAAGGGAAGTTTAATCCTTTAAGTGATACCACTAGGAATTGGGATCAGCTAATCTTTTGCTGCTGCTCTGGTCCTCCCTCTGACTTCAGACTTACATTCTCTGGCTGTTGCTGACGTGGTTTGCAGGAACAAGAGTGGAAATACCTCCCTCGAGAGGCCCCTGGCAAAACCCCCTGAAGCAGAACGAGGCGTCCCAGCACTGACAACACAAAGGCAAAGAATATGCTGTTCTCTAAAGCAGTGCCGTGGAGATTCACAACCTACAAGATGTAAAAGGACAAGAAGAAGATGACTTTTCTCTCGCCTCAAAGGCAGCGGCAGCGGAGGCGGCGCGATTGAAGCAGCTCTTGCCCTCAGCACATTCCCTGAATGGCCTCGAGCACATTAAAAATGAGACGGTGAGGGAAAATGGCCAGAAAAGCCAAATCCATTCGGTTTGCTGTCTGATGGGATAGAGCATCACTGCTTGAGGTACTAACAGCAATCTGAACAATTCTGGAGCTGATGGGGATGGTGTCACTGAAAGCCATGTGCTGTCAGCCCCAGCTGCTTTGCTGTCCATCCACATGATGGAAAACGCCTTGGGAAGCAGAAGGGTCACTCTGGTGTCCGTGGGACGGTCTCTGGTGAAGCAGCCAGGTGCTGCTGAGTGTGTAGCTTGTGTTTCATAGCTGTGAACTGGGCAGGATGGACAGAGGGATTTACATCCACCTACTGTCACTTCTGTGGATCACCAGGAACAGAACAGATGTAAACAGAAATACTGCACAGCACTAAAGTTCGCCAGCCTATTCTTTTCTTCATTATTTTCAGCCTGTTTTGCTTACATAACTCCTATTCTGCCCTGCTCCCTACAGTCAAGGGAATGATTCTTCCCCCTCCCATTCCTTTCTAGACGACTCTCTAGTCTTTATCCTCCATCTCCTTTCAGACACATCGTGGCTTGGCAGAGCAGAGCAATGGGCAACTTCTCAACAGACTTCAGAGAGTTTTGTGCTTCTGACACAACTTTGTGTTCTTCTGCCTTTGTGTTATCCAAATAAAGCTGTTTGTATCTGACCTGGAAGGTTTACCTTGCAGTCTCCGAGAAAACACCCAAGTGCTGTCAAATTCCATTTGAGCACCTCATGCCGATGGGGAAAAAACAATTTGCATCAACATTCCTTTTTCTGGGACTTTGTGAACAAAGATAAGAGGTTTGGGGGTTGTTTTCTACTGCCAATCACCAGGTTACCAAACCTATTCAGGTTTACTCAGATACTCAGGTCTTGTTAAAGCTATCAAGCCTTGTAACACTTATCTGGAATTCCAGATGTGCCACAGTACCCTGTAACGGTGTTTGTGTCACCTGGAAGCCCAGCCTCATTCACTGTGAGCCAGGCAGGACACATGAACTTGGTCTCCACAACAGGTGCTGAACAAAACTATCATCATTTATTTCTCTTTTGTTTTCAAGGGCCAAAAGTAAACAAAGGGGTTAGGTCAACTCAGGGAGACAAAAGAGTCCAGTGACTTTAGGTGAGAGCAGAACTGGAATTAAAACGGAATTTTTAAACTGCCCCGGACCGGCTGTTTTGTGTTTCAGCTCCAAAAGCTTCTGCAGGGCACTGTCTGCAAAGTCCTCCTGGCATCCTGTGAGTGAGAGATACTGCACAAACACTGACATTCATTACCCTGTTGTGAAGGTGTATCCCTGGCTCAGAATTTCAGATGTCTTCTGTTAACAGCACTGCTTTTAAAAGAGGATTTGCATCTACAAACAAGTGGGTTTGCTTTCAGTCCTGAGAAGTACAGAGCAGTAACTGGACTAAAAGGGGACCCACTGATGCGTCAGTTCAAAGACACAAAGCAGCTGGGGGTGATCTCTGAGCTAATCCTCACACGTTTGCCCCTTCCCTCGTGGCAGTGGACGTGGAAGGTTTATGTAACTCAGCCTGTGCGTCGTTGCCTGCAGTGCTGAGTGTCTAACCCAGGTGGTGTCCCAGGCTTTTCCATCGAGTGACGAGGTTTTATTCATAAATACTGCGCTGAACCCTGGCTTTCCATCATTAGCTCTACAGCTTCACATAGTTTAAAAATGTATCTGTTAGCACTAAAGGCACTTTTCAAAGTTGTAGCAACAGGCAAATCCTATAAAATACCTTTACAGCATCCTTGGTTCCATTAGAGATCAATACTCTTCCCATAAATCCAGCCCATTTTCCTAACTCTAAAGATCCCTTAAAATTTGGCACTTCTGCTTATGCGGGCACTCGGCCAGTATTTTCCCAGGCTGGTGGAATGAAGCGTTTTACCACAGTGCCACCCGGTGGGGTCTGGGCATCACAGCGGGGCTGCAGAAAACGGGAATCGGAATCACTGAGCGTCCTGAGTTGGAAGGGACCCACTCGGACCGTCGAGTGCAGCTCCTGAATACAGGGAATACAACCACTGCCTTGAGGCAAGGGGGAAACAGAGACACTGAAGGGAATTTGGGTTCTTCGCTACTGCCTCAGGTGTAGCATATGGAAAAATCAACACTTCATTGCAAAGGAAGCACAAGGGTAGCCCAGGGAATATTGGGAAAACACAACGCGGCAATTGCAGGAAAGGGGAAGAAAGGATACAAGGTAAACACAAACATTTGCAAGTGTTACAGCTCAACATGGTGCCTCAGTTCCTAAAACACACCCTTTTCACTGTGCTGACAGGCACACAAACCATGTGCAGCTCTGAGCTATCCCTTGGGACCCTCCCTGTGGACGCTCAGGCTCTGGTGTAAGCAGGCTGCTCAGAGATCCAGTGCCCCGGGGCTGCAAACTGCCTGGAAAAGGGTAGGGATAATTCCTGGCCCAGAGCTGGAACCCAAAAGCACAACTGAGATCTGAACAGCAACAGAGCAGGTAAATCCCCGTCACTCCTCCTGAGGTTCAGGTGCCAAACCTGCAGCCTGGTGGTGATTTCAGTGCTCAGCCCTGGGTGCTTCTCCTCTCCAAGCACCAGGTACGTGCACCCTGTTTGCCATTTCACTCACGTCAGGCCATCTCTGGGCTGGGTCTCCCAGTCCTTCATCCCTCCCGGTTCCTGAAGGGCAGTGCTGGTTTTGAACACTCTGCTGATGATCAGGAAACCCCTAGACGTGGCACTCAGCGCTCTGCTCTGGTTGACAAGGTGGGGATTGGTCAAAGGTTGGGCTCAATGGTCTTGGAGGGCTTTTCCAACCTGAATGACTCTGTGATTTCTTTCCAATAAAACTAAACCAGGAGATGTGCTCCATCACAGCAGCAACATTCTGTGCCCCAGCTTCCAGGTGTTAGTCCACCTACTAGATGTAATCCATAGTGAAAAACCCCAAATACGTGTAATATGGATGCTGTAGCCCCAGCACCCACTGGTTGAATCTCTAGTTCAAGCCTGATTACACTGCAGCACTGCATAACGTGGAAACAGTCTAGGAAATGTCTCTTTTTGTATTTGCAGGCCCAGAATGGCAGCAGGATAAACAAACAGCATCACTCGGTCTTGTAAATCTCAGGAGACACTGAGTTCATTACACCCACCTCGGAGCACGCCAGTGCCCACTGCCTGCCCTCCCTCAGCTGTGCCTCCAAGGCAAAAGGGATGATCTTGTCACATATTCCAAGAGGGAAATTCCATGTATTTGTCCCACCTCACACAACATTATTGTTTCTCTCATCTCTGCTAAGAAACATCGTCCATCAAACAGGCACATTCAAGGCTTTTTTGTGCAATACTGGGTCACACAGCAACCAAAACTGTCACTTCAGAGAGGGTTTTCTCCCAGTTGCTATTAATTCCTTTCTGTAGAAATCACACGGAGAAGGATGACCCAGGAATGAAAACAGGAGCCCAATACTGAGGATATTGTGCTTTACTTTATCGTCCTGTCAGAGATGTCTTGTGTAACTTTGCCAAATACATCAGCATCTGCCTGCAGTCGGTGTGTGCAGAGGAGAGGCACCTCCCAGACCTCTCCAGCAGGAATCTGGCCAGGACTGAGGGGCTGGAAGTTCAAGCTGTAGCTGACTTGGGACATTGGTCCTTCCAAAGGCCTTTCAGGAAAAACCCGAGTTCATGCATTTGACTGAAGCACCTTCTTAATTTTCTGGATTAGTTTAATGTTCTGCTTCTTTTCAGTGGAATTCAGACTTCTCCAGAAGTGGGTCTGAGCAGGAGCTGATTGATTTCCTCAGTTTCCTTGACTGATATCCTCAGTTTCTTCTGCCACACAAACTAAAAGGGAAATTCTTATCTTAAATGTAGATTCAGAGACCTGGCTGAGTTCTCACACATCTGTCCTTGGGGCTGCCTGCAAAAATGTGCTTCAGTGCTGGAGATCTGTGGCAAGTTCCAGTGGAGTAATAAAAATATTTGCACTCCTGCAATGGAGTTAAAAATTCTGAGTATCTGTGTGTTGGAAGTATCTGTGCACTGTAAGATAAGTATCACTATAAGTGATAAGTATGAAAAAAATCACTTAATTGTACAAAGATTTTAAAATATTTTACTTTCAAAAATCCTATGCTATGCCTCTATCAGACCCTCCTGTGCAAGGAGCAAGGATGCGCTCTGAGCAGCTACTCAAGCAAGTGAAATGCCTCATCCTTCAGGCTGTAAATCAACTCCTAATTGTGATTAAGACTAAGGAGGGAGTTTATGTAGAGATTAGTTTAGGTTTAATTCTCTGGGAGCTTTCCTATTGATTTGAAAAGGACTCAGGTCACTGCTCCAGGGTTTCCTCCATGAAACATCCCTGTTTGATCATGGCTGGCTAAAGAATAAAGAGCTAATTTGGATAATGCCTAAGAGAAGACATTGAAATGTGAGCAAGGAATAGGAACCAACAGAGTTTGTCCTTAAGCTCCCTGTTATTAGCATTTAACGTGCGGTAAGAATAAATAAACACAAAATAGAACATAAGTAAGTCCTGCCTGTGAGGAGCTGTGGTCTGTTGAGAGAGCAGCAGTGAATAAAAGAGCTGAAATCCCTGTTCAGGTGTGCTGGGGCAGCTGTGTGGACCTGCTTCCCCTGGGACAGGTGGTGTGTGAGGACAGACCTGGAGCCCAGCACGGGGCAGTCACCACGTGCTGAGAGCAGGAATGGGCTCTCAGCTCCTTCCCAGGCCCTCGGTGTGCCTCACACTGCTCAGAACCTGCTCAGAGAGAGAGGTGGCTCTTGTCCAGAGTTAATTATTAATGGATAAATTCAATAGAGAGTTTTAATAAAAGATCAGATTAACTCAGTTCGGGTGTTCCAAACATAGATATCATCTCTACATGAGTCTGTCTGGCTCTCTGCGTGTCTCTTTGGTGTCTGTACTTATAAATCTGAATAATCCATCCCACCTTTGCTCTTGTATTCTCCCTCCTCTTACCTGGACATCAATGTTTTAGAAGGTCAGAGCTTTGGGGACACCAGTGCTTTGCTATATCCCTGCTTTTACTGTTGTGTTTGCCACTAGTAAAACTAAAGTGACACAAAAATGTTAACAAGTGTATTATTAATTTGCAATGAAAGGGCAAATAAACCACAAAACCCCAGAATGGCTGATGCCACGTTACTTTTCCAGGTGACATATAAAAAATCTAAAGCAAACATGTTTGCTCTTCAAGGAAATACAGAGAAAAGCTTCCAGTGTCGGTATTATCCTCCCTCCTTCCCTGCCTTCCTTCCTTCCCTTACATGTTTGAAGCTCTAAATTTGTTTAGCAAGTAGGAAAATGCTTGTGAAGTCCATTTAATATTTACAAATGTTTAGTGGCAGGAAAAGCAACTTCCTTTTACATTTCCTAGAGGAGGCCTCGTGCTTCTTCTCTCCCTGAGCCTGTCACAGCCAGTTACATCACCAGGAGCTGGAATGGAGACGAATCGTTTGTGAAGCTCCCGGATCTCCTCTTGGTCAGCTTTTCCCCTCACATCAGTGAACTGAGAGAGAAGCAGAAGGTTTTCCTCTTGTTGAACACGTTTCAGGCGTACTTGGAATGGGCCACTGGGCTGAGAAGCTGAGAAGCTTTTCGTATCCAAGTAAGTTATTTTTCATTACAAAATCTGTAATTAACCTTTAATTCCAGAGATGAGTCTTTTTAAATAACTGCAAAGATTTCTTTGCATCACTGTTAAGGTTCACTCTGTGAAATAAAACAGTTACACTTTTGTTCCCCATAGCACAAACAGCTTCTTTTGGGTTCATTCTCATTCTTTTTTTTTTTTTTTTTTACTTTAAAAGTAGCTTGGAATTAATCATGGATGACCATGAGTTGCTGAGTTTTATCAAGACACTTCACTTATTCTGTTGCTCCCTTTACAGGAAACACTCTTTATATGTAGTTATAGTGAAGGGCTATTCTATAAAATATGCAAAATACCTATATAAATCTGTGAAATTAATAATATATGGCCACGTTTTGACATTGCCAACTGATAGCTTGAGCTGATTTCTGCTGAAGCCGATGAACACTTCACCCACTGGAATGGATGGAAGATTTACTGCAGCCTTGACTGATCTGACAGAAAACCCATTTCTGGAATATCTGATAACTCCTGCGTATCAGGAATATCCCAAGCTGGTGTGAAATGGCAGCAATCCCACCGAAGGCATTGCCACCCCCGATGAACCAGGCAGGGGTCAGGATGGGAGATCTCTGCTGTCAGCAGAGCTGTGTGCTCAGAACTCTGCTCCCATCACCCCTCCATCCTCTGTTTTAAGGGACAGAGACTGTTCTCCAAGGAGTGAACGACAAACGTGTAAAGAATTCCCCAGGCTCCCCCATGGGATGTTTTTTCATTGCTGCCTAAGGAAAGGGCTCCATAATCTGGTGTGGGATAGTCAGAGTTCCCATTTTCAGAGCCAAACCTTTCTGTTCTTTCCCAAACAGCATTCCAATCGATCTGTCATTATTCATTTTAACCAAGGAGATACAACAGGACGAAGGCCAAGTCTGAAATATTGATAAATGCTCTTCAGAGGATGAGCCATGATGTGGGATTCTGCTGCCCAGGTTTCTCGGGGGGAGCGTTCTGGCTGCTTGGCAAATCCTGTCTCGAAACGTCGCTGGGGCATCACGTGCTGAACGTGGCATTTTTCTGGGGTGCCCAAGGTGCCAAACAGCCCCTTCAAAGTGCTTTACCCAGGAGGAAGAGGAAGTTTAAGGCACCAGCCTCAGGCTATCCATCCCACATGGGGCTGTGTCCAAGTCTGCCAGTCAGGTCAGTGCCCGGGAATTCCCAGGCTGCTCTGGCACGAGCCTTGGCAGCTTTCTAGCCTTCTCCATATTCTTTGATTCCTTCAAAAATCAGGCCAACGTGAGCTCACACAAGTTCTCCTCCAGCGAATGTAATTTGTTCTGACGCCCCTGGCAGGACAGGGCAGCACCAAGCCTCAACCTGCACGCAGGGCTGCCACTTCTCCTCGACCTGTGATTATTTCCACGCAGCTCATTTTCGTACATGTCCCCCGAATGCTGACGGACCTCCTGGAAGCTATTCCTCTGCGCACAGAAGGGGCTGGAAGCATTTCCAGGCTGCAGCACCCAGGTCCTCCAGCCACACGACCTGCTCTCCTGTGATCCCGGTGCTTCCCCTCCCTCCGGCCGCTGTTCCGTGTCACTGAAATTAAACACGCACGAGGAGCAGCCCTGGTAGGAATAACAATCCCCACTTTTTCATCCTCAGAAACACGCTGCAAATCCCTTCGAGCCCTGGCTGTTTCAGGGAACAAGTGAGGATCAGGGAGAGACTTGCCCTGCTGATTTTATTTTTGCTGGAGCCAAGTTCCCCACTGGCTGCCGGCAGCCAGGGAAGGCAGCGTTGCTTTTCCAGACAGGCTTCCACGGGGGTCAATCTGCGCTGCTGCAGCACAAAATCTTGATGAGGCAGATGGGATTTATTGCTGGTTGCACAGGCTGTGCTGTGGCCGAGGTGTCCGTGCTGAGGAGCTTGGGAAGGGCAGTCCGGGTTCCTGCCCAGCCCTGGTCACACAGTCCTCCCCTCCGCCACGCCCGTGGGGTTTGCACAGCTTGTATCAGTTAAATAAGGCCTTTTATTCACTGATGGACACAGAGCTTGGAGAAATCTGGAAAAGGCCCTGGCGAAAATAACCTCGCCTTCGTTCCTGGCATCCCCCCAGAGGCATCAAACGCATCTGTTCTCAACGGGGGCGTGAAAAATATTATTCTCTGACATCTCCATGTTCTTGATCAAGGGGTTATTGATTTGATTTTGAATCAAAAAAAGTCAAGAAGATTCAATACAGAAGCAGAGCTGCTCATTAACTCGCTGTGTGTTTAACACAGGGAAGTCAATATCGCCGAGAGAATGGCTTAAAAAGTCAGTGTAGGCAAGTTTTAATGAGAAATTGTAGATAAGGCTTAAAAGCATTTCCAAATGAGTCTGCTAAGAGATAATGTGTCACCTGGAAGGTTATTGGGCAGCAGAGGTAGGAGGAGCTCTCCCCAGATGCATCTGAGCGATGGATTTGTCCAAAGGGGTCTCTGCAGGCTGAGCAGGCGCAGCCGATGGCCAGAGCTGGAGCAGGAGCCTCGTGCTGGGCACAGAGATGGCACAACATGAGTCACAGAGGGAGAAAGGGAAACACACAAAAAAACCCACAGAAATGGCACCCAAAACCTTCGGGGAACTGATTTCACATTTGCTCAGGGGTATTTTATACCCACTTCTCATGAATATTTAGCGATTTACTGGATATTTTTTTTGCAAATCAATTTTAACCTAGTGGGGAATATTTTCATAAACCCTATTTTGGATTGCAGATGCAAATGCTCATGCTGGAAGCCTCATTAGAAGCATTACCAATAATATGTCATTAATGTGTCCAACAAAAAGAAATTAATTCTGAAGATGAACTACAAGTGAACTTCAGCTCAAGAATTGTCTGCTGAAATTACTTTGTGATGAAGTGAATAGTGAATACTGACAATTTATGACAAGAAAATGAGGCAGAATTTATTGAATAAATTACTTGAGGGTTTGCTGTGGTGGTGACCGGGGATTGCTGGGCTGAGGCTGCAGCAGGACTTGGGCTCTCACTGCAGGAATAAACTCTCTGCTTTCATTTCCTCACCTGGCATTTTCTGCGACTGTAGAAGCATAGAATGGTTTGGGTGGGAAGGGACATTAAAGAACGTCTGGTTCCAAATCCCTGCCATGGGCAGGGACACCTTCCACCAGCCCAGGTTGCTCCAAGCCCCGTCCAACCTGGCCTTGGACACTT
>JAWMRA010000023.1:673842-689265 GCA_035584735.1 Pseudotriccus pelzelni | reverse complement strand
CCGGGAACACACCGCGGGTCCGTGCGGGATCGCACCGGGATCACACCGGGAACACACCCCAGGTCCGTGCGGGATCACACCGGGATCACACCGGGAACACACCCCGGGGCCGTGCGGGATCCGACCGGGAACAGACCGGGAACACACCCCGGATCCGTGCGGGATCCGAGCGGGAACACACCGGGAACACATCCCGGGCCGTGCGGGGCACCGGGAACCGATCCCGAGCCGGGGAAGCGGGCTGTGCCCCCTGCCCCGCGGGAGCCCCGGGTGGGTCCGAAGTGGGACCGGGCTGTGCCCTCTTCCCGGGGGTCGCCGGGGCCGCGCCGTGCGGGAGCCGCGTCCGGAGGGGCGCGGGAGGGGCGAGCGCCCACCGGGCACCGGCGGGGCTGAGAAACTCCGGGTCTTCATTTTTTCCACGTGTTCCCCGTCTCCCGTGCTCTCCTGCCCCGCGCTGTGCCGGCAGCTGGGCAGGACCGGGAGGGGACAGCTCGGGGCTGAGACGGGACAGAACCCGCACTCCGGGCCGGGAGGGGACAGACCCCAAACCCTGAAGCCCTTCCCTCCTTCCTGCCCCTCCACAGGCACATCCACCCGTGAGTCCCAGCCCCGCTCCGGGAATGCCCACCCGCAGTGCCCAGCGCTGCGCCTGGGTTTGGGCTTTTTTCGGTACAAAATGTTACTCCGCCAAAGCTTTTGCTGGAAAAGCGACTGTTTGTTGCCTGAATTAACTGGTGAAAAGCAGAGCTGTGCTGAGCTGGGTCCTCGTGTCCTTCCAGACCCTCTGGAAAGTGTTCGCTCCAGGAAATCCCAGCTGTGCCCCAGTGTCCTTTGATGGGGACAGAATAGCCGGCAGTCTCTCCTGGCATGGCACTGAGCTGGATGGAAGGGATTCTAGTTGCCAGCTAAAAGCGTGTGGAATGGGCTGTCAGGGAGCAGCTGCTTTCACGACCTTCCTCTCTGCACCTTTGTCACCGCGTGGTTCGGGGATGAGTTCAGCGCCCTTGTCAGCTTGCTGAGATTCCATCTCTTGGTGCCAGATGGCCCCGAGCGGGCAGGGCCGAGTGCTGTGCCCTGGGACCAGCATCCGTGGGTCTGCCAGGGCACAGGGGCACCTCCAGAACCTTCACTGAGGGAAGTTTCTCGCCAGTGCTGACCTTGGAGATCCCTCCCTGCCTGTCAGAATGGGAAGGTCAGCCTCTGTTGTCGAGGTGTAGCTCCTTCTGCCCAGCCATTGTTGGATCCCAAGGAAAACTGTTTGCCGGGTTTTACTGAAAACTGGCTGCTCCTTGCAGGATGCCCCGGGCAAAGGTTGGTGTTTGGCAGCAGGAGTTGCTGTCTGTGCCTGGTCTGGGGGACTGGGGCTGTGTTGTGCTCCTGCTCGCCGTGTCCTGCCTGACGTACACGATGCTTTGAGGTGAGACTGAGGACTTTTAGGATTCCTCCCTCCCTTGCTCCTCTTTCCAGCACTGCCTTCTTCCCGGTCCCTGCTGCCCCTGTTGGCTGCCTGGCATGGCACTGTCAGTGCTTGCTGGCACAGGCAGGCACCCCCAGGGTGGCACTGCAGGGCGACCCTGTCCCTGCAGGTGTGCAGGGGGTGCCCAGGGTTTGGTGGGACCTGCAGGGAAGGGCTCCTGGTGTGTGATGCCCAGGGACTCAGAGCAGTGTGTCCCCTGCCAGCAGGTCCCTGCTGCTGGTAACCCTCGGGCACATCCACAGGATCCTGGCTGCCACGGCTGCCGTGGGGAGGGCACCTCTGGGTGCCAGCTGGAGCGCTCGGGAAGTGTGTGCGATGGAGTGGAGATGGATCCCATGGGAGTGAGAACTGACCCTTTTCCAGGGGCTGTGGGCAGGCTGGGTTCCTGCCTTGTCTGGAGCGGGGAGGGCTGAGCGGGGCCAAGCCTCTGTCAGGAGCCCCAGGTTGGGTGTCCCTCGTGGGAGGGAGTGCAGGAGCAGCAAGGAGTGCTGAGCAAATCCATGCTGTGGAGCAGAAACATGCCCTGGCAAAGCTATTTCTGCACTGGACCCATCTCCCAGGAGCTTCTGGAGCACTGTCCGCAGGGAGTGGGAGCAGTGAAGGCTCACAGTGGTGTGTCAGAAGGCTCACAGTGCATCCCAAAAGGCTTCACGGATGCAGAAACCATTAAGCCTTCCCAAAACATGTGGCTGGATCCTCAGCTGGTGGAAGGGCAAAGGGTGAGATGTCATCTGTATTCCGCTGAAATCCGTGAGGGGAAAGCACAGAGTGGCTGCAGTGGAAGGTGTAGTTCTGCTGGGAGAGCCTCTCGGGGCCACCTCTGGGCTGTGCTGAGTGTAACCCCTGTGGGGCCGAGGGGGTCATGCCCTGGCCTGCAGGGCTGTGCTGCCCAGCTGCCGGTCTCCTCTCACCTGAACACAGCACTGTAAATAAAGAAGTCCCAGCTAGTTTGCGCTTCAAAAGGAATATGAAGTGACATAAAGAAAACAAGGAAAAAGAATAATGCAGGCTCTGGCTCAGTGTCTGAATAATCCACGTCCAAAGACAAATGGGCGTCTCCGCAGCAGACGGCTGTTTAATTTCCTGAATCCTGAGACGGGCACTTTTTCTGGGCACGGCGTGGAATACTGTCAAATTTTAATTTGGCTTGGCAGTGTCACAGAGCCAGTCTGAGCAAGTCGGGGAAGGCAGGTCTGGAACTCATTAGGGCTTGTTGCGAGGCCCTGAAAATTTGATTTTCAATCACTGTTGGGTTTAATTATTGTTGATGTCTTGCCTGGCTTATTCTGGGATTCTTTCTGAGGAAATTAAAGCAGCGTGAGTGGGACAGCGCTCCCTTTGGCACCGGGGTTGTTTGGATGAAGTTCTAAACGGAGAGTTAAACCTCGGAGCGGAGATAGCGCGCTGGCTGGCACAGTGCGGGCACTGCAGCGGGGCCAGCTGGCCGGGCGGGCACAGCCTGTGTGCTGTTCTCGCTGAACTCTGTCCCTCCTCGTCAGGGGAACAAAGTAACCCACTAAGCTAAAAGCACCCATCAAAGCCAAGGTAAAGTTTGCTCAGTTAATACAAATTTTGATTCTTTAACGTTTTCTTCCTTCAGTTCTTTAACACGGGACTTGCAAGCGTCCGAAGCAGCCTGTAGGACAGGAGGGAAGCGTTGTTGTTGCAGGGATAAATGGCTCCAGATATGCTCTGGGGGATCTGGGGAGAGGCAGGAGCTCCCTCTCCATCAGCAGAGTACCTGGATGATTGAAAACCCCTCTGCATGTATCTGCAGACATGGATGGGAATGCTGGTGAGGATTGGGAGCTTGCCCTTGATAAAATCCAAACATTTAGAGCTTTTCAAAACCTGAGGAACACGTTGGAAACTCGGCTTTTTGTTCATGGTTTTATAAACCGGGTCCCTCGATCAGGGTGTGCAGGTGCCTGGCTGAACCCCGAGCTGTTCTCCACAGCCTGGCAGGTGCCTGGCTCTGGGGAAGGACACTCAGCTCCCAAATAATGGGCTGCTCTGCCCAGAGATTTGCTGTGGGACACATCTGCGATGTCTGGTGTGTCCCAAAGCACCGTGGGCAGTTTGGGCAGGCCGTGATGAGGATGGCAAGATCTGTGCCCGCCGAGAGGGACTGCGGAGCCAGCACCCGAGTCCTCTGAACGTGCTGCTGCTCAGTTGTGTAAACGCTGTCAGAGCTGTACAAACAGCTTCATCTCGGCTCTGGGGAGTTGGACCTCGTAACTTTTAACAGTTGCGGCGCTGGGGGTTGTTTGTCCCTTTCGTGCTCAGCACTTGTGGCTGCAGTCCCTGCCAGCACAAGCTCAGTTTCCGTAGGGAGTTGGTACCTTCTCTGCAAAGCCCCCTCGTGATGGATGAGGGGTCCCAGTGCTGGGGACAGGTCATACCTACATGGCTGGTGGCCCGGGGAGGTGGCTGTACCAGCTTTGAAAGCTGGTTGGACCTCATGGGACTGAAACCTCTGCTCCCAAAACAGCGTCCTTGTGCTGGAGCCCAGGGGAGGAAGCAGCTGTCACAGGGAAGCAGATGTTGATTTTAATGCAGAAACCTGCTCTGAGCAAGTATTTATAGACATGAAATCATAAAGCAGCACAGGGGTTAAGGAGCTTATTTTGGGACTTGGACTCAGAGCTAAATCAAGTCCCATAAAATACAATTTACAAGTTACAAAATCCCTCTGGTCCTGCAGGGAGACAGTATCTGGAGTGTTTGTGTAGGCTGAGTTTTTTCTCTTTTTTTAAAAAGGAAATATTGTATCTCAGCCATTCAGGAAAGGCGGTACTCGGATGTCCCAGCTTGGAGCTACTATTGCGTTTAGAGATGGGGCTCAGAGAAAGGGGAAGGTTTCTGGGCAGTTGTTTGTTTTTACCGTCTCATCTACTCCCAATACTTTGACTCCATCACTTGCTTATGTCAGAGGAACGCAGGAAAGCAAGTTCACCCGAAAGCCTGGTGGCTGGATACCTGTGTCTTGCCAGTATTTGGGGTGGCATAGCCTCCCAGCTTCTGCCTTGCAGTTCAGGGCATCACCAACCGCAAGTTCACTTGGATTTGTTCGTTTGCTCTTTCTGAAGACCTGGAAACCTGTTGCTCAAAACCATCTCACTTTATTTCCCTTCTAAGAGGGAAATTTGTGTCGAGATCATGAAGCTCCAGGTAAAAAAAATTCTATCTCCTGTTTTCCTATCTCATGTGCTGCCCAGTCGGTTTGGACAACCACAGAGCATCCACAGGTGCCAGTTGCAGCAGGAGGACTGCCTGGGCTGCTGTCAGCCTGTCCCCTAATCCAGAGCACCAGCACCGAGTAAGGGAGCAGTACCTGTCCTGGATCAGGATATTTTGGGTAGGGAACAGCCCTGCAGAGCCAGGGGTTGGTGTGACAGCTCTGCGGTAGCTGCCAGGGCTGCTAGCCCACTGTACCTTTCCTCTGAACCACCTCATGCCCATTTTTTTTGGCATTTTGCCCAGCTGAATGGGCCTTTGGGGACTTTGGGGGGGTTTGGGATAGGTGGCCACATTCCATGGTCTCCTTGGAGCTGACGCGGTGAGGCTGCAATGCAGGACGGGGTGAGGGATGGCAGGCCCAGGCATGGCCCTACCCTTGTGCCCACCTTCAGCTTTCTCCTGTTTCCTTCTACTGCTGAGAAGACATTTAGGAGTAAATCAGCTGCTATATGGAAATCTGATGGAAGCAGCTCCAGCAGTGCATCCTGTCAGTGCACTGAGGGCCCCCCATTGCCGGTAGCAATCCATCACCTTCTCCTGCAGGAGGTGGGAAGGACACAGCTGGCTCTGGGCAGGTAACTGGAAGTCGCTTTAACACTTACCTGAGTGCTCTGGAACTCAGCACAGCTGCTGTTTAATTAAATTTGGGTGGGTTCTTCCTGTTCCAGGTACCTCCTCAAGGCTTGGTTTGGATTTATAATTAAGCCCAAATATCTGAAGCACTGTCTGGCTTGTGGAAAAATCTGTTCATCTGATTTTTCAGCATTTGCCCTTCTCTTATCATTAATTCACACATTGTTAGTGAAGAAAGGAATGTTGCCAGCTATGTGCTCTTGGAAGAGTGAGGTATTTGCAGAGGCCCTGGTTGTTGGAGCTCTGTCATCCTGTAGGCTGGGATTTGGCAGCTCCACTGAAATAGTTTCTCCCAGTACTGGTGCCTTTTCCTGGTCTTTTTGTTGCTAAAATGTAAGGCAACAAACTTCTTCCTCTGCAAAGTTTAATAAGTGCTTCTGGTGTTCCAGATGATACCAGCTCATTCACTGGTGCCTTAAATAAATCCCATAGAGAGAATTTGAGATGAAAGACAGCCTTTTGTAAGGGATTTTTCTTTTTCTTTGTGAGTGTGGTGATTGGAATAACTGCCTGCTCAGAATCTGGCAGGGAAACAAATTGCTTTCGGGTCACGATTACAATAGATGTTTTCTGTCTATGAAAATGAGAAGATAATAGATCAAAACAGCCCTGTGCTGCTCTCAGAATGGCAGTAGTGAGTGTGTGTATTGGTTAATGCACTTTTAAGGGCGGTTGTTTGCCCTTGCACAGGTTTATTCCACTTGCAGATGCACTCATGGAGTCCCTCCTGAAATTCGGCACAGCTTGTCCAGCCGAGCCCTGCGTGTTCCATTGAGCTGAGCTCTCCTGCAGCAGGTCCAGGGAATGTTTTGGACTGCTCTGTAGCAGCACTGGGTGTTGGGCTTGAGCACACCTGAGGCTGGACCTCACTGGGCATCGGGTGTAGTCAAGGAGTGTGTTGATCTTTAAGGTCCCTTTCAGCCCAGATCATTCAGTTTGTTGGTCATCAGCAGGAGAGGAAAAAATGAATACTCAATAATACCTGGTATGTAAAACTGTTGGCCAAGGTCAGGTGTTGCAGGAGTGGCGGTGAAGCGGACAGAAAGATCTGCACCCCAGGAGCACCTCAAGAGCTGATATTTTTATTCTTCAGTTGGTCCAAGTGCTGTAGGTTTGCATGCAGAGTCCCAGTCTGGGAATGTCTGGAGGGAGGGGTGTCTGCAGGGCTGGCACATCTCAGCCCGATGCCATCAGACCTCGCCTCTGCCTGATAAGCAGAAGCAGCAACACCATCCCTGATGAACAGCAGAGCAGTGGAACCAGACAGGGCTCTGGCGTAGGAGACTCAGGGAGGATCTGTTCCAGAAGAGAGGATGAGCCAAAACAAACCCTGAGGGGACTCAGGCTGAGCTCCTTGTTCTCCAGCAGGGGCATGGGGATTTCATCCCCCCGACCCCGGGCTGGTTTGTTGGGTTCCTTCAGTATCTCACTTGGTTTTTGTCTTAATGCTCATTTAGGACAAGTTAAGTGGGTGGCATCACTTGGCATCCGCAGCGGGAGCCTGGGCAGTGTTGGCTCCAGCACTGGTACCTGCAGTGAGCTCAGCTCCAGTGATCTCTGCCAGCACTTGCAGCTGGAGCAGCACTCGCCCCAGGCCATGCTCAGCACTGGATCCTGAGGAACAAGTCCACAATGGAGCTTGTTGGAACTTTTCGGCTCTCCCGTGGTGTCTTTGAGGGTGATTCCCCCCAGGGATTTGAGAGGCAGGTTCAGTGAGAAGCAGGTGACCCTCCTCCTCAACGAGTTTATTAGGAGTTTTTCCTAGATGGAAAAGCTATCTAAGAGAATGCTGAGTGAGACAGATCGCCCATCCAAACCAGGAATTAAGGTGCTGGAGGCCAAGCTGGTACTTTGTGAGGGGAGTTCAGAGGTCCCTAGTTTGGGTGAACAGGCTGCCTGTCACTGGCTTGTCGGGAGGAGAGGTGGCTGTGTGGGACTGGGAATGGACACTTGGGTGCCACATGTGGCTGTGTGTAAGACATGACAGCAAATCTGCCTGTCTGGACCCCCAACAGGAAGGAAAATGCAACCAAAGAGGCTTTTTGTATGTGCAGCGTCTGGCATCATTCCTGGTTGAACTTGGATGCGTTAACACTGTGTTGTTGAGTTTGGCTGATTTTCTCTGCAGCCCATGTAAGTCCAGCTTCACTTTATCCAACGGTGCTGTGCTTTCCCAGAGTTTGCAGCACTCCCCTTGTTGGGATAGAAACCTCTTCTGTTGGATAGAAACCCTTACACCCTCCAGTTATTGGAAATCCTCAAGGAAGTTTGAGCTGGCTTCCTTATATTATGCAAGCACAGCTCTATTGTAGTCAGCTAATGACAGCAAATTAACTGCTGTCCGTCCATATCCCAAAAGCACAATTGCTGAGGAGACTGGTCCCACCCATGTGAATATCGTGTGATTTTTCCATTGTTCAAGGGCCTATTTCAGAGTTAGTTGTTAATCTCCAAAATTCCTAGCAGCCGGAGGAACCCACCCAAAGGGTTCACGTGGTCCCTGAGCTCTCTTCTACCATGGCTGTTATTTAGGGGCAGGGTATCCAGTGCTGAGGCTGTGGGAGGATCTTCCAGAGGCTGCAGGGAAGGGTTTGGACTGAGCTTGCCGTGGGTACTGGGAAGTGCTCGGGCTGCAAGGAGAGGTGAAACGAGGACCTCGGCTGTGAAGGGCTGTTGTGAACTTGGAGTAGCTTTTTGGAAACCAGCTTTTCCTCTTCCCTCCCTAAAAAGGAGGAGAAAACATACTGAGGTAGTTACGTGTCTCCAGCACCGTTTTCAGTCTCCAAATACGGTGTTGTGCAATAAGTGCTTTCGGGATCCAGAGGCCTCTGTGCAAGCAGGAGGGCCCCCCTTTGCTCATCCCTCCCGGAGCTGTGGCCGTGGCAGTGTGTCCCCAGAGCCCTTTTGGGGACCAGAGAGCTGCAGGTGACCTCTAGAGCAGGGAGGGATAACGCTGCAGTAGGATGGATACCCTTCACCCTGCTCATGGATCTGCCCTGGCACTCGTGCTCTCCACTGGCACTAAGCACAGAAGTCAGAGCAGCTGAGTCCAGCCTCATGTCCCATCAGTGTCTGTGGGACCAGCTCGTGCAGGAGAGGGGATGTAACTGTCTTGGAAGTGTAATGAGCTTTTGATGGTCCTTGATTAATGGCCATGTTGGCCAAACCTGCCAAAACTGTGATCCTTATTTCAGGCGTGAGTTCCTCTGAGGATTAAAATCCAGATTAACCTGCCAGCTGGGCTGGTGACCCTCTGGGTCCCCTCCATAGTGGCCAGTGCTGCTGCTGGCCAGAGGACTGTCCAGGCTGGAGCCACCCTGTGTTCCCTTGTCTCTGGTGTGTGTATGGCCAGTGGTGAGCCCTCCTGCTCAGACATACCTTGGCTTTCCAAGGGAGTATGGACTAAGCATCCGTGATCTGATGAGGATCTCCCTACCTCAGCTCTCATCTTCTTGTCACAGGGGCTGATGGAGCAGCTGGAGCTGGCTCTGCTCTCCTGCTTCCCCCTTGTTACTTGCCCGAGTCCTCGGGTTGTTCTGTGCTCTGGTGACATGTCACGGGCTCCTGCTGGAGGTCACAAATCGCTCATCAAGTGTGTCTTGACCCTGTGCATCACCAAAGAGAGACGATGCAAGCAAGGAGCAGTTAATGGCAAGAGAAAAGGAAGACAACTAAACAGGACCAAAAACCAAGAGCCAGGCTCGTGACTGCATCACCCTTTGCAGCGTCAGCAGCCAAGGTGGTGCCTCTGGCTGGGGGGATCAGGGCAGTGAAACAGCCCCAAGGCACGTGCTGGGCTGCAGATACTGTTCTGCTCTTGCTGGGCTTGATTCCCCTCGTGGATCGAACTCCTTGGAGGCCTTTAAGGAAAGCAGAATATTTCTACAGATTCTAGTGCCGCTGAGGACAGGCCCCCTGGCACCAAACCCGAGAGCCTTTGACAAAAGGTCCTTGGCCAAGGTGTGCTGGGTCAGAGGGTGATGAATCACAGGAAGAACCTTCTGGAGTCTCAGCTGAGCTGCAAATGTAGCAGGCTGTGGGGCTGAACCCTGACCTGCTTCTGGCTCCTAGCCAAGGGTCCATCTCACCAGACTTTCCTGGGAAGCTCAGTGTTCCTTTGCAGAGTAGTCCTCAAGCTCCGAACTGAGGTGGAGCCATGTTTGGGTTCTTTCCTTGTCACTTGTCATTATTGGCTCTCTATTTTCCAGCTGTTCAGTGCATGGATGGCCCTGCCTTTGGCCAGTGGAACAGCACACCATGGTATTACCAGCGTGTTCCTGAGACTGTTCAGAGATGTTTTTGTGGGTAGAATGGCCTCTGTTTCCTATCATTTCACTACCCAAGAATTTCCTCTGCCCTGACTTGCTTTCTCTCCTCTAACAGCAAGAATGCTCTAAGGCACAGAAAGCCAAAACAGAAATGTTGCAAGGAGTGTCTATCTAGTCCTGGTGAGCAGGATTTTCTTTTCTTTAAGCACTTTGTTGACACAGGCCTGATTTTAGCTTTGTTTTTTTTTTTTTAAGCATTACAAATGTCTTCAAACTCTTAATCTAAGGTGATGCCAAAGTTCAGCTGCAGTTCCCGGATGGACTTGGGCATAGGTGGAGCCTGAGATAGCTGGAGCATTTGTTTCACATTATCTTACTGGGTTTGGGTTTTTTTGCAGTGTCTTGCATATTTTTTTTTAAAGAAATCTCCTTTTATGCCTATGTGAGGAGCTGGAGCAGAGCAGTGAGGAGAAACTCCATGTCTGGGCAGGACGTGCTGCTGACTGGGCAGCGGCGCCCGTTCTGTTTGGCCCCTGCACAGGGATGGGAATGAGAGTGGCTCAAATCTCCCTCTGCTTCCAACGGGGTGAGGAATAACTTTGTCCTTCAAACAGAGACCTGGCTGGGCTTTCAGGACCCCTGAGGAGACACTGCCCAGAGGGGTCTGAGCTTGCAGGACATGGTGGTTCTGCAGCCGGTGGGCAAGTGCACCCAGGCTACTCCTGGTGCCCTGGCAAGGTCTGCCTGTGCCACAGGGATGTCCCTGAAGCTCCATGGGGTCACCTAACCCGCACTGTGGACGAGCTGCCGTCTCAGCACCTTCCCCTACTGCTGCAGACCTGCATGTCCAAGGGCAGAGACACCTGAGCCATCTCAGGGGCCACATGTTGACTGGAGGAGCCTCCCGGTTTGCACAGTGTTTCCCCCGTATGTTTTCCTGTAGCTCCAGGCTCACATGGTGAGGAGCCTCCTGCTACTGACACCTGCAAGCAGGAGTTCCCCAGGTGGTCACAGAATCATGGAATCCTGGAATGGTTTTGGGTTGGAAGGGACCTTAAAGATTATTTAGTCCCAACCTCCTGCAGGGACATCTTCCACCAGACCAGGCTACTCCAAGCCCTGTCCGACCTGGCTTTGGACACTTCCAGGGCTGGAGCAGCCACAGAGGCTCTGGTTGTGCACTGGAGCTCCTGGTCTCGAAGGTGTGTGGTCTCCTCCTGGCTAGAGCAGTGCGGAGCTGGGAGGGCTCCTGCCCAAGTCTCCTGCACGTCTGAAGCTGCGTGTGCCCAGAAGTAATGGCTTGGACTTCTTCGGGTTTGTCTTGGAGAAATGGATTCCCAAAGGCCCTGGGCTCAGGAGCACCGGTCAGCCATGTCCATCCACCTGAGCCGGCTGTTCGCCCGCGGTGCTGTGGGGGAGCACCCGTGGGACCCAGCTCTGCCCGCCGTGGGCTGCGGGACACTCCTCCTGCCCGTGGAAAGGGACAGCTGTGCCCGAGTCATTGCTGGCAGCGTTTGGAGTAAGGAGCAGTTAACCTTGATTAAACTTGGGCAGGGAGCAGGAATCGTGTTTGGACAAGTAGAATAAATTACCAAGAAAGGGACTCGTTCCCACTGAAGCAGTGAAGTGGCACACGGGGTTCGTCTCCATGTGGGGGGTCACTGGTTGGTGCCACCCCAAAGGGCTGCGAGTTCTTGCAGTGACACTTCCTTGGGCTCCAGAGTGTCAGGTTGTTTGAGGAGGGCTCACGTGCTGCTTCTTGTTACTGACTGTGCTTTTCCCTGTGCTTTTCCCCTTGTGTGCAATGAACTTTTTCCCAGTGAGTTTATTTAATCCAGATGTTTGTATTTTAGATAAACCACCACTCACAGTCCCGTGCTGATACTCAGCTTCTGTCTGACTCACTAAGATCAGAGTCAGTTAAACCCATCAATCAGTGGGTACCTGGCACACAGCTCCAGAACTGGCAGGCTTGTGAGTGTTATGTGGAAATCTTAAATGCCTTTATCTCTCCTGGAGAGCTGGCACATGGCTGAAGAACCAAAAATGTCCTCTCTTTCTGGATATTAGAGGCAGAGTGGAGTGTTTGGGCATGTTAAGGTCATTTTTAAGATGTATTTTTATTAACTTCTGGGGTGAGAGGTCTTTTCACTGGCTTCAGAATATTGGGACAAACTGCAGGTGGAAAATTGAGTTGAAAATTACAGGTGAAAGGTAATGCAGAAGTGAAAAAGCAGTCCTAGGGCAAAAGGAGCTGGAATGGGCCCTTTTGTACCCCTTTGGGTGTGTTTCTCCAGGATGAGCAGCCTTGTGTAGAGACTTAATAGTTCTGAACAAAAAAAAAGGCATGTAAAGGCCTGTCATCTACCTTAAAACTGGCAAACAAACGTCTGTTCATTTCTAGAACATCTGTTTATAGAAACTTTGTCCTTGGTCGCAAGTCTTACTTGTTTCCAAATAAAAGAAATGTCTTTCCTGAGTGCCATCAAATAACCTCTTCCTCCCGAAGGCAGCAGAATGAGTCTGAATGTCAGAGAAGACCGTGGGGTGCTCCAGGTCCATGCAGGAGCTTTGAGGACCCCGGGAGCTGGTGCTGGAAGTGGGACAGGTGGATGGAGAAGGAAGGAGGGCTGCCAGCATCATCACTGCTTTCACATCCTAGTAGTGACTTAAACAGTGTATGATCCTGTAAAGAAAGACCGTCACAACTCAGAGACACGCACAGACTAGGCTCAGATTCCATGGGCAGGTACCAGCCTTCCCCGTCTCTTTAAACCTCTGCAGCCTTGCCTGTGCTTTGCTGGAGTCTGAGCCCCTTGAGCCTGTCCCAGGACCAGGGAGTTGGACTTTGATGATCCTCGTGGGTCCCTCCCAGTGATTCTGTGGTTCAGGCAGGCTCTCAGTGTGTGTGTACAGGTATGAATAGTCAGTGCCTAGGACAAGATCCTGTCTCAAGGGGGATTAAAGATCTTCCTTAAAAGCTCGATAAAGAGGTGTGAGCGTGTGTGTGCCATGAGCCCTCATGGGAGATGCAGACTGTGAGGTCCAGAGTGGTCAGAAACCTGCATGGGAGTGACCCTTGGCAATGCCTGGGGACTGAAGGGGGTGTTCTTTGCAGCGGTGGATGGTGGGTTAAACCCCGTAGTTTGATCTCTGACTGCACAGACTTGGATCTGCTGAGCTGGGGTGATGCTCTGGTGGTGCTGCCATTGCTCCTTCTGGGCGTGGGACAGTCCTTGTTTTCCTTCAGCTCGTTTTTACAGGGAACAAACATGTCTTTCAGGCAAGAGTCTGACAGCTCCTGTATAAACATACAGGCTGAGATAAATCCAGCAACTCGTGGTGTCACCTCGCCCTGGTGCCTCCTGCAGCACTTTGTTTTTGTCTCCCACCGTACCCTCCTGCCTTCTTCGCGTTCAGAGAGCCACGTTTGATAAATTCATGGGACGGACACTAAAGGAGGTTTACTTGCCAAGGGTATTGGCTCCTGCTGTGGATTTTTGCTCGTCTCTCCCGTTGGGAGGTTGTTTGGATGTCTCTGCAGCAGTGAGTGCCCATGGATATGAGTGACTTTCTTCTGTGTTCAGTGAGCAGCACAAAGTGCAGCACAACCACAGCCCCACAGCCCCCGTGTTCCTCCCCACCACCTCCCCAAGAGCCTTTCCACTGTGTTTCCTGTTCACTACGGAAACCACCCATAATGCCCAGTGCCAGAGGCATGGAAATGTACCACGTGCCCAAAATACCCTTGGAGAAAGACCAAGGAGGTCCCAGCTGCAGTGAAACAAGTTTGGCATCAGGTTATGATAACACACCTCTACGTCTCCTGTGTGATCTGAATTGCACAGATCCACAAGCAATAAATGAGCCGTATAAACTGAATCAAAATCGCCTTTAAATGAGACCTGAGGTCTCTGTGGATGAGGTTAAGGTGGCTGTCCAGTGTGGCCACGTTCACTGGCTTTGATGTGCCATCCCCTCCATGCTGTTCCATTTTCCCTCACTTTGAGGTGACCACCTTCATCCCAAGCATCCCTAAATAAACGTGTAGTAGGGCTGCCCGGACATGGTCAGCTGGCATCTGGGAGGTTTGAGGCTTCATGGGACATAAGGGATGGCTGAAGAAATCAGTGTCTGAGGGATGAAACACGCTCTCAGTGCTCTGTCTGGGATAACCCCTGAGGATAAAGCCTCTCCAACACGGTGTCCTTCTCTTTTGCAGATGTCGGGGAGCCAGCCACCTTTGGGGAGAGCTGTGCCCTGCTTGCGCTGCCGAGGGACGTGCACGGGCTTCGAGCCACATTCCTGGAGGTAACGTCCTGTCCTGGATGGGCCCTGCCTGGCCACTGTCCCTTGGTCCTGTTGGTATTCAGTCTCTGGTGACTCTGAGGGCAAAGCAGAGATGCTGAGCTGAGCGGTTGCTCGTGCCCCTGCTCTCCATCCCCCTCCTCGCTGCTCCTGCTCTTTTATTCTTTGGGTTAAAATCTCATCCACAAGTGCTTAAAGCAAGCTGAGGCTCCATGCAGTGGGTTTGTCCCACTTTTGCTACCACTCTGCAGCCTGCTGTGCTTGGGCAGCCAGTGCCCTGCACTGTGTGGGTGCCAGAGCACAGCCCCCTGCCCACCCAGCCCCCTGCCCGCCACACGCTGCCTGCTCAGCTTGTTTGGGAGTACTGAAAACAGTCACAGCTCTGCTTGCTGTGCAGGCAGGGAAGTGGAGACCCAAATGATAATCCCAGATTGTCAGGAGGAGCTGTGCTTAGTGCTTGGCTGTCACCCTTGTCCATAGGCTCAAAGCTGGGGTGTGACCAAGAGCCGTGGGCTCGATCTCAGTGCTGTGTCTGATCCTGTCCTGTCTCCTCACAGCTGAAATGTTGTGCTTCATGCCAGAACATTTCATTTGATACTTCATTTTCAGTATTTCCTTTTAAGAGCACTAATTCAAGTAAACAGCCACTGGTGGGAGCTGCCCAGGACAGCGTGCCCTGCTCGGGGCAGGGATGAGGGGCTGCTCCCTGCCCTAACAGGACAACAAAGACGCTTTGAAATGGAAGGCAACCCTACATATGTCACTAATTAAAAGAGAATTAGTGCCTCCTGAGCTGCCTTGCAACACTGGGCTCCTTTCTGTGCGCCTGGAGGCTGTGTGGGTCCATAGGGGCAGCACAGGGAGCCTGCAGTCCAGCTGTGCTGGCTGCAGCTGGAATGCCTCAGACACTGTCAGCTCTCAGTTTTGATACCTCAGCTGGATGAAATCCAAACTTTAAAACACTCACTTGGTGGAAGAACTACTTTTTTTTTTTGTTAATTGACTCCATTAGAGGCTGGTTTGACTCATTCTTGTTCCAGGATCCTGCTGAAATCCTCGGGATTGTGTCAGAGTTACTTTGTCCCTTTTGTTATTAGCATTTGATGGCAATGCTGGCCAGCAGAGAGGGGCATTAGACATCTGTCTGTGTGATTTATAGCTATTACAGTTCAAATTATAATCAATTAAGCATAGTTCCTTCTAGCAGTCACTTTTTTAATGCCGTGTAAAGCTTCAGAAGAGATGAGGCTGGTGCTGGGTTGTTGGAGTCTGATGAGGAGACTAATTTCCAATTTAGTGATGCTTGAAGAGGTTTTTGAAGTTTAGGGGAAGCAGCAGCTCCCCGCAGGTGGGAGTTTTCGTAGTGACAGGACAAGGGGGAATGGTTTCACACTGACAGAGAACAGAGCTGGGTGGGATATGGGAAGGAATCCTTCCCTGGGAGGGTGGGCAGGCCCTGGCACAGGGTGCCCAGAGAAGCTGTGGCTGCCCCAGCCC
>JAWMRA010000023.1:631175-662148 GCA_035584735.1 Pseudotriccus pelzelni | reverse complement strand
CATCCCCCTGTGCCAGAGCAGGGACCACCCAGAGCCCCCTGATCCCCCTGTGCCAGAGCAGGGACCACCCAGAGCCCTCTCATCCCCCTGTGCCAGAGCAGGGACCACCCAGAGCCCCCTGATCCCCCTGTGCCAGAGCAGGGACCACCCAGAGCCCTCTCATCCCCCTGTGCCAGAGCAGGGACCACCCAGAGCCCCCTGATCCCCCTGTGCCAGAGCAGGGACCACCCAGAGCCCCCTGATCCAACCGGTGCCAGGATAGGGACCAACTGGTCTCTCTCTCCAGCTGCCAGTGCCGGGATCCTGGCACAGGCTCAGTCAGGGCTTCTGAGCAACCTGCTCTACTGGAAGGTGTCCCTGCCCAAGGCAGGGGGTTGGAATGAGGTGACCTTTACAGCTCCCTGCCAACCCAAAGCATTCTGTGATCCTTTTACGTACCCATTCCCAAAGCCTGCCCTCCGCAGTTGACGGGCTCGGTGGGAGGTGTGGGGCTGGTTGTCCCTGCTCCTGCCACATTCCACCTTGTGTCTCTGTCTGTGCCGTAGATCATCTTCTCGGAGGACTACCAGCAGGCTGAAGGGCTGGCCTGGCACAAGAAGCACTTTGCCTGCCTGGAGTGTGAGACGCCGCTGACGGGCAAACCCTTCGCCCTGGCCAACACCAGCCTCCTGTGCACCATCTGCAGCCAGAGCAAGCGCCTCTGAGCGGGGGCAGCGGGGGCCCCGCGGGCCCCCCGAGGTCCCACCAGGACTGGGGGCATTTGGCAAGTACAGGAGAAGGAGAAGGTTGAAGAAATTAGAGTATTCACTTGCACCCAGCACAGCCTAGCGGGAGTACTGCCCTGGGGTCCTCTCGGATCTGAAGGGAACCCTTATGCCCACAGGTGGGAGGTGCGTGGCATTACCTGGCCAGGAGGAACTGGAAAGGAGGGGCTGGGCTGTGCTGGTTTTTATCAAGTCTGTCCAAGCTTCTTATGACTAAGATCTTGCAATGCTATTTTGGAAATAACACATCTCAACAGTGACTTCGGGCATACTAAACCTACGGTCATGGTCAAAACCAAGGGGTGTTTGTGGTGTTTGAAATCCTTACTGGAATTAGGCTGACAGGCTGCTGTGTCTGTGCTAGGGCAGTGGGTTTGAGGAATTTGATCCACCTTCTAAAAGCAAATGGTGTAAAATTGCAGCCGCACGCAGCTGTAGCTTTGTCCTCTGAATGTGCAGTGGTGTAAAACCAAGGAGTGGGCACACAGAGGGATGGGCTCAGCCCCATGAGAGGGGCAGGGCACAGGTCTGCCTGGGCAGCAACTGGCTCGGCCCCTGGAGCTGCAGCCGTGGAACTGGAACCCAAAGAATTTTGTGGAAAATCGCTTTCCAGCCTAAGGTGTGTTGGGGGCCGGGGGGTGTGTGTTCCTGAGATGCTGCAGTGCTACTTTTCCCTATAATAAATCAAAGAGCCCTTCAGGTACCAGGGAGCTCTACCTTCCCCTTGGAGCCAGCAGGACCTCACCCTGGGCTCTGCCCTGCCTCTTGTCCTACAGCTCTCCAGTCCCCTCTTGGATCTGACGGGAATGACACTATCCCCAGGGTCCAGCACTGAGTCCCTGAGAACTGTATTTGTTCCCCACATCAAGCAATGTCACTGAAAATACCAGCTATTCCAGGCTGGCAGGTGTCTGTGTGCTCAGTCGGTTTTCTTATATTAAAAATCTACATTATTTGGCAGAGAACTGGAATATTTTCTCAGCAAGGTGAGTGTGCAAGGAGCTCACAACTGCTGGGGGTTCTTTCTGCTCAGAAGACACGGTTTCCCCTGCCCCATTCGGTGGGTGTTTGCTTGCCTCTGATTAAATAACTGGGAGATGAGGGTTGGGTGGTGCTGTAGCTGCTGCAGGGTTGGAGCAGGTGAGCTGTGGGCTCTCAGCCACCTCCCTCAGGGGTGCCTGCTCTGCTGCTGGGGGGAGCAGGGCAAATCCAGCCCTGTGCCGGAGCAGGTGTAGGGCCATACCTGCAAGAGCCTCTGACGCCGCCTCCAGCCCTGTGCACAGCCACCCTGGTGGGTGGAATTCCTGGGAGCGCTGGGGTGTTCAGAGGGAGTCAGTGGGAAGCTGGAGCGGAGCAGGGAGGTCCCGAGATGCAGAGAGAGGCAAGGTCTCCCCCAGCCCCCCCATGGGTGACACATTTGCTGCATCTGGGATCGACATCTACACGTGAGCACTTCAGAGTCTGGATTTTCCAAGGGACCCCTGTTCTCATGGGGTCCCTCCTGCTTGGGGAGCTGGGGGGGAAAAGGGGATGCCCTTCCACCACAGCCAGGGTTAAGATCCAGCCGAGGCTCCCTCTTCTCTCAGTGGAGAGGAGGTGGTTCTCCTCCCGCTGCAGAAGAATGTGCGTGGTGGGAGCTTGGGCAAATGTCAGAGCGGAGGCACAGAGAGAGGACAGGGCTGGGGGGGAGCACTGGGGTGGCCCTTTCCTCGTCCCCAGCCCTCGCTCCCAGGGACTCTGGGTCATCCCCATCACCCTCCCTGCAGTGCGGTGGTCTCTGACAAGAGGGAGTTCAGGCTCCCTTTATGTACAAGGAAAGACTCCAGGGAGACCTTGCAGCACCTTCCAGAACCTCAAGGGAGTCCGAGAGAGCTGAGGAGGGACTTTGGACAAGGGAGAGTGGCAGCCCACTGTAGCGTGTTCTGAGTTTTGATTTGGTGACCTAGAAATTGTAATTCTTCACTGAAGTCCCTGTTCCAGCACACACTTGCTTCAGGCTTTTGGCATTGCTGGCAACCTGCTCAAGCCTTGCAGGAATTTCTGCAGCTCGTAAAATACTGTCTTGCTAAAAAATGTACTGCAATTAAACAGCTAAACAAAATCCTGTTCCTCTCCAGTGTCGGGAGCAAAAGCATGAAACTAATGCATCTAACAGCTCGAAACATATGGCAGCCTTGAGTGTTGATATTAGGACTGAAATTCAGTGTAGGCATGAGAAGATCCTCCCCCCCTGTGAGGACATTCGCTGTGTTTTATCACCAGAGCAGAGGCAGCAGCTCCTGGAGGCAGGTCAGGGGCTCTGGGGTTCAGGAAAATCGAATTTACGAGGGTGTGGGGCCGCCCCACGGAGCCCCCAGCAGCACATGGAGGATGTGTGGGTCCCACAGGCACGGTGCCCGCCGGGGCAGTCCATGAGAGCTGAGCTGGTGAGCTGAGCTTCTCACCTCCTGCGATTTACTGATCCAGCTCTTCCATGGAGGCAGAGGGATAAATTGTCCAACAGTCAGTTCAGCCCCACGTGTCTCAGTCAGTCACTGCAGTGTTTTAACTTGTGCAGCTGCAAAGGACAAAGCCCTTCACATCCTGTCGATGGCCAGGGCGGGCGAGCACACGGCCTTTGTGCCTCCTGCATGAATAATCAGCTCACAGGTTCTGTGTAGTTGTTCTAAACATGACTAACAGTACATGAAAATGTTCCTGAAGCTTTAAGTAAAGTGTTTCTGGGTGCAAAAGTCCTTCACCTGCTCCCCTGGGTGAAGGGGTGGGAGAGAGGGAGGTCAGAGCCTTCCCACAGAGAGAAATAACATTGACTGGGCAGAAACCACATTTCAGCAAAGTTTTGCAAACTGAAGTTTTTCAGAGCTTAACTGCCCTGAATCTGCAAATATTTGCAGTGCTGTCTTATTTGTGGTCCCTTTTTTTTTTAAAGAAATATCTGAGGTAGCAGAAGGGCCCGTCTGTCTGTGATGTGGAAGATTTCACCAGTGAAGAGGCAGAGGCTGTTTAAGGACAGCAGCTCTGTACAGATCACCTTGAACACTTGGATCATCCCCACCTAGGGCCAGATGTCCCCTGGGACCAGAGGAGGAGCTGGCCCTGGCTGTAGGGACATTCCTGTGCCCTGCACATGAGCACAGGGAGCCTGACCTGCTAAGGTGGGGAGAAAACCACTGAGAAATGAGCAGTGGCTGGAGTGATGCTGTTACACACCCCAGAGAGAGCCCTTCAGTGACTGCTGGGTCCTCGTATGTATTTGTAATATCCAGGCCAAGACAAACAATAAAACTTGAAATTAAATCCCTGAGCTCACATGAAGAGGAGAATTCGCTGCCCTGGTGGCAGGGGGACAGTAACTCACTGTGAAAGAGCTGCCACTCCAAGGCCAGGGGTCCATGAACCCACCCGAGGAACCTGGTTGGCATCTCACAGCAAGGCTCCCTCCCACCACTGCCCTGCCCAAGTCTCTCCAGACAGAGAAAGGAGGGAGGGAGGTTGGGAGGCATTAAACAGATTTCCCTGGTCTATGGAAAACCCCTGGGCACTGAGATTTATGTATTTATGGGCCCTGGCCCCATGTGGAAGGGGTCAGTGTATGGGAGATAGGATCTGTGGGGCACAGAGGGTGTGAGGGACCTGGGGCCAGTTCTATACCCCCTCTGCTTCTGGGACTGTGCAGGAAAGGTAGGGAAGTCCTTAAAAGAGGGGCAAAAATACATGTCTGGCCTTTCCCTGCAGTGCATGGCTTTGAGAGCAGAGCCCCAGAGGTGGAGGTTGGGACTGATAGTGATTGGGCTGTTTTGCACCATTCCAGGTAAGAAAAGTGATCAGTATTCTCCTTCGCCGTTTATTTCCAAAAAACCCTGTTTGCTTGGATGCCTCTGCAATGAATTGACTCGGTCCTGACTTATTGGAATTGATGGATTCCTCTCATTTACCCCAGTGGTAACAAACAGCCCCAGAGAAGCTGCTGAGCCTGGGTATAACAGTAAGAACCTGATCCCCGGGACAATTGCCTTAAAGAGAAACTTTAAAGGGGTTTTATTAGTGCAGTCAATTCTTAAAAGAATGTGATTTCAGATACCTATAACTAATAAACCTCAAAATTCAGTGGCTTCAGGTGAGAAAAACATAAACCAAAGGCAGAGTGAGGTGGCTATATAAACACTACGATAAAACTTGCTTTAAAGCCCCAGAGAGAAAAATTTAGAGGGGAAAAAACCAAGTATTGATGAAGTGTTTCAGTATGTTTTGGTGTGTTCCAGTGGAAATTCTTCCAGAGACCTGCAGCAGCTGCTGCTTCAGGCTGAGCTAAAGAAGGCTCGTATGTGTGTTATTCTGTAAAAAGCCAGGTTAATTATGGATCTATAATCTAATTTGAGCCTTTAGTTACTTTTTAACTCCCCGTCTTCAGCCACATCACCAAATAAGTAAACCTCTCCCCAAAGAGGGGTGTGTGGCTTGTTGCCTGATTGAGGAGCTGATGCAGGTGAGGATCCCCAGCAGCCCCAAGGCTCGGGGCTCATCCCACAGTGCTTCCCTGCAGGAAAACCTGATTGATGTTCTTGCATGTCCATGCACTGCAGGGAGCTGGAATAAAGGAACTGGGTATCCCTGCCCATGGCAGGAGTTTGGAATGGTATCCAAGGTCCCATCCAACCCAAACCATTCCATGACTCTGATAAAGAGATGTGAAGGGCACCAGTTTCATCTGCCAGGGAAGTGAAGAACCTTCTCTAGAAGTCACAATGGACAGTGTTCAAATAACCCCTGTAGCTGGTTAAGCAGCTTCCAGGTGTCAGCTCACACCTTGCAGGCAGCAGTGAGGTCTTCGAGCATCCCCCAGCACAGAGATGAGGGTGGAAGGCCAATCCCTGGTGAGTTCCTTTGCGCCCCCAAGGATCCAGAGACGACCTGGGAGCACCTCTGGGCAATGCCCACCTGCACAGTGTGGGATGGCCCTCAAAGTCATACGATGGAATCACAGAATCATTAAGGTTGGAAAAGACCTCCAAGGTCATTGGGCCCAACCGTCAACCGAATCCCACCACACCCACTGAACCCTGTCGGGAAGTGCCACCTTGACTCATTTTCTGAATGCTTCTTCCAGGGCTGGTGACTGCACCACATCCCTGGGAGCAGGGCTGGGGATGCTGAAGGAGCTGGAACTTTCTGGGATTCAGGCGGAAACCCCAGGAAAAGCTCGCTCTGCAGTGGTCTCGTGAATTTTTGTTGGAAGGAGCCAAACCAAGAAGAGCACTGTAATTTCAGCTCTCCGAGCGAGTGGCTGGGTTCCTGCACAGATGTGGTGGCTCAGCATCCCCCCAGCTGGGAGCAGCAGCCTGGGCAGGCCGTGGGCTCTCTGCAGGGTGTGAGCAGCATTTAATCCCAGAGGCTCCTTGCCCCAGGCCATAGTCAGCCCTTTGAAAATACACTTTATTGGAGCCCCAAAGCGATCGACGGCTCCCTGTTACAACAAAACACATCTGGTTTGGGTTTCGGATTTATCCCTCGATTCCTGCCGTGGGGGGCTGGTGCTTTGCCAGCCCATTATGTCTCAGTTGCAAGCAGATGGTACAGGCTGAAAACGGGACAGTGTCCAAAACCAGCCCAGAATATTCAATGTCAACCTGCTGGCCACATGTTTGTGCGGGTGGAGATCTGCCCCTCTGCCCCGTCCCCGGGTGGTGGCTGCACCATGGACCTGGCGGTGATGGCACAGGGTGGCCAGGCACAGGCTGACACCAGGAGCCCCATCCCCACCCCTGGCCTGACCTCACATTCCCAGACAGACCCCACAGTGGAAATCCAGGAACCCACCCATTCCCTGTCAGAGCTGTTTAATTTCCCAGCCTCTGATTCGCCTCTGCCTGGAGTTTTTTCTCAAACTAAGCAAAGTCAAGAACCAAAGGTGATCCCAGAACTTCATTCTGAATGAATGTTCACTCCTTGGAAGAGGATCAGTAGATTAACACTCACCTTCATGGCAGCCTGTCCAAGTCCCGTTTTGGTGACTAAGGCACCGTAAAGAGCAGCTGCTGCAAGGAAGACACATTTATCCTGATACAATATTCATTAAAAATGGTCAAAAATCAGCTTTACAGTTTTGCAGGAGCACCTGATATTTCAAAGTCTGCCTTGATTTTGGGGGGGAAAAAAAAAAAGAAGAAAAGATTTTTTTTCCCCTAGCCAACAGCATTTTTAGGAAGGCCCTGGAATAATCTCTGATTTCTTCTCATGAAAGACCCAGAGGCAAAATTCCTGGTGCTGTAATAGATATTTTTCCCTGAATCCTCTGTGCTTTGCCATGAAGAGTGTTGACTAGCCTCCATCTCTCCAGGACTTGTGCTTGCAACACCCCCCACTCCTTCCAGGCTGCTGTTCAGCCTCCAAGACCTTATGCCAAAATTCTTCCCTCCAGACAACGCGGGCCAGGTTTACTCTGCTGTTACTCAGTTGGCTGCAAGATTCCACCGGGGAAGGCAACCCAGAGAGTTTAATCCAAGTGCACTTCCCTGCTCTGTCAAAGCTGGGTGTAAGTCACACCAGGGACTACTGACAGGGATGCCACATCCAGCAGTCATCCAAATCTCAATGTTGTGTCTTGTCAGAACGTTTAAAGCCAGACCAAGGGAAAAAATGATATCAAATGGAAGAAAGGTTTTGTCTTGAAGACTGAAGAGGAGGCTGCAGCCTCAGAAAGATCAATTCCATTCTGAGTGCCCAGGGGTATGGAAGAAAAAAGGATGGGATTCTGGAAAAGTAAAGTAAAACAATCCATAACTGAGCCACCGATGCCATCAGCTGCATCTATTCCTTCCAGTGGGAAAACGCTTTTGACACTGCCTTGATTTCCCCAGTCCCAAAAAAAAGGTTCCTCTTTAAGAATAGCTTTACTTCCTGCCCTAAACTATTGTCTGTGTCCCAGTATTATGGGCTGGAATGTCAAACACAGCCAGCAGGAAGGGCCATGCTCTGCCTCCATCCTGGCTGGACTGGCACACCAAGGATCAGGAGAACACTGGGGTAGCCATTTGTTGAACTTTTATGGTTTGAATATTTTGCCTGACAGTCAAGTAAATTTTGGTCTATTCTAACCCAAGCAGGAGCTGCCCTTTTCAGTTTCGGTGTAAACAAAAGGATTCAATTTGACTAAATGTTGTCCTTTTGAGGGAAAAATAAGTCTTAAAGAGTAAGATATTTGTAAGTTTTTCAGTTTGTTTGTACTAAAACAATCAAAGGTCTCTTTTTGTTCCTGGTGTGCCCCCATGAGTGCATCCCTAGCATGCCGAGGGGGCCAAACGCTGTCCCCCAGGCTGAAGCTGGTGTGGCTTCCAAAATCACTGGGGACTGATTCTGGGGGTTGGGTTATCCCCTCTTTAACCACATTTAGTGGTGCTGGAGCCTGGCTAGCAGCTCCCCACCTGGAAAGTGGGAAAATGTCTAAGTGTCTAAATGTCACACATTTTTTGTGACATTTTTCAACCTACAAACTGTAAAGCTCTGTTACAAAAAATTGCTAACGCCACCTGGGGCAAGCCAGGAATGGGGGGAAATATATTTAGTGTGGCTCTAAAGAAGGACTGGTGCAAGGCCAGACCCTGAGAGATGCCCTGCATCAGCCCCAGGGACCAGCTGACCCTCAGGAAGAGCCCTGTTCTCGTAAAATCCCCACTGTCCCAAGGACTGTCCCGCCTGTTTTCTCCAGGCCTTTTCTTTCCGAGAGTTTATAGCCAAGCCCTGCGTTTAAAGAGGTGTCGCGGAGATCCAGCGTCTGGCGGTGACGCCGCTTTCCGGGTGCTGCTGTGCCAAGGAAACACCTCCACATCCTGCGGGCAGAGTTAGCGTTTGGACAGTGTTGAAGTATAACCGGCGCTCCTGAGCTCAGCCCCAGCCCTCACTGCTTGGCTCAGGGCTCAGGACCTGGCACCGGCACCGGGGAGTTCAACAGAACACACGTCAACATCTGTGCAAGTAACTCCTGAGCAGCGGCTGCAGGAACAGCCACCATTAAGGGCTGGGAAGAAAAACAATTAAGCTGGTCGGGCAAAATATTAGGAAAGAGGCTCTGCAAATGCTGGGGGGGTTTTCTCGCTCGAAAATAAAGAAGCAGCCTGAGGCTGGGAGCTGTGCTCTGAATATTCATAGGGCTCCGCTGGCCCTCAGGCAGTGCTGGCTTGCAGGAGGGTAAGGAAAGCCTCCAGCTGTTCAGCTCAGTGCAGTCTGTCATTCCCCACAGTCTGTCATTCCCCACAGTAGCACACTATGAAAAAGGCTGGAAAAGTCTGAATGTGGTGCTCAAGGTGCATCAGTCCTGATAACACGGAGTGAAATCAGGCTGGACTCCCCTGTGTGCCCAAGGTTGCCTGTCACAGCCCCATGCTCTTCCAGCTGCAGGAAGGTCCATCCCAAACCCCCTGGAATTTGTGGAACCCTCTCACCATTAGGCACAGCCAGTTAAGCAGGAGTAGTTTAATTAAAGACCACTTGTTATCAATTTGGAGATTCCCAGAGAATGCGACTGCTTAGTCCCCATAAAATCACCAGAAAAGAAAAATTGCTGCATCAAGTTTTCCTCGGATTTGAAAAATGACCTTTCTTCTGTGAGTGAATTCACAGCTGCATGCCCGGAAGGCGATGCCTCCCAGCTGAGCGCTCTGAGCCCCCTCTCACTCACAGGACTGGTCTGCATGCGCTGCCAATCTGAGGAAATTTATTTAGGTGGTCTCAAGGGAAGGTCTTGGCAAAGCATTAACGGGTTTCTTTTATAAAAGAGCCCTTTATTCGCTGGCCCGTGAGCTGGCCTGTGTCTCGCTGCGCTGTTGCAGTCCACGTGCAGAGACAACCTCTGCCTCTGAGCATTTCCACGCTGCCACGGCGCTCCCCAGGAGTTCCCTGAGCCCATAAGGAAACATCTGGCTCAGCAATAACTCAGCTGCACGTGGCAGTCCCCACCTGGGTGCTGAGATGTCGTGCCCTCGGCTCCACGAGCGCCTTGGCGTTCCGTGCCCTCGGCCACTGTCAGTGTGAGGGCACACAAGTCACGCAAAGTAAAAGTGCAATGCAATAAAAACCAGCCAGCCCCGCTGCGCGTGCCATCTTACCCCAGGCCTGGCACAGCTCACCTTCTGAAGCGGCACTGGGATGGAAATTGCTTCCTGGCAAAGCCCTTTTCCCGCTCTGGCTGGGGCTGGGGCTGCAGTGTGGGCGCTCGGAGCTCCAGGGTGAGCACACCGCAGCGTTCGGGTCCTGCAGGCTGGGCTCCTGCCCGGGGACGTTTTGCCCCGTTTCACCCCACATCCATCCCCGGCGTGGGCTCCTCACCCGGTGCCCGGTTGCGAGGAACAGGCACAGGGCGTGCAGGCAGGGCGGGGAGACTGATCTCTGGCAAAGGCTCTAGGGGAGAGAGACAAGAGAATTGTCCTCGCCGAGCGAGTGGGGCAGTGGAACACACCGGCTCTTTGCACAGCTTTAAAATCCCAGCTCATTCAGCAGCTGCAGTGCTGGGCCTGCTGCCAGCTGAGCCCTGGGGCACAGGCACAGCTCAGCCCCGCAGCAGCACCGGGCTGGGGTGCTGGAGAACTGGGGTTCTCAGTGGGGTTACCTCTGTCAGCACTGCCAGCAGCTTGTTCTACTGGGAAAAAAGCCAGCGGAGATCTGGAAAGGAAGAGACCGAGCAGAAACCTCCTGTAAAAATAGAACACTGTCAGTAACCACGTATCCTGGCACTGCACTTGACTGCAGCTGGATGCAAAATCCCAGCTAGTTTCAAAATATCAAATACAAAGTGATGTGTGTGAACCCCAATCAGCTCTCCAAGAGACATCCCAATTTTGGGAAAACAAATTTCAAACAATTAAGAAAAATGCGCAGCTTAAACACGTCAATTTAACCACAGCTCTCACATGGGCTCAGATTTGTTTCAGAGCCTCCCTAGATTTTGCTCCTTAATCCTAATTGGTAGATTAACACTCACCTACATGACAACCTTATTTCAGGTGTTCTTAGTGCCTGAACAATCAGTGTAACCTTGCAGTCACCTGTAACGGCTTTTTTTCTTCCCTTCCCACATAAGAGAGGCATTCCCTAGTTTTCCATAGAGCAGAATCAGCATGGCCAGCTGATGTCTTCACTGTCTGAGTGGTTCCTTGTCAAAAACAGATGCAAGAAGTCAAGGGGACTCCAACCCCCCCAGAGTTACCAAAGGGACTGTAACAATTCCTGCTGCTGCTTCATGAATATTGCCTCAAATAAAGGGTTTTTTAAATTATTTGCAGCATTGTAAATAGTATAGGAAATTAGAAATAAAAATAATATAGAAAATTATACATTAAAATAATATTTAAAATTATAAATTAATTCTCCTCTCGTTATGAATGAATTCTCATCATAAACAGTCAGAGCAGCTTACACAGGAAAATGTGGGACCATGGCCCCAGCTGTCCTGTTTCAGCTGATAGACATCCCAAGCTCACCAGCCCTCAGCCATTCTATCTCCAAAAATACCACTAGCACTAGCTGGCAACACCACTTCCTGTAATAAAATTACTCAGATTCATTCTTAAATCTAGCAAAATAAATTGGTTTATCTCTGAGGAGTCATTAGTAGGCAAGTTGGTTTTTTTTTGTTTGGGTCTATGCTATCAGGAAATATCCCTAACCCAGAAATGTCCCCCCTTCAAAATTAATCTCTTTATTTCTAATTAGCTTTGGCACAGCGGGTTTTTATAGTGGGGTTTCAGCCAAAAGGAGATGAGTTGGACTGTGAATTTCTGCCATGGCAAGATGAAAAAGTCCCAGGGAGGGGAAGTAAAGCTGGTTGCCCCAAAGTATCCCAGGGAAATGGGCCTATTCTCCCATGCCATCCCAGCTGAGACACCCCAGCGTGGCGTTGGAGCTGGAACAGCATGGAGAGCAGCCCTGCTGATGCCAAGGTGGCAGGCTCTCAGCCAGTTCCCAGGGGGAGAGAAGTGACAGGTAAGACGCTTGTGCCACTGTCACACTTTGGACACAGCTGCCGTCAGCAGCGCTGTGCTCCCCACGCTCCGTGTCCCCTGGAACACCCCGCATGGGACACGGGCACGTTCAGGGGGGCTCAGGGGGGCGACCTGGGGGCACACAGCCTTGAAACAAGCACCAGTGCCAGGGCAGCATGAGGCTCCCTCCCCCTGTGCCTGCAGCACAGCCTGAGCATCCAGCACCTCCTGTGCGGGGAGCTTTCACTGCCCCTCCAAACCCGCCCCGCCGTGTCCCTGCTGTTCCAGGCTCCCGGCCCCGCGTCCCCCCGGCAGGGACCCCACGCCCCATCTCCCCCCTTCACGGGGTCTCGCCGGGTGACCGCTGTGGAACCGACTGCCTGGTGGGTGATGTCACCGGAATCACAGAGGGAAAGGCCAAGTAAGGCAGCATTTTAGGGAAAATATGTCCTAAAATGGGAGTTGGACTGATGACCAGCAAGCGCAGAACACAGATATGATATTACCATGTTGAGAGCCCAGAGCCCTGCGCTGTCCCAGTGCTGGAAAAATCCCTCCAGGACCTGGAAAGATGAGAGAAAATCAGCCTAAGTCTCAGCTTCTTCCTCCCCAAACACAGGCTGGGCTGGAGGTCAGTGTGGGAAGGATCCTGATGCTGGAGTAGATGGACATATCAGTGCATGAGAATTTTTTTTCCTGGCAAGAGGCTTTTTTTTGAGGAGTTCTTTCAGCATGATTTTAGCTTTTCAACACAGAGCAATGAACATGCTCTGGGCGACAGAACTGTGATTTTAAGAGTGCTTGAAGCAAAACACAGGGAAAAAGCTGGACGGAGTTGAAGAGCTGGGAACGGGAGCACAGAGCTCTTCCCCACGGATCCCACACCAGCTCTGGGGCTGGAGCAGGCACCACGGTGCCCCCCTGGCAAAGGAGCCACTGGGAAGCTGGTGGGCTCCAGGAAAAACTCCACCCCCTCTGGCACAGAGGAGCTGTTTGGGGTACCCTGGTGTGCTCAGCGCCCCGGGAAGGACGGAACTGCAGAGGGATTCTGTGGGGGAGCCGAGCCAAATCCACTGGGAACCCACACACCTCCATCCCTCTGCGAGGCTGTACTCCCTGACATCAGGTGCAAGAGGGGACGAGCTGACAGCACAGTCACTGCCTCCAGTTTATCACAGTTATTGGATGAAATTGCATTTAGGGGCTGCTGTGACAAAAGATTGAACTTGATTTATAAACCAAGACTGGGGGTCGGGGAGGGCGATGTGGGGAGACTGGGACTCACCTGGCAGAGTTTGGTTCTCTGGGAACAGATGGGTTGCTCAGACACTGAAGGACTGGAATAACAGCCAATTTCAGCACAGCCCCAGCTGTGCCCCAGCTGTGCCCCAGATGCAGCTGCCTTGTTGGCATCTGGACCCCACGGGCACAGGCACACAAGGTGGGTGTGCTCAGGACCACACTGGGGGAATTTCCAGACAGCATGTCCATAAGGAGAAATTAGGGGACTAGCCAAGGCCCCGAGAGTCCCTCGTCATGGTGCTGGGGAGTATGAGGGGAGGAGATGGCCGGAGATGGCCTCGCTCAGGTGCTGTCCCCATATGTGACAGTCCAGCTTGGCCGGGGGCCTCTGCCCTCACCCAGTGGAGCCTCACAAAAATACAGGATAAGGGTTTCAGCCTCGCCGAGTTTCCCTCCTCATTCCCATCAGCGCTAATAATAAATACAAAGCGCAGCCATTAATGACTGTGGTGGCCAGTGCTCCCTGCAGTGACAACTCCAGGCGAGCTGGCAGGGCCCCGTGCCCAGCACAGCCCCAGCAACGTGATAGTTTCCTGTGAAAGAGGTCCTGCTCATTCATCAGGCACCAAAAAGTGCGCGTGAGCCAAGAATGTATTTATTTTTCATCTAAATATAGTTGAAGTTCTATTAAAACCCAGCAGGAATGGCCGGACTCCCGCCCACAGCCGGCACGGAGGAGGCGACAACCGGCTCTGGGTGTCGGTCCTTCGTTCCCACATGTGCCCCCATCCCAGGGTGCTCATCCCACCTTGGCTGGGAGATAGTGTGCCATGTGGAGGGGGTGTGGGGAGGGGTGATGGCCCCACTGCCTCTGGCTGTGCCCAGCTGTGCCCCAAGCACAGGAACACGGGCAGGTTTGGGCATTTTGCAGGAACCAGAGCACTTGAGGCTCTGAGATGGCTCCTGCAGGGATATCACAGGGGTATCTCAGGCAGAGGACGCCCCACTGCCAGGCAGGGTCAGGGGGCTGCTTAAGGGGTCACTCTTTGGCCCCTGGCAGCAGCAGCAGAGAGGATGAAGTTTATCTCATGCTTCAAGAATGACTCGATAAGAGTAAATTTGGGTTGTATTTGTTTCAGAACAACCACTAGCAACTGTTGGGGCCAGCAGGAATCCGGCCTGATGATTATTTAGGCTATTTGGATTGCTTCGAAAGCTTATCCAAACTGTCTGGGCCCTCACAGTTGGTGGCTCAGGAGAAAAACACTGTTGTTTTCTCTCTGCCCTGAGTGTGTTGCGTGGTCACCCTGAATGGCAAAAGCACCTTTCAACAGCCCCTGGTTCAGCCCTCCACAGGGCATGGGACCCTGCCTGCAGGACAGCTGGGAGATGCATTTCACTGCCAGTCTGGTTCACCATGGGACAGGATGGAGCCCTGGGAGTCAGCTCGGCTGCTCCACTCTCTCAGTCCCAGTCCCAGTCCGGCAGCATCCCAGGGGTGAACACACCTCGCTCCCTTCTCCCCACCAGCCCTCACTGCCTGAGCCACGGGAGGCTCTTCCAGCTCTCTCTGTGCTCTCTGTCATTGATCTCAACAGCTCACCTCCTGCTGGTGCACCAAGTCCCGCCTGTTCCTCTGCCACGGGGTCGGGTGTCCCCGAGGTTTAATGCCCAGGTGGAGGGCGGTGGGGGACTTTAACCCTTCAAACAAGTCAAAGAGTTTGAAGGTTTAACCCTCAAATGAAACCAAACCAAGGCTGCGGCTGCAGAGACTGAAGGAAGCTCCTGCAGTGAGCAGCGTGGGCTCCTCATGACCACGGCTGCTGGTCCCTGGCTCTTACAGGTTTTCGGGGGGACCCCAGAACACACACTGGCACACCCAGCACAACGAGCCACAGGATCAGCTCTTCGGGTCATCTGTCAGCCTGTCACAGGTCAGGGATTCGCTTAACCCCAGCGAGGCCAGGCTAGAACTGCATCAGATGCATCTACCAAAAGCAATCCCTCACCGCCAGGCAGCCCCTGGGGTTTATGTGCCCCACGGGCAGGCCCCAGGCTACGGGAAGGCAACTCCAGCCGTGTGTAAGTGCACACATACATGCTCCTGCAGATACACGAACGTTTGGGGGGCAATGACTTTGCACGAGCATCCTGTGCCGCTCAGAGAAACCTGCCCCACCTCCTTCCTGCTCTGGAGTCTCGAAGCTTGGAAGCCAAGGGTTTGCCTTTTTTTTTTTGGAGCGCTTTCAGAAGCAGAGAACTAACCCCAAGGTCTGCCCAAAAGGTGCTGGTTATTGAGCAGCAGAACTTCAGCCGAGGACGAGGGGAAGGTGAAAATCCTCCGGTGGAGCGGCCGCGATCGGCACGAGCCCCGTGCGGTGCCGGGGTCTGGGGCGGTTTCAGCACCTGCTCCCCACAGAGCTGGAGGATGTTCATCAGTGCACAAACTGCCTCCAATGCCCAGAAGGGGAAATTGTAGCCTGCAACTAAGTGGAAGCCAGAAATTTGCCAAAGAGCTGGTTTTGACAGACACATGGAAAAGAAAACCATTTCACTTCGAATTCTTTTTGGCATTTTGGTTTAGTCACATTTTTCCTGTGAAACCTTCCCCTTCCTGTGGGTGAAGACGGTATGTTCTAGCTTAGCCCTTGCATTTGCAATCACATTTATAACAGCAGCAACAGAGATTGCAACACTCCAGCAAGGATCAGATGGAGTGGAATCCTAATGTTCATTCAAAATCAGCTACCACGATAAAAACAGTCATAATAAATAATGTCTGCCAGGGCTCTGAAAAGGTAAAAGGAACAATAATAACCCCAGTTGCCTCCATCTTTCAATACATTCCTGAAAAATTATTTCCCTGGTATTTCACTTGGTAATTGAGATTTCTTTGATGATTAGAATTTCTTTTTCATTTGCTAAAGATCACCTCTAAATAAAAAATGAAACTGATGACTATTCTCAACATATTATTGTGTCTACCCAGGCTCACCAATCATCCCCCCGTGAGCTGCAGGGTGGGCAGCAGGTGGGAAGGGACAGGATATCCCCCCTTACCTGCTGGAGGATGCAGGAGGAGGTGGCAAGTGCTGCCCTGCAAGGCCAAGGAGATTTTGGGTTCTGAAAGTCAGAGCCTCCTGTTAACTCCTGAGAGCAGGAGGGGCGTTGTGCTCCCTTTCCAAAGCCACAGCGAACCATTCTGTTCTATTACCTGCAGGTTATGGCCAGTGCCAGTGGCCCCTGAGGGAGCTGAAGGTCTCAGCTGGCAGAGCTGTGTCTGCCTGGGGCAGTCAGCCCCCCCCAGGACCCCCACCGGTGTGATGGGCACGGCTGGGCCATTTCCAGTGTCTCAGGATGGATGGAGATGGTGCTCTGACAAATGAAGGTCTTCACACGGGCTGATTGCAGGCACTGTGGACAGAAACGGGAAGTGCTCAGGAAATGCCCAGCAGGACAGGTAATGGCTTTTTGCTGAACCTCACAATATTTTTCTCAGCCCCATCTGTGACCTCCTGGACCGCAGCTCCCAGATGGAAATGCCAAGGCAACAGCACCAGCAGCAGCCTGGGGCTGTCACTGAAGGCCTGGAAAAAGGAGCCCGGGAGCAGTTCCCCCTCAGCCCTGGCTGTCAGGCCCTTTGGGACTCAGGCAGAGGCTCAGCCACTCCAGCTCCATCCTGACCTCTTGTCTGACCATGGACCACCTCGTATCTCTGTGAATCCCCCCTCAGCTCCCAGCACAAGGCTGCCCTTCATAAGGACTGAAAGTGCCCCTTCAAGCCCCAGTTTATGCCTGACCTCAGGCTCAGCTTCCCCCAGGGACCCCACCTGAGCTCTTAAGCATTCCAGTAAAACCAGGAATAAAAGTCACAGCTCTGAACTCCTACCTGTGCTGCCAACCAGGTTATTCCCAGCTGCTGAAAAGGCTGGAGCTTCTCATCCTGGCAGGTCACACAGGTCTCATTGTCCCAGCAGCACAGGCGTTGTACCTTTGGGTGCAGAAAAAAAAAAAAAATTGGATTTCCAATGGGATTTTAAGCACTGTCCACTCTCAGAGATCTGTGGATCCACAGTAATGCCCTTGGTCTGTGTGGATCGGCAGCTCCAGGAATCAGCAATAGCACATGCACTGCACATCCACCACCATCCATCCACCCGGCCCCTGCCTCCAGGGATGCAACATATTTGCTGGGAAAAACAAACGGCTAATGCCAGCCTCGAATCTATTTGTAAATGCTGAATTAGTCAAAGAATGTATTTGTACATCTACTGAAGGACAATCCCAATTTCCCCCCACAACGGCAGGAAGGCGAGTGTCCCTCCGAAGGCGCAGATGCAGGAGGCACTGCTGGCGCTCGGAGCATCCCGACGGCATCGGTGCCGATCGGATTAGCGGCACTTAACAGCTGATTCATTAAGGCTCTTCAAGCCATCATTAGCCCCAGCGGATTCATGCTTTAGAGACACTGCCGCGGATACGCGATACCATCTCTGTTATTCCAAACGTAATAGAGCCGCATAAACAAAGCACTTTTAGAACAGACCCTTCTCTTTTTTTTTTTTTTTTCCTTCTTAAAGATAATTTTTAAGCCTCCTAAGTTTGGTGTTTGAATAAAACAGAGGGTGGTCATAATTCTCTAGGCTGCGCTGGCCGTGTAACCTGCCAAAGAGCCGCCGGGCCCCGCGGAGCTGGTCCGAGGAGCAGCTGCCGTGTTTGCTGCTGCCAGCCCAGAGGATACAGCCAGTCCTGCCCCTCCTGCCCCGTCCCACCGCCTCCTCCACGGATGCTCTGGGCCAGTTACTGCATTTCGTGCCCAATATCTCACCTCACATCCACAGTGCAGAGGCAAGTTCTGCTCCTCTCACCACCGTAACTCTCGGTTTGGTGACAGCACACGGGATAAGACAGCTTTGCTACCCGGGCAAGAATTTGGCACCCCCATTCAGCATCTCTGCGGGACTCAGGAGCACCAGCTGCGAACTGGCCGGAGCACGAGTGGTTTGGGATGCGAGGTGGCCAAGGGGAAACCAAACAGGACCTGCACTCAGATTCCCAACCCTCGTAATCAGTGCAGGTGAACCCCAAATGCAGAGGAAGAGGACGAACAAGCGGCCCAGCTCCTTCCCAACCTGCCCCGTGACGCTTCCCACAGTGGGACCAGCCAGGACTGGTGTCTGTGACAGTCCCGACAGCAGGAGATTATTCCTGTGGGGATTTCAGATATCTCATGTTATGCACACACACTCTTCCTGCATCTCCATTCAGTGATAAAATCCTGCTCCTAACGGGACACAATCCAAAGCCATAAAATTGTGCTGCACAATCATTAAAGGAGTCATAAATAATAATTATTTCACAAAGGCAAGTGTCTGTGTAGTGCTGGCAAAAGAAAGTAATTTTTTTTCTTTATTCATCGTTTCGCTTAAAAAGTAAAATAAATTGACCAGCTACAGAGCTTGTCAAAAGCTAAATGGGAACTGTCACACAAACAAATGTTCTGCTAATGTCAGAGAAGGAATTTAGCAAAAGAAGAAAGATTATCCAGGGCTGCTTCTGGAAGAGGCTGAGGCAAGAGCTGTCTTCAAAATTTCAGAGGAAGAAAGAAGGACAGGGAGAAGGGATTTTTGACTATTTTACCTGGTATATAAAGAGGAAAAAGGCAAGAAAATGAGAAATGCAGTGAGAGGCCTGTTGCTGTCCCGAGGAGCTGGGGGGCCCCTGTCAGAGTGGGGGGCTGGTGCCAGGCTCACCCACTCCACAGCAGGGACCCCTCCTTTGCTCAGGGGCCGCCCCAGCACAGCCAGGGCTCAGTGACCCCCCGAGCTGGGAGAAGCAGAGCCTGATGTCAAAGCCAACCACTTTCCAAAACAACAGCCTGCAGAAGCAGCAGCGGCAGCCCAGGGGCACAAGGAGCTGTGAGCTGGGCAAGCACACACAGCGTGCCAGGAGGGAGGGTTCCAGGGGACTGTCCTCCTCACCTGGCACTTCCCGGGCTCTGCAGCTGCTATCACTCTCAGAGGGTGAAGTGACAGGAGTGGGAACTGTCAGAGCAGTCGATGCCCTGGACCATCCCCTGGTGGGCACCAGCCATCCCACGGGCACAAAAGGCATCAGGGGATGTCCTGGCTTCGGGTCCCGGTCCGGTCACCTGGGGAAACATCAGCGAAGGAGGAAGCCCCGAGGGCTGGCAGTGCATGCAGAGATCAAACTGATGCCTCCCTCAGCTCACCGTCCAGGCAGAGGATTGGATTTCCTGTCCCTTTCCCATCCTGCTTTCCAGGAGCTCAGTCCCCGTGCTGGAATGGAGCAACACTGACACCCCGTGTAGGTGCCAAAGCCCTGCAGGTCCTCAGCACCCTCCAAGGCCCTGAAGGGTCCAGGACTGGGTACCACAGCCTTGGAGGTCAGGAGTTGGATCGGGACACCGACCTTCACCTGCGGCACCCGCTACGCAAGTGATGACCTTTTTATTAAGGTCTCCATCTTATTTTCATTCTGCTCGTGGGACATGGGCTGTTCGTTTCCTCAGGTATGACCCTGAAAACAACCGCTGGGAGTAACTGGTCCTCCTGATGCCAACGCGAAATCTTTGATTTTATTCAGCCTATGAAAGTGACCTTCATATCGCAGCAGTGATTGCCCACCCGTTCCTCCCCTTCCACAAACCCTGGCTGGACGAGCACGTGTGCTGACAGTGGAAGAGACTTCTGGAAACGGCTCTTTTTAACATAGTACTTAAAACCACAGTTAATGAATAGCTCAATCAAGAAACACGACTGCATAAAAATCGCAGAGACTTATCAGCGTGGCACCCGTATTGTGCCAGGGGCTCCCCTGGCCATTCGTCCTTTGCTGAAGACACCTTTTGCAAAATGCCTTTTTTTTTTTTTTTCCCATTTTTGCGCTCTGAAATGTGCGAACATTAAAAACTGCCGAGCATAATTCTAAAGACCTCGAAACCACGAGTGCTTAGAAGCGTTCACACCCTAAAGTGCGCGTGAATACCATAATACAAAGGAAAACAAAGCTGTACCAAGAGGCTTGTTGGTTCCTGATAACATTGTTCCCGAATTGTCCCTTTTCACTGGAAAAAAACCAAAACACCCAAAAAACCCCAAAGCAGCAGCAAAGGAAAATCTTGATTCTGTGGAATCGGATAACGGGTTATGCTTAACAGCATTAAACAGTGGGATTTGGGGATTATTATCACGGGCGGTTAGAAACGCGCTGTAGCTGTCTGTGAACAAAGCAAGAGCTGCTCCTGCTCCAGCTGGTGCCCCGAGGGGCCCCAGGACCGAGTGCCCCACCTGCCATCGCCGCCAGCAAGGGCAGTTTCTCGTCTGTCATTGACTGGCAGAGCCAGATGTCGCTGGCATTGCTGCCCAGGGCCGGACTTGGGTAAGCTCAGGCACGTCTCCAGCAGGAGCAGGACCAAGCCTAACCTGTGACAGGATGACTGATCACCCTGTGACAGGATGACCCTGTCCATTATGAGACCTGAAACCCCAAAATCCGTTATGTTTTGGAAAGAAAATAAAGGATTTGTGATATTACCATTAAAATAAGGACTTTGGGGTTCCGGGTTCACTTTGTTCCAAACCCACTGGCCCTCTGAGCATCCCAGCTTTACTGACCCCATGGACATCAGTGCAGGCAGCTTTCCCAGATGGACACCTGGCAGGAACCAGGACAAGGTGCTGTGACCATCTTCCTGACCCCTTTGCCCCCAAGACAACTCACTGCCATCACCAGATGTCACCTCCCTGCTGGCACTGACACACACTCCTCTAAACAGCTAAAAAACACCTTCCCATCCAAACACAGCACTAAAAAAACAACTCAGGTGACCTTTCTGGATGCTTATTTATGCTGAAAGCCTAAACCCTGAGCTGACTACAGATGGACAGTTCACTAAAATAATATTTACTCATCTAAGAAAACCACTTTCAGTGTGAAATTGGCTCATATTAGTCCTTATCAGCACCTCAGCACCCTTCACATGATGGACCTTCAGGCACGTCCTGATGCTCTCTGCTCCAGCCATCAGTGCTAAAACCTCCCCAGTGACATTGTTTTATCTTTCCATCTGGGTGCACCCCACGTGAAGGGACACGGGCATGGCCATCAGCCTGCCTGAAACCCCCCAGAGAGCCCAGCTGCGCTCCTGACTTCACCGAGGTGCCTTCACCAGGAGCACCACGAGTGGCACGTGTGGCACCTGACAGGGCAGACAACGCTCCAGGTAACGGGATCTTTGCCAGTGCTTCTGCAGCCCTGAGGGAGCCTGTCCAAGGAGGCAGGAGCCCAGCAGGACGCTCTGCCCTGAACGATTCTAGGGCTCCACACACAGCCAGATGCACTTTTGCCAAAGGATAAATTCTTACATCTTAGGGTCTCCCCTGATCAGCTCTGCATTCTCCATCTCTGGTCAAAGTCAGAGCTGTCAGTGCCGGGGCTGGACACCAGTGCTGGAAGCTGTGCTGACTCCCAGGATTTCAGGTCCATGAAACATATTTCCTTACAGTCTGCTGGGGGAGAGAGGGGGCAAAATGGGACATTTTACAAACACAGCGTCTCCAGGATATTGGAACTCTGACACGACCATCCCCACAAAGTCAGGTGTAACCTCTCCTCTGCTGCAACAGCCGCTCAGAGCCAGCGCTCCCTCTGCTGTGCCCACACAGCCCCCGTGCAAGGGAAAACACCCTGGAATCACTGCAGCTCCGGGAATCACCTGCTCCTCTCTTACTGTCAGCGGAAAAGAGACACAGTGTATTCCACAGAGCCCTTCTCCTCCCTCCATCCCCTCGGGCTGAGCCCAAAGCTCCTGGCTGGCTGCTTCCCACAGCCCAAGCAGGCAGAAGTTGGGATGCTCTGACTTAACTCTTCTTGGGAAAAAACACCCATGCCAGGCCTGAGGGAGCCCCGGCAAAGCTTGGCTGTTTCCTTTAGGAGGCAAGTCCACCAGATATAACTTTCCTCAGGACAAAGGCGAGCTGGGCAAAGGAGAAGGCTGCTCTCAGGGCAGGGGGACGGCAGAATGAAGAGGAGGATGCTCTCTCCCGGACAGCCCTCACTAGATGGTGCTGTGAGATTGCAGGAGACCATCGACAGCATCTCCCTCCGCTGCCTTCACCCCGGGGGTTCTCCTGATACACTAAATAGCCTTCTTTTTCCACTCTCGTAGCTCTCCCGACGGATGTGTTTCCTACAGCGCAATCTCGACGCCATGAAACTAAAAAGGAAAAAAGTATCTAAGATCATAAATCTGCTTCCTGCTTCAAAGACTGATATTGAAACACTCCTTCCCAAAGTTTGCTGTGCTCATCCTTAACCCCATCCCAGCTGTTTCCCCCCCTGAACGCTCCTCTGCAGGGCGCCAGGGAATGCCCAGGTGTGGATCAGGGATGTGGGGACAGGGGTGGGAAACCCTCCTGACCTCTGTTGGCACCTTGAGTTCTCATGTCTGTTCTGAAACACGTGGTGAAACCTTTGAAAATCTGGGTTCTTTTGGAACAAAAAGTCCCTCTAGATCCCAGGAAAAAAAAAAAAAAAAGTGAATCAAATATTTATGCTCTTCATTTTGTGTAATTTGCTGGGGAAAGTTCAAAATCCTGTACTTTACAGTGGAAAAATCATTTCCAAATCAAGTTTGAACTATTTTGATAGCACCCAAATCCCCTATGTCCGGTTCCTACAGTCTCCCATACTCCATTGATCCCAATCAAAATTCTAGATAAGTAATTCCAGTCTGATAAAATATTTAAGGCTAGCATATCTATTGCAACATCTATTTTTCAGTCAAAGCTCCCAGGAGCAGATCTGTTCTCCGGTCACCTTTATGAAACATTCCTTTCACCTGCTTTAATATTCTGTACAAAAGCTTTTTAAAATAAAGGCAATTTCATAGAGTTCTACACAGGAGAAAGTTTAAACTGCCAGATCTTACTCTGCACAGACATTTCCCAGGGCCCCTGCTCCCACCACCGCTGCATTTAAACCGTGCAAAACAGTCAGTTCTTACAGCTGTGGTTCTTCCTCCTCTGTTTTCTTCTACCAAGTAGAAAATGCCCAGTCATTACTCTTAGCAGGGATATAGCACTGGGGCTGGCAGATGTGTCGGAGTTCATTAGTGATGTTCTAGAGGAAGCGGAGCTGGAGCTGCGTCTGTGCCACGGCCACAAAGAAAGTGAAATTGCTCCAGACCTGGGCACTGGTGGTGCCACAGCCCAGCTCCAAAAGGTGCACACCACTGTCCCTTCTCCCACCTCTGGGCAGGATCGGAGGGCTCGGAGCTCTGGAAGCCACGCCAACAGTGCAGATTGACAAAAAACGTGGCATTTGGCCCCAAGCCTCTCCAATATTTGCTTTTACTATAAAAGGAGCCTTGGCCTGTCGATGAACACGGGTTTGCTGATTTGGTTCCACAGCAACTGGGAAAGCTGAGGGTTGTGTTGTCAGGTGCCCTGTTCTGCTTTTGACAGAGTCAATTCTTTTTAACTTCACCTCAGGCTGCACGAGCTGTTCCGTCTCCAGACCTGAGCTGTGCTATTTTAAGCACTAAGCACAGTCTCAGTGCCAGGCACCGCTCATCTCAGAGCAGCTCCATCCCATCAACACCTGGAAAAGCCTGGCAGTAACCCCACGTCTCTGGTCTTCTCTATATCCAAAAATACTCTTCCTAAACTAACAAAGCCATATTGTGTCTTCCCAGGCTTGGAGAGGAAAGTTGTGGTGGGTCCTGTGGAGCTGTGGATGCTCCATCCCTGGAGGTGCTCAAGGTTGGACGGGGCTTTGAGCAACTCGTTCTAATAGGTGTCCCTGCCCGTGGCAGGGGTTTGGAACTGGATGATCCCTAATGTCCCTTCCAACCATTTGGAACTGGATGATCCCTAATGTCCCTTCCAACCGTTTGGAACTGGATGATCCCTAATGTCCCTTCCAACCATTCGGAACTGGATGATCCCTAATGTCCCTTCCAACCATTTGGAACTGGATGATCCCTAATGTCCCTTCCAACCCAAGTCATTCAGTGATATCTGTCACCATTCTGAGGCTCCAAACGTGCCACCAACACCAGTGGCCTAGGTGAGCACCTTTCTGCTCCCCCTCCTCTCTTGGATTTCCTAGGATAGACCCTTCTCCATCCTAAGTTTGTAGAGGCAGAACCCTGGAGAGCAAAGCAGCACCGATTGCAATAGTTCCCAGCTCTGCTTTCAGCAGGTGTTGGGCTTGGAGCCTCAGAGGGTCACTGGCACTGTTTTCATTTTACAGCCATTTTACCAAGACAGCAAACAGTAAAAGATACAGCTTCCACAGCAAGAGCAGTAAAAGGAAGGCTGAGGATTTACCTAAAGCAGCACAGACCAATCCAGGAGCTCTGCCTTGGCTCCAGCTGCTTTATGAACTGCAGACTGAAGCCAAACTGCAAAATGTGTAAGGTTGATACCCAAAACAGAGACCTGAAGCCGCCCAGAGCTCAGGGTTGTTTGAGCCCATCTCCAGCAGCAGCGGGTAACAAAGAGCCTTGTCTTAGTCAAAGAGAGGGGAAGGGCAGGGGGAAAGCACATGGAGTGAAGGAGACTGACCCTCAGCAGACACCCAGCCCAGAGCCCCCTTCCAGCTGCCCACGATCTGCAGCAAACCTGGAACTCCCAACAGATGCGCAAACAAAGCCATCCCTTCCCCCTGCATCCATCCTCCAAGCATTCACACAGAATCATTGGGGAAAACTGAGCGGAAAATGTCAGTCTGGGGGTTTTGGTTGCTCTGGTTGGGTGGGGGAAGGACACTCGTGGCCAAGGACAAGGCAAAGCAGGCATGAGCACACGAAATGTTCACATGTGTATTTATATTTGCCTGGGAAAAAGTATGCTGGAAAATGCTGCCCTTCTGCTTATAACCACTGTGCCCTGAGGATGAATAATTTTGGCTTTTTCCAGGAAGGGGCTCCAAATCAACAGTCACAGCAAAGCTTCAGGCTACTCCTCATCACCGGGGACAGGGTTGGTTGAACTTGCCATTTACTCCTGCTGGCACTTCCTTAGAGGGGCAGGTCAGTGTGGATGTGACCGCACACCCCTGGACCGCTCAGCTCCCCACCTCCACTGCCAAGGCAAAATTGTTCAATCCCAGCTCGTGCCACAGCAGGGACACACCAGCCCCTCTGCAAAAGGCCAGCAGCACAGGTGAGCCCGGGCACAGGAACCAGCTCAGAGCTTCCAGGCTCTCCCCCCGCTCTCTTGCTGCCCTCCCGAGGCTCCAGCGCTCTTTGCTTGTTCTCAGGGATGTGCAGGTTCCCCTCTCCATATCTAATGAGGAGGATTTCAATGATGACCTTTAAAGTGACAAAGCTTTCTTGACAAATTCTTGTCCTTATTATTAAAAAAGGCAAAGAATAACATTTGTTCAATCACATGGCTCTTGCGGTGTCTGTTTTCCTGGACTCTGGCACTGCTCACCCTGAAGGCTGAGCATGTTCTTCATGAAATACCAGCAAGTCTTAGGGCATGACTTTAGAGAGCACCAGAAATAGTGCGTGGAAGGAGAAAAGCGGCATTGCTTTCTTCCACATATGGAGTCCAGTTCCAATGAGGGATTTACACACACAAACACAATCCCTTTTGATTCTGACATAGCTGGGATCTTGTTGACCCTCGTCTATTTTTTCCTCCCATCTATTATATCATTATCAATCCATTTTCTTGTTCTATTTTTGGCGCTCTTTTGCCTTGACTTCAGTGTGGCTCAGCCACAGCTCCTCCATCAGCCCCCACAGCTGCTCCTTCCTCTCCTGGTGCAGACAGGGCCATCAGGGCACTGCTGACAGCCCAGACCCCCAGCCCCATAACAGGGTGGACACATCTCCACGTCCCTGCAGCCCAGCCACATCCAGGTGTCATCTCCTCGCGGACATCCCCACAAACCAACAGCTCCTCTGCCGCGGGACGCGCACTCCTGTCCTGTTTACACCTCCTGAGCACCGCAGTGAAGCACTTCCAGCTCCCTGTGCCTTCCCTGCTGCCTTCTCCTTGCCTCCTCTGGCACCTCAAGGGGGGTTGGCCCTGTCAGGGCTCAGGCCGTGGCAGAGATCTTTCAGGGATTACATTTGTGCACCAAAACTGCCTGGGCACATGTGAGCAGCTGCCTCGCTGTGACCGGAGCAGGGGACCCTGCCACAGCCACTCCTGATTTATGTGGGCAAAGTCAGGGGAAGTTATGAATATTAATTCCTTTAGTTCTGTCATAAATAGCCCCAGTCAGCACCACTCATAAAAATACAAATAGCCCAGTGTTAACTCCTGGAAAGTTCCATCCTAGACCTGGAACGTGCTCGTAGATTCAAGAATGACAGAGCCCCACGGGGGTCACTGAGTGGCTTCACCCGTGGCAGAAGGATCAGCACCTCACAGAGTCTGGGTCTTACATACTGAAGGGTAAGTTTCCGTTGGTTTTCCATCCTTCAACGCCTTCTCTTGCAGCTAAAATGTTTCTCTGAGCAGAGCAGAGCTCGCTGCACAGAGCAGCTATATCCATCCTGGAGACTCCAGGAGGCTCTGACCCAAAATTACAACTCGGACACAGATATAAGACATGGAAGAAGGAGCTGTGTCAGGTCTGGGCACAGACACTCCATGCCCTGACCCCAGAGAGGCACCAACTGTGAGGAGAGGCTTCGCAGGAGAGCTGTGTCCAGCCAGGCATCTCACCTGAAACCGCCGGGACAAGGGAGAAGCACAGTGGGACGGGGACTGTCACTGCACCTGGACGAGCTGCAGCCTCCCTCCAGCTGAAACACACTGCTAGGGGTGTTTATGGTATGGGTGTGGACTGTCTGAGCTGAAATACCACAAAGATAAAGGCAACGGAACAAAATAAAGTGCATTTATTCTATTTCTTCCTTTTATCCTGGGCAGAGCAATCAATAATTTTATGCGCTAAATAAATGTTTGCCTTAAATGGAATTTTCCTTCTCCATTTAATAACCCAATACGCACCTTCCATTTCTCAGTTCTCCTTAGACACTGTTGAAATCACCGGGTTCCTACAACACGTTACAAATGGTTTTGTGTGCCCTGTTTGCATTAAAACAACACAAATTAGGTACTGGCTACTGGCTGTGTTCCAGCGGACATGAAAGCATCCACATTCCTCCGGAGTTACAGTGCTTCCTCCACAGACTGGATTTATATCCACATCCAAGCTAAATAATTCATGTACCACAGCCCCTAAACCAGCTCACTTATCACACCGAGTGTGAACAATGAAATGTCATAACATTTGCCCAAGACACGTGGTTTGTTTTGCTTTCAATAAATAAGGTCTAGAAGGGGAAAAAAATAAAAATGGAAGTAATGCTTCCTCCTGGTGTTATTTGGTGTCTGGGAGTGGGAATAGCCTCTGGGCTGCTGAGGCCACGTTTAGGCTGACAGGAAAAATGGGAAATTAAGGGGAAACCACCTGCAATGCCTTCATTTATTAAGGGCAAAGAACTAGAAGATATCTAGTGAGAAACTCCAGCAATAACCACCAATTTTTTATCTCCTCTCTGAATCCACCTTTCTCAGCTGCCATTGAGACTCAAAAAAAAAATCAAACAAAAAAAATCAAACTCTGGTGAAGGTCTGAAAACTGTCTGCTGGCAGGACAAGGTCTGTGCCTGGGTGTCACCTCCGCAGAGCAGCGGGAAGTGCTCAGAGTGAATGCCTGTCCCAGTGGCTGCAGCTGGGTCAGATCCCTGGAAGGACACAGACCTCTGAGAGACAGCTGGGATGCCCTCCTGGGGTGTCTGTACCGAGCAAAAACCGTGTGTGTCACCTTGCTAAAGCCCTGGGGGACAGAAAAGGGACTTGGGGCTGAGCACATCGAACAGAAATCTGCTCCTGACAGTCACATCTTCCGAGGAACACAAAGTCTTTCATGTTCAACAAAGACTTTCAGGGCTGAGAAACCACTCTGGCTTTACAGAGCCAGGCCAAGGGTTTTATATTCCTTATCAGAGCAGAAAGCTTTTCCAGCTGCACGTCACCATATCCACTGCTACACACGAACCTTTCCTCTGATGGAGAGTGAGACAGGAAGCTCCTTTCACGTTACTATATTTGCCAGGCTCTCCAGCCCTGGTTTCCAGCAGCTGTCAGCATGCTAAGCTGGGATATTAGGTGCTCACAAGCCTATCAGCTTTTGCTTCTGGCTAAAAGTAACCCCACGGCCACATCCAGGCTGCAGTACCTGCAGGGAGCCCCAGAGCACAGCCCACCCAGCAGTGCCACAGGAACACAGCCTGCCCATCGGCCTTGGTTCCAAAATTGTTATTCTGGGGAGGGAAGATGGTCAGCAGCCCCACTGGAGCCCGAGTCCAGCCCAGCATTCAGCTTCTAGACAGGCACGGCCTTACAAAGGAGAACCACAATAGGTCAGAATAAGAGCAGGACAGAGAGGAGCAGCTGAAACCCTCCACACGCAAAGCTCCAGTGCCAGAAATAGGATCTACGTTCTCTGCTGGGTTATTATGAGACTCATACCACTCCAGGGCTTGAAAGGATTTTATCTGCAGGCATGAGGAGCCTCCTGGCTGTGCCCCAGCCAAGCAGTGTCAGTCGACACCAGCCAAACCCCTCTGCACATCTCGGCCACGGCAGCACCCCCAGAGCAGCATCTTCCCTTGTTCCTGGGCACTCACAGACGTCACTCTGCACTTTGGCTCTACTGCCTCACTCCCCTCACCCAGGGCTGGGGCCACACAAAGCCCACTTTGCTCTCACAGAGGGACTTGGCCACTGCCACAGGACAATTCAGTCCTGACCGAGGCTTTTGGATCTGGGCTGAGCCCATCTGAGCGGAACCCAGGCCAGGACATCACTTTTAGAGTTCTCATCACAGAGCACACACAGACACTCTCTTCTTACCTTAAACTTGTACCACAAAGCCCCTATTTGGACTCGTTTTCTTGCCAGTGAGGCGAACTTAACCACCTGGTTTCCCACTGCATTCTCAGTAGCTGGATAAGAACACTTCCCTGAGCCATGACTGGGATCCTGCCCACTGGCAGTGCCCCCCCAGTACCTGGCTCCTCATCCTGCAGCTCGGAGCCACGTCCCTCCACGCTGGAAGGGAAAGCACTGTTCTACTGCCTGCTTTTGCGTTCTAGAAAACATTAATGACAGCAGGATAAAGGCCACCCAAAGGCAGGTTGGGAGCCCCGTTGTAACCAGCAGCACAACAAGTAGTTAACTCTGATTGTCTCAGCTACACTGTTGGTTGTGTCATAAGCAATAAATCAAGACAAGACTTGCTTGATAAGGACAAGCAAGTGAGGCTATTTTAAAATGAAAATCCAAAGGAACTTAGAGTGCTGGTGTGAGAGAGAAGAGCTGAGATTAGGAGGTGACATGAACACAAGCTGAAAGGGGCCGCTCCAGAACTGTCCTCCCATGTCCATCCCACGAGTTACCCAAAGCTGGTTTTCCTTGGAGCTGCCTTGGCACCATCCAGGGCAGCACTGCAAAGTGCCTGGTTCAGCTGGGCCAGGGGACACTCCACTGCTGGAGACCCCCAGCCCTGCTCAGCCTCAGCTCCATCAGCCAGAAGGGCAGATGCTCCTCCAGCACTCAGCAGAGATTTATCCCCCCTAATCTGATACAGGACAGTCATTTGTTCAACATTTTAAACCCAGCTTTGCCCACAGCCATAAGAACATGCTTGAGAGGGAATTAGCAGCAGCCACTCGTGTCTCAATTAGTGCCTGACGAGCTGTGTAACAGAAGATGCAGTTGTAGATGGTTCCTGTGATACCCAGAGCACCGGCATCATTAAAAACACAGCACTGAGAGCAGAAACTCTTCAGTAACTTTGTCTTAATGGGCTCCATCTCTTCTCCACCCACCTGCTGTGTGGCTGGAGGGCAGCCCTGTCCCCAATGGCTCTGACAGCAGCTGGTGCACACCCAGCATCCCTGTGACTCAGGAGACAGATATCCAGAGCAAAACGCAGCTCAAAACTCACAGTTAAGACAAAAAGAGCTGTTGATCTTAGATCAGGGGATGAAATGCAGCCTCACACACCTGGTGTCACAGCTGAGCTCTCCCACCCTGATCTACATTGTGGGGCTCCACGACAAAGAGCAGGATTTCCACCAGGACAGCCCAGGCTCCACTCTGTGACCCCACACTTACCCCTGCAGCTCACGGCTGCAGAGGGGGCAGCACCCCCCTGCCCCCAGCCCAGCAGAGCATCCCACCAGGAGAACGTCTCCAGCTCCTCTCCCAGCACCTACAAGAGACCAGGATGCAGAGAGGTTGGGTGGTTGTGTATCACAGGGACATGAATCTGATATTCATAGACTTTCTCTCTCTTTTAAAGGGCAAGACTCTTTGAATAGAAACAATCTAAGACAACATCTTGAAAGATAAATGAATGTTCTTCTGCACTTCCTCACTGAAATTTAATTTTAATTGATATTAAACATGACAGAGCTTCTACTCAAACTTGTATTTGCCAGCCATGACTTCCTCTGCCATCACATCCCTGCCCTCAGCATCCTCTGTGCTCCTGAGTCCTTCAGGACTGAAGGACCAGCCTAAAACCAAGAGCCCCCGTGACCCTTGCAGGAGGCAGGACACCAACCCCCAGACCCAGGGCAATGGTGGGGGGGACAACCATAACTCCTTGTCTCTACAGACGGAAAAATCACCACCAGGTCTCCTAACAAATGTTCTCAAAATGAAAGCTTTGGATCTCAGTGCAGCTGGGCACAGATTCTGGCAGCTGTCCATGGATGCCAACTCACACCTGGATTGTGGAGGAGCGCTGAAGGGAGCAGCACCTGCTCCAAGCACTGGGGCAAAGCAAGCACTTCATGGGATCATGGGATGTTTGGGTTGGAAGGGGCCTCAAAGCCCATCCAGTCCCACCTCTGCCATGGGCAGGGACACCTTCCACCAGCCCAGGTTGCTCCAAGCCCCCTCCAACCTGGCCTTGGACACTTCCAGG
>JAWMRA010000023.1:607923-631075 GCA_035584735.1 Pseudotriccus pelzelni | reverse complement strand
GCACAGGTTGCCCAGAGAAGCTGTGGCTGCCCCATCCCTGGAAGTGTCCAAGGCCAGGTTGGGCAGGGCTTGGAGCAACCTGGTCTAGTGAAAGGTGTCTCTGCCCATGGGAGAGGGTTGGGGCTGGATTGTCTTTAAGGTTCTTTCCAACCCAAACCCTTCTGAGATCCAATGATCTCAGCACATAACACAAACCAACATGTAAATCCATGTACATTTTCTCATCCTTACTTTGTTCCTAGGTGTTTTTTCCCCTTCTAATTATGTTTTTCTCACACTCTTGTAAAGTGTACTCAACTACAGTATAAATATATCTTCTTCAATGTCTTTCCTGCATGATAATGTGAATCTTAAAATTTTTCAATAAGATAAACATACAAGGATGGCAACAATATAAGAAAATAATCCAGCTAAGAAGCCAGATCCTAATTTATTTGCAGCTCTTCATATTTTCTAGACTGTAGGTAGCACTTCTCTGATTGATACTAGCTGATAATTTTACCCTTTCCATTTAGACATGAAAAGAGGTAATGTAAATACTGAACTCAAAGCCTGATCAGATAGTGGAACAATTTGCTTAATGAGCTAATTATGGCCTTACTATGACCTTCCTGGAAAGCTGATCTGTGTTTATAATTAAAGGATGCACAGACATGTCCTGATGGGTGCAATGAACTGAACTAAAGAGCTCAGGCATTCCAGCTCTGCCCAAATTTGTCCACTCAAACTGTGTGTGTGTGTGTGTGTGTGTGTGTATGTGCTTTCCACCAGCCCTGTCTCATCAGACACCCTGTTTTTACAGCCAGTATTTAACCTCCATCTCGATACTGCTTATGTTCCATTGCATCCCTCTCTTCATTCAGCATGGAATAATTTGTCTGAGGAGTTGCCCTGAAACCAATTTTTGCTTCTTTTTGCTTCTTTTCAATGAGACCCAGGTTGCCACTGGTTTCTTGCCATGGGCATGTCAGCTGGATGTCATGGCTCATTCAGGATTCTGCTTGGAAGTAGAACTACAGGCAGAGTATAGCTGGGGCACTCCAAAGCACACCTGAGGAGTTTCCAGGTTTGTGTTAGCCCCTGTTTAGTATTTGTGATGTGTGTTGCATGTGTTGACTTCTGCACCTTCACACTCCTTGATTATTTCACTCAGTGCTTATATAAGGAATGATTTTCATCTCTGTTGTGTTGCACAGTGAATGCAAACTATGCTGCAAAGCAGAAGGGGGAAAAGATATTAAAAAATGAAAAAGACATCTGGATATATGCAGTGTGGACAAACAATTGAAAAAGAAGTCTATCATTTTATTGACTGCCCTCCCTAGTGAGAGCATTCTCTTCTGATCTAAATTCTTTAGAACTGGATTGTTAAAAAGGCTTTGAGAAGTTGAATCCATAGGGATCCTATTAATGCTGAGCAATTTTACTTTAATATCAAGAGTCACCATAAACTTAGACACAGTCTAGAGTTATATTTGTGATACAGTAGTTTTCTATCATATCATTACTCCTGGAGTTTATTTCCTTCTATTTAACAGTTTGTAAATACACTTTTTGTTTCAGAGTTTGAATGTAACCCTGTGAGGTAGACTATGTGTCACAGATGCTGTGTGGGGCACTGAAACCTAGAAGTAAGAACCCAAGCACACCAGAATAACAGGATTAAACTCATGGACAGACTGAGGTATTAAAGAGAAGGAGGAAATCACTAATTTCAAAAAAAACCCAAACAACGGCAGCTTCAGTCTCCCTTTCAGTATGGTTTGTTTGCTGTGACTTGCATTTCTTGTGGCTTTATGAATATAAACCATTGACTGCAAATATGTGTCAGTTAAGGAAGTTCTGAGGTGTAAGTTCACTTAGGCAGAATTCCTCATGGACATGTCCTCTATACTAAAAAAAAGGTTCTTATACTAAAAGATACTGCAGCCAAAATAAACATGATATTTTCTGATGATTAACGATGACATTTATATGTTTTTATATATTAATATATATGTGTGTTTATTTATATATATGTGTGTATATATACAGATAAAACACCCTTCAAAATACCTCACATATAATAAAATTAGGAAAAAAATTTCAAGCTTCTAGCTATAATCTGTTGATAGGTGTTATTTGTTCCCACCAAGGTACCCTTGTGTGTGACATTCAGAAGGCAACTGAAACACCTCTCGCTCATCTCCATGAGTGTGTGACCCCAAAGAAAAAGAAATCCTTACTAAAGAACAGGGCTGCTTCAGTGATCTGCTCCAGGCCACTCAGCTCTATGACACTTGATAATCTTGACTGGTTGTCTATCAGGTTCCAACAGACCTGCAGCTGATGCAGACAGAGCTGGGAAGTTGGGCAGGAACACGTGGTGTGATCAAGTCTGCCTGTGACACCTCAGGAGGCAGATGAAGCTTGGAGAGAGCAGGACCCATTCCACAGAGGGTCCCATATCACTGTAGAAGAGCCAGTCTGAGGCTGCAGTCTTTTCTCCATCCCATGGTTTAGTATTTCCCATGTGATTCAGAGCTTCAGCTTCCCCCTCTCCCTCCATTCTGGCCTCATATATCACTTGCAAGGTCTACCCAGTTCTAAGCTCTCACTCCCAGCATTTTACTCCTTTTAATGGACAAATATGAAATGTTGTTGGGGAAAAAACCTCTTTGCCCCTTTTTCCATGCTGGTAGAGGTGTCGGATTGAAGCAAAACGTTCAGGATGGCAGGTGACAGCAGGATGTCACTGCAGAGGGCCACAGGCATGTAGGTGTTCAGAAGCTGCAAGTGCAGCAGCCACAGCAAACCTGGCTGTCACCAGCAGCTTGGGCACAGCTAAGAGAGAGCAGAACTGCAGCTGGGACTATTCTTCTGTTTCACACCCAACAGACAGAGATATTCCAAGCAGGAAAGAGTTAGGATTTTTGCTCCTAGCTGAATTCCAAAACCATTCATCCACAGAGCCTGACTTCTTCCCTTACATCAGTTGCTGTTACTATTTTTTATAAGATATGACTTCTCCAGCAATCTTCTGATCAAAAAAACAAATACACAAAAAAGTGAATAAACTTTGTTCCCTGATTTAGGCAGCTGCTCTCAGGGGAAGCTGATGTGTTCTGAACTTCCTCCCCCTATCCCAGGCAGCTCCCTGAAATGTCCCAGTGAACTTCCCCTCAGAGCTCTGTATAAGCACTGATGAGAAACAGGTCTGCAGGTGACTCAGCACAGACACAGCCTGAGTTTATTCTCTGCAAGTACTTTCTTGACTCTCCAAGGAGCCCAGACTGGCTTAGCTTTTACCTTTGTTCCCTCTTCTAAATACCTGCCGCTCACAGGGATGAATCCAGCTTTGCATGCTCGGATCTGTGGCCTCAGGAGGGGTGAGAGCTCAAACACATCCTTTTCCTTGGCATTTCCTGCTGTGTAGGTGGTTTCCTACTCACCCTGGAGAGCTGCTGAGCGTGTAGTAGGAAGGCAGCCTTGGCACCTTGGTGACATACACACCGCTCAAGGTAGGATTTGTTTGTGGAGCAATAACGCCTTTTCCAGGGATCTCAGTTAAGTGTTCTGGTTCTGTCTGTGAAACAGTTAGAGACCTTTGGAAAAAAACAAACAAACACACAAACAAAACCACAGTGCACCTTACACCTTGCCAGCATTTGGTGCAATCCCAGCCTGGAAAAGAAAAATCCAAGGCTGTGAGAATTACTCCATTATTACAAAATAGTAGTTGCAGTTTCTAAAAGTTATGTTGCCCTGTTACTATGACAACTACTTCTAAACCTCCCCATTACCAGATGGATCATGTTAAAAAAAAAAAAAAAAAGAAATTATAGAAAGGAGTTTACCATTAATTTCCTCTTTTTTTTTTTTTTTAAATCTTTGGATATTATGCAAAGTTTTATAAATATTTATGAGTATTTAAATTAATCAACAATGTCTATGAAACTGATTATTCTATTAGCAGAAGCATTCAGGTACACGGACTGAATGGGAAGAATCAATCTGTGAATGAGGGTGGGACCAGAAGAATATGGAGGAGGAAAAAATACTTCTTTTATTGTTTCCACAGTGATAAGTGATGTTTGGTTGACAACTTAAAATCCAGAAGTTTTTCCTTCTAAAAAGAAAGCAATTTCCCAACTGTTATTTTCCTTTTATTGTACTGTGCAGGCGTCCCATCTAGATTGCCTTGAAATATCGGTGGATTTGCTGTTAGAAAGAATAAACATAATTGGAAAAGGAGAGTATTTGCAAATAATATGAATAAAAATAATAACATTAATATATTATGTTACATTTTAGAGAATTGGAAAATTTAAATAGGGCATCCAAAATTCATCATGAACTAAATAAAGGGTATTTTATATATTTGCAGATAACCAAATCTTAGATAGGTATTAAATGATGTAATGATTGTGTGCCATCCGTCTGCCCAGATAAGTATTTAGGACTAATGTGCAAAATTTAAGGATATAAGGACACTTCATTACACAGTTACACATGATCATGGTATCTATCAGCCTGAACAGGACTTGACCTGCAGATATTTTAGTCAGTGGACAGATTCCCAACAAAGTATTGGACCAATTATTGGCAGTTTCCCCACCTCAGGCTCTCTGAAGAATGTGGGTTAAAACCAGTGTTCACTACCACTACTCTGTATTTTTAGATTTCTTATCAGTTTTCCCTTGAAATATGTAACTGAAGGCTGAACTTTCATATCTGTCAAGCCTCAGCTGAGACTTCCACATATCTCTTCTGGTCATTTGATAAAAGTTTGATTTACTTGATAAACACACTGATCATTTGATAAGTCCCTCTGGTACTCCAGGCTCAGGAACTGGCTGTTTCTATCCCTGCTGCTTTGCACGAGGTTTTGCTTATCCCTGCATGAAGCACTTTTTCACCCATTTATGAGGAATAACTCAGTCACAGAATGCCATAAAATCTTTGCATCTCGGGTTAGATCTCACAACAACCCAGCTTTTCCTTGCATTTCCATTTCCAGATCACTATGGTACAGCTGTCCTGTTATTTAATGTTCTCTTCCTTAAAGTAGTTCATGATCAACCCTGTCTCCCAAACCCAGGAGGAGCAGATAATCCCGTACCTGAAGTGCAGCAGTTGTGGGAAGGTCCCTGGACTCTCTGCATCTCTGTACTACACTAAGGCTCCTATTTCAATAAAATATAATGCAGTTCAGAGGAGGTTAAGAGGATGAATTTCAAATGCAAAAATAATTTCCACATCAAAGAATTGTCCTTATACAAAACCCTGTTTAAAATGCATCTAAGGGTAGCTGGTGTTTAGTTCATTGTGCTGCAAAGACTTTATATGCAGCCTATCAATTAGAAGCTCTGGCTGCAAGTATCTATATGTGAGTGATACTGTGCTTGAAGAGGTAGAAAAGTTACAAAAGAGTTTAATACATGCCATCTGCACTCACAGGTCTATTGTCTATGCTTAGTAGATGACATATTTTTCAGTTGACTTCCAGAATAAAATGCAGTTGTTGTTTCCTGTCAAATCAATAAAGACTTAATTATAGTAAATGCAACATAATTATTAAAAAATATAGCCGGAAATAAACATTTAAAAAAAAAAAGTGCCTAAGCTCTAAAAATGAAGAGGGAAAACTCCAAGGGGATTGGGGACAAATAAAAAATATAAATTCATAGAATCACGGAATGCTTTGGGTTGGAAGAGACTTTAAATGTCATCTAGTTCCAACCCCCCTGACATGGGCAGGCACACCTTCCACTGGACCAGGTTTCTCAGGGATGGGGCTTCCACAGCTTCTCTGAGCAACCTGTTCCAGTTTCTCAGCACCCTCTGGGCAAAGAATTTCTTCCCAACGTCTAATTTAAATATCTCCTAGTTTAAGTCCATTACCCTTGGTCCTATCATTATCTGTCCATTTAAAAATTCCTATCAAAACACCCCAAGAAACCTTCTTTTCAAACTTTTTCTCTACAGTAAAAGCCTTTTTATTGCTCACTGTCTCTCTGTAATGAACATTTTACATTTGTACCAACAGAATCAAGTAGATCTGTTTAAACTGATGATAATCCATTGACCTTTATAGAGCTCTCTCAGGTTCTGTTGTGAGACATTCCCACAATAATCCCAAAGAGTAGTAAATTCCATACAGTTCATTATGATATTTAGAAAGGAAATTTCCTAGTACTAAGGAGGTATGAAGTTTTTTGATTTATAATTGCCTTTTCTTTTTTTTTGTTTTGAAAAGCCCCAAAATATTCAAAATGGGATGTTATAGAGTGTGTATCTCTTCTGGCCTTCATCCTGAAATTGGATCTGAGCCAGGCTCTCTGTCCTTCAGCTCTGCCTTAGTAAAACAAGCAGCACCAAAATGCAGGCTGAAGCTGGAGGCCCATGAGCGTCCAGACTTCATTCACTCTTGCCATGCTCCTGGGAAGCATTTTCATCCGGATGAAATCGTGCTTTCACTTCACATGGTTCAAAGGATGGCATCATAGAAGGACTGCTCTGAACAGGAGTGGGAAAGGTCACCTTCTCTCAGTGGCTGACAGTTTAACCATTGCCCTTAGACACTGGCTTGTTTTATTTAATACTATGGACATCCTATCCTTAGAGAGTGACATCAACTGCTCTGAATTTCTATGTGATTTTCAAGCTCAGAATAAAACCTCACTTTGTACCAAGGGGAGATGTGCCTTATACTTATAATTGTGATGTTTTATAAGAATGAGAAATAACTACTTAAAAATGCAGTGTCAGCCTGGCCAGCACTGCTCTTGGGGAAAAGGATATGTTTGCTGCTGTTGTTACAGAACTGAATTAACTTGCAGGGAATGAGATCCCTGTCTGTTTCCAGCTGCGATCTTGCGTGTGTTTGACAGCAGGCCTTGTGCAGCCAGGACACTCTGTCTATACTTTCTAGAATGAGTCTGACGTCCAAAGTGCTTCCCATATCTGATATTTACGTGTTCTTGCTGAATTCATTGATTGGCACCAGCTGAGGCTGCCTGAAAGTTCATCACCCCTCGCAGATGTCAGAACAACATCACAGCTGAGGCTGGAAAGGACTGCAGGGGGTTGTCTAGTTCTGACATCCCTGCTCAAAGCAGGGACAATCAACCTCATTGCTCAGGGCTGTGTCCAGTTCTTTCTGGGTGTTTGCAAAGATGGAGACTCCACAAACACTCTGAGCAACTCACTGCAGTTTTTGATGAACCTCACAGTAAAAAAGATTCTTCTTATGTTTAGATGCAATTTCCTGCATTTTAAATTGTGCCCATTGCTTCTTTTTCCAGCTCTTGGCCCCACTGAGAACAATCTCAGTCTGTCTTGTTTATTCCCTCTCATCAGGCACCGTTAAAATCCCCCTGAGTTCTCTCTTCTTCAGGCTGATCGGCCCTGGCCCCCTCAGTCCCTCCTCATATGAGAAATGATCCAAGTCTTTATTCACCTCTGCAGCTCCTTGAGAAATGCTGTTCCTTCCCAGATGGTCCTTTCCTCAGGGCAGTGAGTAGGCAGAAAAGGCAGGGGTGTCCTCAGGGGACCACATCCACCAGCTTTGCAAGCAGGTGTTCCCTCAGGGCACGGATTACCTTGAGATCCTCCAAATCCCAAAGAAAGGAGCATGTGAGCCAAGCCAGTGAGAATGCTCCTGCATCTGATTGTTGTGGACCAACTGTAAATTTGGCCCAAGCCTTTCCTAAGGAACTTACTGTACAGAAAAAAAAAAAATCAATATTTGTCACCAATTTTTTTTCTATCTTATTTTTTATTGTGCCTTGGGCTTTTTATAAAACAAATGTGGATCTTTGGGAGAATCACAGTTCTTATTCATAGAATCACAGAATCATGGAATGGTTTATGTCAGAAAGGAACCTGAAAGATCATCTTCTTCCAAGCCCCTTCCACAGACAGGGACATCTTCCACTGGACAAGGTTGCTCCATGCCCTGACCAACCCAGCCTTGAACACTTGCAGGGATGGGGCAGCCACAACTTCCCTAGGCAACCTGTGCCTGAATCTGGATGCAAAACAATACATAAGAAAAGAACAAAATCAGATGGTTGATCTTAAGCAGAGACACATTCTTGGCACATTCAGCCATTTCCTCTTGTTGTTTCCTTGGATGTAGAAGATGGTTCTCCTCTCTGAAGTTCAGGTGAATCACTACACCTAAATGACACATATGAATGCTGAAGGCATCGGTTCCACTGAGACTGTGCATCTGCACACATTTAAGAGCACAGGTCATCTCTCCTTTGACCAAAGCATTACAACCTAGAGGAGGAAAGCAGAAATCATACCATATATTTTAAGGTCAGTTTCATGTACATTCTTAACATTCACTTTTGATAACTATTTTTCCTTTATTATGAACATCCAAATTCTTACCTATGATTCTTTCACACAAGCACTTTGATCTTTCCTTCCCTTCCTGAAAAACAGACCGTCTTCCATCTCTTGTTCCTTGGCAATGTGAGGGAACAGCTTTAGGACCATTTCCTGAGCTTATTCTCCCCCACATAGTTCCGAAGATTTCAAATAAAAGGCAACACTCATGTAAAAAATAAAAGCTTGGGGAACAAAGACACAGATAGTGAGGTTTAAAGCTGACAGAGAAACCGCAGGAATGGAGAGCCACATATTCAAAAGCTTCAGGAACCTGCAGGTTTGAAGAGGTGGCACCACCCCATGATTTTCTTATCTGCCTTCCTTTTAAGTGGGAGCTGCAATTCTCCAGGGTACATTGTTTTCTTTTGGTCATGTTGGATTTCTTTTAAAGTGTTTGACTTATCAAATGGCCTTCTGTCAATCAGCTGATAAATGCATGATCAATAACAGGCAGGAGAAGTAATAAGTTGTAGATGGTGGATGACATGTGGGACAAGCGGGTTCTCTGTCAGAAATTTGTTGTGCATCTTTGAAAGAGGATCTTTACTTCTCTTCAGTTAATGTTGCTTTACAAAGGTTACATAGTCCAGGGAGTGACTCAGAGGCCACAAACACGAGAAGATTTGGATGCCCAAAGTAAGCAATTGCACCCTTTAGGTATCTGGCACGAACTGGAGATCCCTGAAGGATTATCTAAGCAGGAACCTCTGGACTGGGAGATATATAAAACATGTCAGTACAAATGCTAAAGGCGGATTGTGAAAACATGCTCTCCTCCACCTCTTAGGCACCAGACAGGATTTAAGGGGGATACCTCTCTCATGTAAAGCCAGGAATTCCCTCTTAGGACAGGCAAACATGACCGTCTGTTCTGTTTTGTTTGACAGCCTTCAGCAGAGCTGTGATGTTGGAGGTGGTGTCACTAGCTAGACTTGAGGGAACAGAGAGTTCATCCAGAGTGTTGAGGACACGCTTCTTTCCTCAGCCTCAGGGAATTGCCAGGAAAGTGCTGGAAATATCAGGCTGGCAGCTGCGATAAGAAGCTGACAAAATCTTACCATTTTTTTTTCCTTTTAGATCCAACAGACCAATGTTTATGTCATGTATTAAGGAAAAACCCTGGAAAAAAGTCATCCAAAGCCTCCCTATGCAAGCAGGCAAAGACCCTGTGCATGAGGCTACGAAAGCATCTTGTATTCTTTTCTTTCTGTGTCTCTCCCTTCTCCTGAAAACTTTTCCGTATAAAGCAGTGCAGCTTCATCAGAAAACACGGATCAGAATTCCAGCCCAGCCCATCGAACTTTAGATCACAGACAAAATAGACAAAACACAGAGAAAACAGAGTTTTCTCAAAATGAGTTATTGTACCTCAGAAAAGCAAAAAATGAAAGTCATTTGAGTTGAGTAATTTTAAATATTTTAGATACTCACACCTTTCAATTCGGCTGCTTTTGTGGAACAACTTACAGAATTATCTCTTCATTCCTTCTAATAAAAGCAGAGCAGACGAGAGACACACCTGCTTCCCTTAAATATTCTTCGAATTTTGGATGTTTACTTAAGGTCTTATCTAGGAGAACAAACTTCCAACTGAACATTCTGCTTTCTGAAAGAATTACTTTGGAGCACTGATTTTTAACTCATGGCATCTCTTCAGAACGATCATTATAACCACATATTTAAACATATCCTGCACTGGAACATGACGTTTGACATTTTTATACATTTAGGTATATTTTAAAGAGAGAAATAGTTATTTCATCAGGTTTTTCCTTGAATACCTTTCAGTTTGAGGTCATATTGTGAGCCATCCCTACAATATCAGAAAGATATTTGAAAAAGAACCCAAAATCCAGACATGAAAGCAGTGTGTAATTCTGCTGTGCAGTCAACAGCAGAGATTTATGAAGTTCAGAAAACCCTATTTTAACCTTATAACAGAAAGTGTCCATTTCTCCTAAACACCTATAAGGAAACCATGTGACTCATCTGTTGGCATTCACATTAAAGAAAGAAAAAAATAGATTAAATTGTTTCTTAACACTTAAACCAGCTTGATGGCCTCTGTCTCAAGGTGATGTCTTCCCAAAGGCTCCTCCTTCTGCATTGCCGGAGGGTCTGAGGCAGGAAGGAGTGTGTGGCAACTGTGTCAAGGGATTAGAATACCAAACTGTGCATTTTTTTTCTGAAAAAGCAGAAAAGAAATCTCAAATTACATTATTTTAACCTTCTTCTTTTTCCTTTTTTTTAATAACTATTTAAATACTGCTAAGCATTTTCACAGACACAAACACCAGTGTGAACTGCCAAGCCGCAGTGGCAGAAGGTCATTTAACTCACCTAAAATGTCTTAAGTGAAAACTTACACTTCTACACCATCACTGGGGCATATATAGAATAACTGGGCACACCTAAATTAAATATTAATAATTCTTCACTGACCGCATAAAAGCCGCAGATTCATGATTTCTAATTTAAGTTTAACAGTTAGATGACTGAAAGCAGATTGGGCCAGTATCCCACCTCAATATCCAACTTTTCGCTGTGAAAAAAGAAGCAGAATTCTGAATAAGGTAACTCTGTTTCCTCTCCCCTTATCACATATTTGGTGTTGCTGGAAGAAGAACAAATTTCAATTCTAAAATTTCAAGATGAAATTTAAGATGAGTTAAGATGAATTTCAAGATGAAAGGACTGAAAAAATCTTTAAGAATAAGAAAGTACCAAAAATCTACCAAGTAGGTGCATCACCCATTGCACTTCCTCTATAGAAGCTAAATATGTCCAAGGGGACAGTGTTGTTCTATTCTTTTCATTGTTGTTCCCTTCTTTCTGCCAAGGAAAAGGGTATATTGGCAGTCAAAGGTATTACTCTATTCAGCACTACCCTTACTGAATGTTCCAGTCTTCATGTGAATTTCTGTTGCTGACATTTGCAGTGTTTTCCTGTAAGACATCTCTCTAAGTTTACAAAGACCTAAAATACATGAACAAGTTCATATTATGACACTGTCATACGGTGCTTATGATACTTGGGTCTACTTGCTTTGCATTGCTACAGTTTGTGAAACCTCACAGAGTAAGATTTCAGCCATCAATTCAACAAGGTTGTAAACATAATTAAAATATTCAGCTATTTCGATATCCTTATATTGTCAAGAGATTAATTTATAGGGAGTTGATTACCAAACTTCATAAGGAACCGCAAAGAAACAAATTATGTCCTCCACAACTGGTAAACCAAGAAGGTCCACGGCTTAAAAAACCCCAACATACCTAAGCTACGCACAATCAAGCTTAAAAGTAATACAGAATCAGAGATGGTTTGGGTTGGAAGGGTCTTCAAAGATCATCCAGTTCCAATCCCTGCCATGGGCAGGGACACCTTCCACCATCCCAGGTTGCTCCAAGCCCCCTCCAACCTGGCCTTGGACACTTCCAGGGATGGGGCAGCCACAGCTTCTCTGGGCAACCTCTACCAGTGCTTTACCACTTCCAGTGAAAAAAAACTTCCATAGCATCTGTTTTGGGAAAGATCTGTCCAGCAGAGCACACGGAGGGACCGGAACAGCCCTGAGCAGGTGTCTCCTGCTCTCCCTCTGCCGAGCCCTGCTCCTGCCTCCTCTGTGTATGTGACTCCATGTGTATGATCTCCACTTTTACACAGTGTCCCATTCACAGCCTTAATGTACTCGGAAATACATTTATTTATAGCGTCTACAGTGCAACAGAATCTTCTCCCTCTCCTTGCTACCCGAGACATTTACTACCTGCAGGTTGCCCACTGCGTGGGTGCACATTCTCCTCCTCCCACGCCGGGGACACCAGAGCCCTGTGCCCGGGGACACAGCCCAGCCCAGCCTAAAGACAGCGAGTGACTCGTGCCATCAGAAATCCCACACTGACCCAGGGGCAGGGGGAGCACCCGCTGCCCCCCACGCTGCGCTGCTGTTCCCTGCACGGGGCTGGGGGCAGCCGGCCGAGCCCCCCAACCACGGGGAGGGCAGGCCATGGAACCCCTCCTTCCTGGGCAAAGCCTTCCAGCTGGGACAGGCTAGGAAAACCAGTGGAGCCTCATGTCGCACTCCCCCCTGCCCAGGACAGCCCTGCAAGAGCAGCTGTGCCTCCTAAATTCGGCGCTGGTTCCCGGCCAAGCCGGCCTCGCCCTGCCCGCAGAGCAGCACGCACTCAGCTCTGCTCACACCAGAGCGCATTCCCGGGCTCCCAGGCTGCGGAAAACAGCTGAATTCGCAAAAACATCCTTCACAATCTGTCCTGAAATGCTGAGCCGTTGAGCAGTTGGGGCCACAGAGCTCTGACAGAGGATGCAGCCGTGAGAGAACAGGTCTGGCCTTAGAGCTGCTGCCCAAAGCTTTGGAGCGCAGAGAGGATTTATCTCCACCACCAGCCCATCCTGCGTGTGGGCTCTTCCAGCTGCTGTGTAGAATCAGAGGGAGATGTAGGGATATGGAACCAGTGCTGCCAAAGGGTTTTCCAGTATCCTTTTGCCCAGGACAGGGGCACTTGTCTCCAGAAACAACCTGCCCAGATTTACACCCACAGCTCCATGCTCGCATCTCTTTCCAGAGTTTGTCCCCTCTCCACAGGTGCCCCCTGTGCCTTTGCAGGATCCTGCGAGTTCACATTGTTACTTGCCCATCCTTTTTCTCCCCACAGGAGTCAGGGAAGTCCCTGACAAGCTGCATTCACCTCAGTTTCAGTTACGGATGTGTGACACTCCAGAGCATCACCACATCAGCTTCCTCTAGAGCTGAAATGCCAAGAAAAACAGTTTCCAGACCAAGGCACCAACCTGACACCAGAAAAAAAATACTGAAAAAAAAAGGAGTTAGAGAAGCCTGGAAGCCTTGGACCTGCAGTCACACTCAGCCAGGCCCTCACCATCACAAATTCTAGAGGAAAACTGAACACATCTGGACTTCTCCGAACACAGCTCTGGACTTCTCAGCCCAGTGAAAGATCTCAATCCCATTTTTGCAGCTCAAAGGTCTGGAGCAGCCCCATCACAGTGCTGAGGGCTGAAAGCTCCAGGCATGCAGCCACATGGGTTTGATAAGGACAGCACTGCCCAGGCACTGATGTTTTTGGAAGGCAGCAGGCCTTTTGCCTGAAAATACCTCCCCCCCAGTGCCAGCTGAGCACAAGGGCTCTGAGGCAGCTGTTCCCACACTCAGCAGCTTTGGGCACCTCCAGGCTCCTTAAGGAGTCATCCATCCCTCCCTCTCTACCTGTCCTTAAGCAGATAAACATCCTCCACTCTCTACCCCCTCCTCTACCCCATTTTGTGTTTTTTTTTTTCATGAAACCATTACTTTTAAACAAATCTTCAGTTCATGAAAGCCAAGAGCACACTGAAGACATTGAGGATTATTAGTAAAATACAACCCAAGTTAAATACATCTATCTTCATTAGCATGTTAATTGCTACTGTGGGCAGTGTCCATGGAGGAGATATCCTGGCCGCTGTGGATCTGTGGAGTTGATGTCTTGTATTTCCCCAAGTTTCTCTGGATGAAAAAGCTGGAAACAGAGGCATCCAAGATGACACCACAAGCCTTCTCCTGGGCTCCAGAGGGGCCACGAGTCTCACTGGCCATCCCAGGACAATGTGGCTTCTCTGGGCAATATTTATAGACAAGATTCCTGCCTCCCTGAGCTGCTTCATTTACAGATTTGTAAACAATTTTCCTCAAACGACACTGTCTTGCAGACCTTTGAGGGCTTTTGCCCCAGTTTGGTCATCTTCACTCCTACACAAGGAGAAAATGCCACTGGCACAGCTGGGCAGGGGGTCTGCACAGCCACCCCCAGTGCCACCCCTGCCACAGCTCGAAGGCCACCAGCCGCCCCCCGACGTGCCATTCCCCTGAGCTGACAGCGGGGCTGTCCCCGGCCGAGCCCCTTTAAGGGACACTTCGGGGCGGCCGCAGGAGCCACGACATTAATTTTAGCCTGGAGCGGGGCCAGGGGTGCAGGGCAGCTGCTGCAGTGCCTCCCACCCTGCCCTGCCCGCGTCCTCCCGGCACAGTCCCCGCTCCGCAGCCATGGCAGAGGAGCGCACCGAGCTGGAGGAGCGGATCATCCTCAAGGACCAGCACACCAAGGAGATCGACCTGGTGAACAGGGACCCCAAGCACATCAACGAGGACGTCGTGAAGGTAGGGCTGCCCCACACGGTGCCGTAGAGCACGGCAGGAGCTGGGATTTAGGTTCCAAATGTTGGTCTGTGTGTGGCTTGGTCTCAGACGGGGCTGTCAGTCCCTGTCCACGTGCCCCAAGAGGTGCCATCCTTGGGGCTGTCGGGAGGTACCGGCCCCACTGCCTGGGCACCCAGATGCCGGGTGGGTGGCACGTGGGCTCCAATTAATGTCGTATTTCCCATTCCTTGAATGGGCTCTCCACTTTCATGGAGACTCCCTCTTTTGTACCAGTAAGTAGGGAGCCAAAAATAACACAGAAGTTAAATATCAGAAGTTAAATAAGGGGAACCCTGGAATAAGGCTGCTGGTCTTCAAGACACAACAGTCTCAGTACCAGTGTTCAGTGCCTGTTATCCTGATTGTGGAAGGCTGTTCCCCCCCAGGGACACCTAGAGGTGCAGCAGCCCCCCAGATCCCTCCTTGTCTGTTGCTGACCAAGAGAAACTCCCATTCCAACTCATGATCTTCGTCTAAGCTCTGTTAGAATTGTGTCACAGGTGATTCCAGCCCAAAGGAGGACAGGAGGAGGTAGAAGGGTTTTGTTAAAACTGCATTTGAGAGATTGAGGGGGATGTCACACCAGCAGGGACGGCGCGTACCGAGCTGCCCACACAGGCTTTGACCTTGACTGCACTGCTGCAACACAGACCTGCATTTGGGCATTAAAACACTATTACAGCTACAACAATTCCTCTGGATGAGCTGTGACAGTGACAGCCACCAACAGGCACCCTCCTGGCGCTGCAAGGTGTGCCCACGGCGGCTGCCCGACACCTCGGGAGCCCGAGCACGTTCCAGCAGACTGTGCCACATCTGTCTGCTCCGTGCCACTGCACCCCCCGCCTTGGCCTGGAACATGGACAGGTGCCAGGAGAAGGGAGCACCCCCCTGTTGTGACCAGGACAGCCCTCAGCCCGCTCACCCCAGGGCCAGGCAGGGCTTTGGGACACACTCCTGCACCCCAGCCTGGGGACACCACCAGCTACTACTGGGGAGCAATGCCAGCACCTTCCTGGCCATCCGTAGTCCTCTCACCTCTCCCAGCCTCTTTCCCCCACCCCACCCCTGCCTTTTTCAACTTGAGGATCTCCAAAGTCAGAAAACCCCTTTCAAGCTCACACACTCACATGGCCACACTGCTGCTCCATCAGCACTGGAAGTTTTCAGAGCTCAGGCTCCCCAGCATTCCTCCACCTTAAAATAGCCCAGCCAGTGTGAGTGCAGAGGGAGGGCAGAGCCAGCCCCAGGACACAGCTCAGCCCACTGCTGCTCCACAGCACCCCAAAGGACAGCCAGGGCCTCCCCGCTGCCCTGCAGGCAGAGGCACACTCCCAACACCCGGGACATCGTGGCACACCCAGAGCACAGCGGGCAGGGAGGCAGCCAGCAGGACAGTACGGTGCTCCACAGGGTGAAGGGCTCACCTGGCCATGGATAAACATCTGGAGCATCACGGGGCACCGAGCAGAATTTGAGACCGTGTTACCGCGGTGGCAACAGCCACAGAGGCTTTGCAGAGCTTCACAAGCCTCCTCCGAGCACAGCACCAAAGCAAACCATGGCTGGACTCGGTGACCTTAAGGGAGCTTTTCCACCCTAAATGACTGCACAGTTATGTGAAGGAGCGGTACCTTGTGTGTGCTGGTCCCTGAGAACCTGCAGGCAGAGCCCAGGATCCAGACTCAGCCTGAGCCTCAGCCTCCACTGCTCCTCCAGATCCACTCCAGTGCAATGTCAGCAGAAGGAGCACTGCTGCAGAGCCCCTGCTCTTATATCCCACTGCTGCCTGTGTTAAATGAGCTCATCAGGCAGCTGGGCAGTGACCTGGGCTAGTCCCCAACACACCTGGGCTTTGTGGGGCTGCTGACAGCACTCCAGAACCAGCTGTTTGGGCTGCTCATTCCTCATCCACCTCAATACTTCTCCCAACTCCAGGAAATTAAAGGTGATGCAGAGCGATTTGGTGATCAAAGTGCTTCCAAAACCAGAATGGAAATTGCAATCTAACATGAATACACAAACAGACACGTTCAGCTGGCCAAGGGAAGGCCAGGATGATTTTCAAGACAAATAGCTCAGCTTATGTATTCCCTGGAAGTGACTTACCACCCCAAGGGGATCTCTGTGTGAAGTTCAGAGGATTTTGGGAATGTTTGTCATTCAAAGACACCCCCAGTACCTGCACAAACAGCACTACCCCTGTAGGGGCAGGGCCAAACCCCATCTCCCCCTCCCCAGCAGGGATGAGGATGGACAGCACTGGACACCTCAGCCCTGTGGGTATAAAGAAATAATCCATAAATCCAGAGGGCTGATGGATTTTTATTTGCACAAACACCTTCCTGTTGAGCAGGCGGCCCTGAATGCTCAAAAAGGGCAGGAATGGGCTCTGGCCACCTCCACAGCCAACACGGCTCCTGTTCCGAGGGCTCCTGCTGGGCACCAGCACCTGGGAGCACCATTCCCAGCCCAGGGGTGGGACAGGGACTGGGACAGGGCTGGAATCTCATGCCGTGGGTTAAGCCCACCACTGTGCTGCCCACGGGCTGAGGCTGGGCAGTGCCAGGAGCCCTGAGCCATGTCCCACTGGGATTTCTGCAGAGGCAGGGACTCGGGGCTTGTCCTTGCTCGAGGGTGCAGGGATCCGTCCCCCCAGCACGGCCCTCGCTCTCCCCACCCCACCATTTGGGATGTCCTCTCACCTTGCGTCAGACTGTCGTCCTCACACTGGGCGATCCCCCAAGCGCTCCTTACCTCCGTCTGCTCTCCTCCCAGGTGGATTTTGAGGATGTGATAGCTGAGCCCGTGGGAACATACAGCTTCGACGGCGTCTGGAAAGCCAGCTACACCACCTTCACCGTCAGCAAGTACTGGTGCTACCGGCTGCTCTCTGCCGTCCTGGGCATCCCCCTGGCCGTCGTCTGGGGCTTCCTCTTTGCCCTCATCTCCTTCTGCCACATCTGGGCAGTGGTGCCCTGCATCAAGAGCTACCTGATAGAGATCCAGTGCGTCAGCCGGATCTACTCCCTCTGCATCCACACCTTCTGCGACCCCTTCTTCGAGGCGCTCTCCAAGATCTGCAGCAACATCCGAGTTGCTCTCCGGAAGGAGACTTAGGTCCCGACAGCTGCCCCAAGAGCCCTTGCACGACCCTCCCTGTGCAGGCTTCCTGCCCTCGGGCACAGGGACACCCGTGCCTGGGGAGGACCTGCACCCAAGGGCGCCTGTGCACGTGGATACCCGTGTCCGAGGACCTGCACGTGGACACCCATGACAAGGGAACTGTGCATCACAGCAGGGCCCCACGGCAGAGCTGGCTCTCAGGGATGCTCCCTGCAGATGGAGGCAGGCCAAGCCGCCTCTTACTCCATCCCAAAGGCAGCAGCTTAAGAAGAGAAGCCCATCAAGGCTCAGGGAGCAGCCCAGGCAGATCCCTCTGCCCTCCAGAAGCCCACGCCCCGATCCCACAGGAGGGATGGCAGCATCTTCTGGACCACAGCCCTGGGCCACAGCCTGGAGCTGCAGGATAAACAGTGCCTGCTCCTGCATCCCCCAGGCTGAGATGGTGCTGCCAAACACTCACACCGGGGTTCTTATTTGCTGCAAACACTTGCTGTTGTGGGAGCTTCTGCATTAAACTGTCACACCGAAGTTTTAGGGATAGAACAGCTAAAACAAACCTTTTTTCCTCAGAGCGTTTCAAGCTCTGAGAGCTGGATCAGCCAGTGCATGACGTGTGTCTGCTCTGGGAGCATGAGCTGAGCCTGGGCCCCTGCCAGCTGCAAACCCGCTTGTGGCACTTTGACATTCAATTATGTACTTAATTATGGAGCATCATTAAGTGCTGTGGGCAGGATGCAGGGCAGGACAGTGAGGTGGAACACAGCCCTGTCGACCCCCTGAGCCAGGGCTGCCGGGAGGGCAACAGGCAGTGCCAGGGCAGCAGAACATGGCTTTTAGGAACTGCACTTGAGAGACAAAAGCTGGGCTCTAAGCAAAGCTTTGGCTCATTTCTCAGAGAGAATCTTTACTACACGCTCCCTCAGTCAGTGCCAGGGAAGCTCCAGCCACAGCAACACGTGGATCCCACACACTCCGGGCTGTCCCTGCGCTCTGTGCCCTGGGATGGAGCGGCGGAGGCTGCAGGGGCAGGACCACGCCAAGCTCTTGGGCTCTGCCCAGCAGGACGGAATCACATCCAGCCAGCCCCTTCCCTCACCATCCCACGGGGTCACCCCGATGTGTGGGGAGCAAAGGAAGGAGCCTTCACCAGGATATGGCCACTCTGGATCCAGGGAAACAGGGATGAGGGGGAAAAGGTCCAATTCAGAGCTATTTCCTCCCTTGTGCTGTCAATTAATTTGTCAGTCCCTCTTCCAGAGGGACAGTGGACAGAGCCACGCTTTCATTTTGAGGCCCCTGAACATTCTTTTGGCTCTGGGCTTAAGTGCTTTGCTGAACCAGGGCCCAGGAGGTCTCGTTGTTCAGAGGCTGTTCTCAATTGTATCTGTGTGCTCCTTCTCCTTGGCTTCCAACAAGGAGTTGGAGCCAAAGACTCCTCTAGTGCCATGCCAAGGACAAGAAAGAGCCAGGTTCCCTACTGGATCTCTTCCAAGGGCTTGGGATTGTGCGCTGCCATTATTTCATAGCAATATGTCACCCATGCTCTGGCAACACCTGGGGCTGAGATGGATGGAGTGATTAAGAAAAGAAAAGATATGTAGGTATTTGTAGGGGGAAAAAAGTCTCAAAAAACACTTTACCTTGAGCATTTTTAAAACCCTTTCTGTGGGAATAAAATTAATCCAAATCAATTATATTATGGGATTATACTACTTTTAATTTTTTTTGTTCTAGTAGTTCACAGCCTGAATCCCAAAAGCCCCAAGATGCTGATGTCCCCACTGCAGTGCTCTCTGGGGTCCCCACTCACGGAGCACACACTGCTCACCTGTCAGCACCTCTGCTTCACTTTCAACCCTGCTGAAAAGCTTTTTGCCAATGCAGGCAGTATCCCTCCCCTTCCACACACCCAGAGCTGCCCCCCCTGTCCCCCACAGGCCTGGGGCACGGCCCTGCCTGACCCCAACCACTGCTGGGAACTGCAGCCAGGGCTGCAGGGCACTTCCCTGCCTCTCCCAAAGCTCCCTCTTTGCTCAGGGCATCCATCCCGGTAACATCTATTACCGTGCTCCCTGTAGTCCTTGGCAGAGGGAGGGTGTGCCAGACCCCCAGATTCACAAGGAAAAGGGACCCTATTCCTTGTTTTGTGCAGGAGTTAGTGACTTGCAAGGAGAAAGAAGGTGAATGTAGGAGGAAGACGCTGTATGGTGTCCTAAGGATTTATACTTGTCAGCAAAAGTGCTGAGACCTCACTTAAAGCTCCCACAAAAAAATCGAAGAGATGTCAGGATAGCAAAGGTGCAAGTGTACCTGCTGGTGACAGTGAAAAAATAAAGGACACTTTAAAATGCGTTTTTCATGTTCATTCCCAACATGAAAACCCAAATCCCATCCCCCTGTGAGAGCTGCAGGTCCCCCAGCTGTGTCCCTGGTGGCACAGCCCGCTCCAGAGGCAGCGGTGTCGCTGTGCTGAGCACACCTGGCTGCCGTGTCACAGCCTGCTTGCCCATCGTCCTTCCCTCCGCCCGGTGCTCCCCCCACACCTCCCTCCTGCCTTCCACCGACGCAGTCAGAAAACTTTATTTACGGTATTTGTTAACCGTAAAAACCCATGCTGTGAGCATGCCCTGTGTGTTACAGAGCGAAGGAATGGCACTGGAATGGTGGGAGACTCCATGGGATGGATCTGTGGTGACCCCAGAGCAAGGCCTGGCCTTGGGGACTCGATGGGAGCGTCCCAGTCACAGCCCCACAGAGCCCAGCTCGAATCTCCTGCCAAGGAGAAGCTGCTGAGCACACTCGGCCAAGGCATTCTTGCCCAGCCCCATGGCCCCAGACATGCCCCCTCCAGGCTCCTGCCGAGCTCCTGCACACTCAGCACAGGGAGCAGAGCTGGGGGAGCGATTCCCAGGCCACAGTGCTGTGCCCTGTGAAGCTGGTCCCCACTGCCCCCAGGAGTGCCCTGCTCCGTGCCCCTGGGCAGGGGAGCAGGGCTGGCACAGTGCAGAGATGCAGGGATGCAGGAATGCAGGGATTCAGGGATGCAGGGATGCAGGGATGCAGGGATGCAGGGATGCAGGGATGCAGGGATGCAGGGCTGGGGCTGCCTCTGCCCCACAGGCTGCAAGTGAAGCAAATGTATCTGTGCTGAGAGCCCAGTGCCAGGCGCTGGCATCCCACGGGAGGTGGAGGGGGCACAGTGCCCAACCATGTCCCAGGGGTGTCCCCACAGTGTCATTCATCACCTGTGCTGCAGCCCCTTCCATCTGACAGGGGTGCAGTGCACCTGCCCCAGCAGTGTGGGTTTGTTTGAGGCAAAACTTGTCCCTCCCAGTGGCATCCACAAGCCACCAGTGTTGAAGTTTGGGGCTTAGGAGCAGATTCCTGGTGTCCAATCCAGGCAGCACTGAAACCTGGACACAGAATTCCTCCCCCACTCCTGCCTCAGTTAAACAACGCCTGCTGAACATGCTTACAGACATATATACACCTATTTATACAGTCCCCCCAAGCACGACCAGGTCCCAGTTTTCCACAGGGAAGCTCTGGAAGCAGCAAGTCAGTGGCACAAGGTCCCAGCTGGCGATGCCTCACGTCGTGGACGGGTGAGTGAAGCTCCTCTGGCTCGTGCTCCGGCAGCTGAGGACGAAGGAGGAGGAGTTGCTCTTCTTGCCCAGCTCACACGCCGGCTGCGACTTCAGGTAGCGCGTGGAGCAGCAGAGGAAGCGCCGCATCAGGTCGTGGAAGAGGTGGCCGGTGTAGAGCATGTAGATCCAGGGGTTGCAGCAGCTGTTGAGGCTGGCCAGGAGCATGGCGATGATGAACGGGGAGGCTGCAAGGCAGAGCAGGGCAGCGTCAGGGCCGGGCACACGGCACCGTGGGCTGTGCCCAGAGCCCCGGCCCTGCAGGCACCACGACAGCCCTTCCCAGCACGGGATGTGCCTCCCTGCCTGCAGGAACACCGCGGCGGGAAAGGAGGGCTGATAAATCCAAAGGGGAGGGCGAGTCTCGGTTGAAGTATATTGGGTTTGGGTTTTTCACCAAAAAAAAGCTGCATTTCCCCGCTCGGCTCTGGCGCTGCAGCCTGCCCAGCATTATCCTGGAGTGCCTGGCCAGGAGGCAGAGCTGCCCATGGCAGCACCTGCACAATCTGCCTCTGTAGTGCCCAGTGCCAGGGAAAGGGAACATGGCCCTTGCACTTGCCGTGGCAAAGAGCAGGACCTGGAGCAGGAAGAGCCGGTGGCTCATTTTTCCCCCCACCAGCAGCCAATCTGGGATGGACAAGCGGCTTCCATCGGCTCAGGCCATGTGACAGCCACGCTCCCCCAGCCCCAGGGCGTCCCCTGCTCCTGGGCTGTTCTTCCTGCCAAACCCTGTCTGAGCTCTTTTGCCTGGAGCTCCCACAGCATCTTTCTCCCGCCATCTTTCTTTCCCCAAAATTTATTTTTCTCACCCCGCACTCTGCCAAGAGAGATGACATCCATTCCCACACCAGGAACAGAGTCCAGGAGCCTGGCAATGGCTCCTGGCCACAGGGGTGACATTTGAGACCAGGAGGAAGGTGGCAGTGCAGTTCCAGGGCATCAAGTCTCCGGCTGCTGCTCTCTGTCCCCAGAGCACAGATTGTCCCACCTGAGAGGCTGGATCAGCACCTCCTGTGACAAGGGGACGGTGGGACTGGCACCTTCCATGGCACCAGGACAAGGTGGGACAACCCCTCAGTGAAGTGGGGGATGGAGCCTTAATCCTGCTCCCCGTCTTCCAGCCCATCTCCTCAGCTCCTTTGCTCCCAGGGGAGCGCCAGCAGTGAGGACACACGTGGTGGTTTGGCTGTTCCTGGTCCCTTCCTGTCTGCAAAAAAACTCTGGCAGTTTTTAAACCGGTGAAGAAGTCTGAATATGAATGCTCCCAAATTCACTTTTAGCCAATGGATAGATAATTCCTGCTCTAGTGATGTCTGCTCCAACCACTTTTAATTTCAAGCATATGCTAAAATAATTCCATGGGGAATGGCTACAAATCCCAGGCACAAGACCTGAAATACCTCACAGCATTTCTATCCACTTAAAAACACCCAGCCAGGCTGACTCAGCTCTTCCCTCTCTGCGGGAGGCAAATTGAATTTCAGGGAGCTTACTGCAGGGCATGTCCAGAGGGTGGATTGGTCCCCCCTCGGGCTGGAATGCTGGAGATTCCCGAGGGGTGCTGCAGCCGGCAAGCTCTGCCCCTCAGGGATGTTTTCTCTCCCCATATCCCCCACTCCAGGCTGGAGGTGCCCAGAGGGGTGGGCAGAGGTGGAGGCTGTGCCCTGGCAGGGCTGCTGGGGTTCTGCTGCAAACACCCAGTACAGGAGTGGGATGGGATGGGATGGGATGGGATGGGATGGGATGGGATGGGATGGGATGGGATGGGATGGGATGGGATGG
>JAWMRA010000023.1:558632-602793 GCA_035584735.1 Pseudotriccus pelzelni | reverse complement strand
CCCCGTCCCGGGCTCATCTCCCCCCGCCCCGGGCTCATCTGCCCCAGCCCCGGGCTCATCTCCTCCCGTCCCGGGCTCATCTCCCCCCGCCCCGGGCTCATCTCCCCCCGTCCCGGGCTCACCTCCCCGCACAGCCCTGCCCCGCCGGAGCTGCCGTCGCAGGACCCGCAGAGAATGTCCCCCGTATCTCCCAGCCCGGCCTCGTCCACGGAGCAGGCTCCTGAGTCGGTCACTTGGCGGTTAAAACACCCAGCCAGAACTTCGCCTCTCTTTCAGGAGGGTTGTTTCGGAGTGTTATTTCTATAAACGGAGGAGAGGTGGCTGTGTGTGACACCATTTGCCACCAGCTCATCAGAACATTGCACTGGTTTTCCCCGCTTTCAGGCTCCCTAGAAGGGACGTGGGACCTAACAGTGCAGGTAGGATGTTCAGGGGAGTATCAAATCCACCCAGCCCCCCTCAGCCCAGTGGCCGCTGCCACTGAGTCACTCCCAGACCCTCAAACCAAAAAGGTGTTTCCAGCAGAGACCTGCCTGGTCTGGCCCTGAAGGCCCCCAGCATCATCCCCATGTCCCCCCCCTCTAAAGCCACATCTCAGATCCTGCTCAGCCCAGACTTAGGCCCTGACCAAATATCCTTGCAGTTATTTTTAAAGATTTTTGGGAACCTTTAGCTGCTTGCAGGATGTAGAAATGTTAAATACTTTGGCAAGTTCTTCCCTCCAGGGTTCACGTTCTTCCTTCTTCAGGCAATAAAACTGCTGTGGGAATCGCTGCGGATCACAGCTCACCATGTGCAATGCTTTTTTTATTGTTCTGCCTTTTTTGGGAGAGCTCTGGAGGAGGAGGTGGCTGGGGTGAAATTGTGGCTCCAGTGGAGGCAAGGAGAGGTTTGGCCTTGGCTTCTGCATGACTTGTTGAGCATCTTGCAGGCACCGAGGGATGGAAGTGTGCTTGAGGAGGCAGGTGGGGCGGCAGCACGGTGAGATGCTGCCTCAGGTGAGGCAGAGCAGCCACCACTCCTCTTGGGCCTTGGGAGAGGCATCAGTCACAGCTGCACAGAGTCCAGCTCCTTCCCAGACCAGACCTGAACTGCCAGGAGGGAGATTGACACCGCTCGTGCAGCTCCTACACGTGGCAGCAGAGCACCTCCAGGAGTGGTTGTGACTGTGACATACATTTGATTTCAGCAGCGAGTCACAGGTGCTCAGCTGGGGAAGAGCTCTCCAAGGATTTATCCTGTTTCTCCCTGTGCCAGTGCCACACGCTCCCAGGGCCACGTTCTCTGGCATGCCCTGTGCTGACTCGAAGTGCATGAGCAGCTCAGCGAGTGCTCACAGTCGAGGTGAAGGATCACATGCCTGGGGACTGAAGTTTGGGGTTAAAAGGCCAAGCCATGGAAGGGTTTCATTAGTTTTACTGTAAGGGCTTGGCTCCAGCCTGGGCTCCCTGCTCAGGGGCAGGGACCGAGCCAGGCGGGAGCAGTGCCGTGGGAGCCTGGGTCCGGATGCTCCAGGCACAGCCAAGCCCCCCAGTGCCAGGACACCAGCACGGGGGTCCTGCAGGGCTAAACCTCACCCCTGTCCCCACCAGTTTCAGTCAGGTCCACCTGGTGCTCTGGATACAGGGTTGTGCTTCACCACGGTGCCCCCGCCCCGGGCAGGCTGCAAGGATCAAGGGGTCCCAGAAATCCCCCTTCCATGGTGTTCCCAGCCAAGGTCCTGGCTTATTTCATCCTAGATCCCAAACTGCCAAAAAAAAAAAAGAATTCCTCCTGCAACTGCAAGGACAGTTACCTGCCCCAGGAACTCACGTCACAGCACCGACACACATTAATTTGGGCAATTAACGTTGGCCCGAGCCCAGGTTGGCTGGGGCTCCTGGAGCCATCCAGCCAGTCCAACCTTCTGGCCCACGAGGACAGTAACACTGTCCCTGGGTGACATTAAAATGCTTTACTGCTGACTGTGTGGGGTTGCTGCCTGCTGCATGTCGACTGTGGGACAGGTTTGGTTCTGCTGCTGGAAGCCAGCACTGGAGCCAGCACTGCTGGCGGTTCTCTCGCAGCAGACAGACAAGGTTTAATCATCCTCTCCATACGTCACTTTTGTCACATAAATTACCCGGTATTAAACGCACAAGGGGCCCAGGAAAGAGGCACCTGCTGAACACAAAGCGGTTGCTGCACCGGCACAGCCCCAGGCACAGCGAAGGTGAGGAGGCAGCCCCATGGCTGGAGCTTGGCCCCATGGACCCTCTCCATGAGCTTTGGGTGGCCACGGCTGGGGCTGGTCAGGGTCAGATGAAAGGATCCAGCCATAAGGTTTTAACGCCATTCCCTTCATCTGTAGTGGGAAGAGAGCGGAGAGAATTGCCATGGCAAAACATCCCACCTACACCCAACGGGATGTGAGAGCTCAGGACAACATCCAGCTTCTGGTGCCCTTCCCTGGGTGATCCTCTCAGGTCTGGGCACTGGCCCCCAGCAGCCAGAGATGCTCATGGTCTCTTACAGCCCCTCGGTCCTTATTCAGGCAAAGCTGGAGCTGCCCCACAACTAACACCCAAACTCACGTTTAAAGCAAAGAATCCTGTGAGAATCAGAGGGTTTTCTGAGTCATCTCCTGCTCCTTCCAGCTTTAAACATTCAGGGATGCCACAGAGCTGGAAACATTTTTATTTAAAAAAACACATGCTTTGGGATAATCAAAAGCATGAACGCTACATAAAGCTAAATTTAATTGCATGTTGGTTTACTGCTGAATCTGAAATAGCTGTTTTTCCAATAGCTATCTGGAATCCCAACTTTATGGTCCCCATGACACGAGAGGTCTGGCAAAACGTCAAGGCCAGGCCACGGCTTTGCAGATGGAGCTGCAGCTACCCATGAACTCGTGTGTATGGCTGTGGCCCTCAGCAGGCACTGCAGGCTGGAGAGCCGGGATATTTTATCTGGCTGCTCTTGCATGGGAATTTCTCTTTATCCTAGAAATTTTCCTAGTCCTCACCCGCTGCGCTCAGCCTGCAAGAAGGCCAATTCTGGTAAATTCACTAGAACCACAGAGACGGGCAGTCCCACGCACACCTTCCTGGAGAAGGTAACACAGAGCTGGGAGGGCTGTGGCCTTACATCAGGCCTGGCAATATATGAAGGCCAGAGCAAATTACAAGTTTTCTGTGTCTTTCTTAAATGTGCACATGAGTAAACCCCCAAGTCAGATATCCACTTTCTCCGTGGCTCACCAGCTGGTTGTGCTGATTTCCAGAGGAATACAGAGCCAATATTGTAAAATGTTCTGTACTGAAGGCAACAAGGGTTTGGAGACAAACCATGAAAATACCAGCAATGCGCAGAATTAGTGGTCCCAAAACTTACTCAAAATTCATTGTGTTACTGAGTTCACTTACCAGGGGTAACATTATCTCCATCTGAACATGCTGTGTGGACTGGGTTAACACGGTTACACTCCTGGATAACGTGTCACCCATCACATCACCCACCTGAACCGTGCTCTGGCCGTGGTAATTCTTCTTGTTAGTTAAAAGAAAAAAAAAAAAAAAAGATAAAAATCAAATGGAAAAACTAGTCCTCAGGTTGATCATAGTAAATAAAAAATGAAAAGTGCAACTGCAGCCCACGGTCAGTCCCAGCATTCCTGCCCCAGCACACGACCTGGCTGCCTGGGCTCCGTGCAGGGCTGTGCCATGGCTGGGGGATGTTTTGGAAACTGAGTCATCCGAGCGTTGCTGGAAGGAGAAAAGGAGCCGGAGAAGCCAGCTTGTACATGGGCAAATGGAGAAGGGAGGAACAACTTGGAACCTGAAGCCTCCAGGTCTAGAAAGCATTCACAGCAGAAAGAGAATTTCCAAGAGTTCATGCACGTATCAATATCATTTCTTCTGTTCCCTTCTTTTGTTTATCTGGGAACACGCTGAACTTACTCAAGGAACTCGCTGTTAAAGATCCTTTCACATCATGTCCCTGAAAGGTTCACGGGATTCAAACCATTTCCTTCGAAGAAATCCCCAGCTCACTGAAATCCGTCAGCCTCTGCTCCCGTGGCCTCCTGCCTACACCAGTGCTGGGGCCCGGGTCGGGCTCATCCAGCTGTGGGAGAGAATGTCTGGAAGAAGAGCCCGAATTTCTTGGCATTAAACCAGCACTGTTTCCCACCAGCACGGGCACCCTAAGAGCAGCCTTGGAGCCTCTGGAGACAGGCTCGGTTTCAGCTGGTGCCCAGAGTGCCGGGGGATGAACCTCCTGCCCTGAGGCCCAGGGATCCCACCTGCGATACAGCAGCAGTGCTGCAGTCAAATCAATGAGCTGAAACCCATTCAAACCAGAGCAGACTCTGGGTGCCGCTGATCTGATAATCCACACTGATCCTATCATCCAAAAAGTCCCATTCAGGCGGGGGCAGACCCTCACAGGGCACAGGTCTGTGGTTTCCACAGGGAATCCCCCCTGCTCCCATTCCCCCCGGTGCACACAGGACACACTGCCCTGCACTGAAAGGGTGACAGAGGCTCTCCCCAGTCCCCTCCCTGAGGAACTGGGTCTGTGCAGGGCTCCAAATGACGCCGTTTGTGCTAAAATGTTCCTCACTTCATCCTGTTAACAGCCTCAAAGCCATAAAAACCAATGGAGCTTGCACAGACCCTGGGAATAACGAGCTGGCCTAATACAAACATGTATCCATGTGGTTTTTAACAAAGAGGCTTCAGGTTCAGCTGTTGGGAGGTTACATAATGACTTTACTATTTTGGGGGGTTTTACTGTATCTGTGTGTAACTTCAGGCCGTTCACTTCAGCTGCCCTGAAATCTCGCTCACCAACAAGGAGGAATGTAAAGCAAACCAGACACTGAGATCCAGTGCCCTGTTCCTGCCTCCTTCCCCCTGTGCCCGTACCCACAGCACTGGGATTCACACCTGCACCAACAACAGGTCTTACGGGACCTGCGCAGCCCAGGTACCAAGGGACATGCTGAGCATCACCTCCTGAAATTCTGGATATTAACTAAACATTTCCACAGCCAAAGGTATGGATCACCCAGCTAATGCCAAGCACCAGATGCACAGCACTGTCCCGTGCTGCAGCCTGAACCCCAGCACACAGATGTTCCGCACAGTAAAATGAGGCACTTTTCTATTTGAGCAAAACACCTGGTGAAGCAAAGGTACAGGAGCCAGAACAAAACCAGAATATACCTGTCTACCTATTTTAATGCATATTCATACATAAATTCTACAATAAACATACATGCAAAGGAAAGTGAATCAGTTTTCCTGCTCATCGCTACTCCCACAAAATCCACGCTGAGCGATACGAAAGGGGCTGCAGTCCTTCGGATGATTCAGTATATATATATGTGGGAACGTGTACAGGCAGGTGCACGTCTGGAAATGCCCACCCAGGTGAGGGAGTTTCCACACACCCCCCATTTCTCTCCCACCAAGTACCTGCCATGAAAGCCCCAGCCCAGGCTCCAGGAATGCAGCTGTGGGGCCAAATAACTAACCAGGCTGCCGAGCTTAGCTCTGAAAACGAAGCCCAGCTACATTTATACAAACTTCTCTGCCTTACTAATTACTCCCCATTTGCAGTAATGTGTTTACCTTCTCCTTCCTGAAGCTGGTAATTCGTCCTTCTCTTTATTTAATTGCAGGTGGTTGATTTGGAGCCAACTCACCAGTTTGTCTGAATCATTTTGAATTCAGGCCCTCTGGCTCCTCTGCCGCCAGGTGGGACAGAACCACGGTGATTCTTTCCTCTGGACAGCAGGTCCCAGTGTTGGCTTTGCCCAGCAGGAAACAGCGATGATTCAGCTGCAATTCCCGCGTTTTGGTAAGGTGTTCCAATTCCAGAATATCTGTTGTTCTGTCAAAATAGACTCCCCTTAAAATAAATATCATTTATTATTAACTCCTGTCAGCGACACAGCACCCTTGGACAAGCGGCCCTGAGGGACCTCGACCCCTGCCCACCCCCGGGTGCTGCAGGTCCATCCCAGGGGTGCGAGGGACCCTCTCCAGTTCAGGGCAGCACGTGGCCGGAGCACAGCCAGCCTGGATCACCCTGTGTGACGATGGGAATCCCACAGGGATCCACACCCTCATTCCCACCTGGAGCAGGCACAGCCCTGCACCAGCTCCAAGCCGCGCTGGCTGGAGCAGCCCACTGAGATGGAGCCCGTTTCCAGCCAGCAGCAAGGGTGGCTCCCAAGATCCAGGTGGGAGAGCAGAGCCAGCACATGGAGCGTCCCCAGGGAGAGGCTCGCTTTTCTGGGAAACAAGCAAACTCTGCTCCCTGTGCCCCGTGCGATGACAGTCGATGGCCGTTAACCCAAGCGGGTGCGGGGCTTGGGCTGGGACCTGCAATCAGAACCCAACCAGCCAGCCACAAAAAGAGCCAGCATTCAGATCTCACCTAAGAAACGGTTCCTCCTACCCACAGCCACACACGCTCACTCCCTGAGCCCACAGGGGTACCGGACAGACCCCCTGGTGATGGGGTGAGGTGGCTGGAGTGTGGACTTTTGATCCTGAAGATTGTGAACCCCTCAAAACATAGAAAACTCAACCAAACCTTAGAGCTGGAAAGACAATGAAAAAACCTGAAAAGGTCAGCATCAGTTAGAGCAAATCCTTGCTGTAAAAGTCTTCATTAGCTGGGAAAAAAAACTTTTCTCCCCTGTGAGAGAAGTGGGGGTAGAAATTTTTCAAATCACCCAATCCCAGACCAATTTTCAGAAAATAAAACCATTTTTCATCTTGTTCCGATTCTGAAGCATCTACCAAACACAGCTGCTGTTCTGGTGACACAGAACATCCAACCAAAGGCTAGAGGAACTGCCCCATCATTGCAGTTCTCCTGCAAAACCCGAACTTTTGGGAAAACACCCTAGCGCAGCCATCCCTGAAGTAAAACCAGGTAATCCCCAGCTATTTGATCTGGAGGAGGACATGGGGTGAGAGCACACAAGGAGCCCTGTGCCTGTCAGGGTGACTCCACTCCTGCTGCTCTCCCATTCCCGGGACCGCTGCCTTTCACGTGGCTCCGCTGCTGGGGTGGGGGGAACAGGACATTCTTATTGTCTGTGATTATTTTGTTTCCAGCTTTGCCCTCCTGCCCTGGCCTGAGGGACTGGTCTGTGACTAAATTAATTTCCTTCTGAATGGATTTGCCGCCCAAAGCAGCCGTTCCCAAAGCTTTGCAGTGGCATCGCCCCAGCCCCGGCTGCCAGCCCCAGTATGGGTCCCCCAGGAGCTTCTCCCTGATCTTAATTCCCCAGGGAGCCTCAGCTGTCAGGAATCTGCTGGCTGGGGATGGCTGCAGAGGGGCTGGACCTGCAGGGGGGCAGGATGGAGGGTCCCCAGGATCCCACATCCCTGGCAGCAGGGTGGGATGGAGGGTCCCTGGAACACCACGCTCCTCCCAGCACAAGGCGCGTGCTGTGGATGATGTAACAAACATTGGTCACAAAATGAAAAGGTGCAAGGAGAATGCAGTAACTTCACGATTACTCACTTAAAAACCACAGTTGTGGGGTTCTTCCCCTCTCGCTGGGGCCACAGCTCGGCCACGCTGAGCCACGGCAATGCCGAGCAGGACACGAACCAGCGTCTCACTGTGCATCACCACTGCAAAGCTCCTCCGTGCTGTGACTTCTGTCCCCAGCCTGGCCGTTCACAAGTCCCCAACTGCTCCCACTTGCCCCTTGACTTGGTGACGGAGGAGCAGAGCTGCCCAGGGGAGCAAGGGGACAGGACAGCGTGGGGAGGACACTGCGTTTCCTTCCTTGCTGTTGTTTTTTCCCTTACGTTATCCAATTTCTGCGAATTTAGGGCTGGTGAGATGTGCAGCAAGTCATTTATGGCGCCCAGGGGATCAGCAGCCACTCCCAGCGAAGGCCAGACCCGGCAGCCCCTGGCACTCGTCTGGGGCTGGAGCTGGAGCTGTGTCTGGCAGGACAGGACGGATCCTGCCTGGGCACCGACTCTGTCAGGGTGGGAATGAGGTACAGGACCATCAAATCCACATTTTTTCCTAAGTCCCCATACTGTCCAGTGTGTCTGCTCCATGCAGCCTCCCTCAGCTCCTCGACCACCGTGTCACATCCACATGCCCTGCTCAGATTTGTCACCTCTACGAACACCACCAGCCACCTCTGGCACCAACTCACAGCTCCTTACAGAAGGGAGGGGGAAAGCCCCATCTCGGCAAAGGTCACCAATTTGGACTTGAAATGGTGAGTTCAACAATAAGCGATATAAAAAAGCGAATCCCCACAGGTTGTCAGCGAGCCAGTCTGATTTAGGTCCATATTTAAGATGTCATGGCTGTTCTCTGTCCCACTACACCAAGTAATTGTCTCGCTACCTTAACGCCCCCGTTCCCGGAGCAGTGCAGCTCTTCAGCTCATTTTCAGTGGAATGTTCTTACCTGCAGCCACACCAGCACACTGAATAGTGCTGGTGGCAGGACTCGTGTCCTGCATCATCCCCACGCACCAGTGCCTGCCCTCAGCACACCAGCAGCTGCTTTGCCAACGCTTGGAGAAAGCTCTTCACGATATTATTGCTCCTCTAACACCAAAGGTTTCCCAGTTTGCCCAGTTGTGAATGGGAGGGGGGTTTTCTGAGGAGCAATACAGCATTTTAATGAGAAAAACTATCACATATCACCAGCGAATGGATCTGTGAGATGCTGTCAGTTTTCAGCGATTTTTAACTACTTGCAAGCAATTTCCTTTCAGTCATGAAGGGCTTTGCTGAAATAAACACCCTTCCTTCAGCTGCTCTTATCAATGGCACTAAATACAGCAGCCAAGCAGTTTTTCCAAGCAGCAACACTAAAAAAAAAAAAAAGTGAGCAAAAAAAAATCCCAAATCCATGAGAAATCAGGTAAGACACAGCAGCAAACACAGTCACCCTCCTGTCTCCATCCCTTGGCACTTGAGGGGTCTGACAGCTGCCAGTGCTGCTGGGACCATGCTGGGGGTGTATTTCAGTGTGCCTCTGCCTATGCTGAGGGATCATGGCTGACATTTCAGGCTCCAAAATCTTCCAGGAGTTTAATAAAAAGGTCAAACTTCGAGAAGTATTTCAGGGTTTTTTCTTTCTTTTTTATAAAGGTGCCTTTTGAACTGCTTCGGAGGGCAGGTCCTCTCAAGGTTTCCTTTGAGCTGTATTCCAGCATGCACAAAACACCCCCGTGAAAATCCAAGCGTTTTCGGACAGCACAGCAAGGTTACCATCCAGTAAACCCCAGACTGGGAAGGGTAAGGGCTGTTTGCAAACCCAACAGCAAATGCACCACCATGGGAGAGTTTGAGGGCTCTCTGAACCCAAACAAACCTCTTCACCACGAGGTGCTTTAGGAACCACAGAAACTCCTCATTCTGCCCTGGCTGACAAGACTGGAATCCTCAGAAGTGGATTCCAAGAGGGACCACAGAGGGACCGAGCTCTGCTGGAGAAACCACAGTGTGACTGAATGAGCACAGGAAAATATCATTCCCAAAGCTCATGGCTTCGTACACATTCTGAGTACAGCTCCAAGGGCAACACTCTTCCTCGGGTTCTGCAAGAGCCACAGGGGACGTATTCTGAGGCCGCCACAGGAGTCAGACCATGACACTGCTGTCCAGGAGCCGTTTCCTGTCTTGCTCAGAATCCCTGTCAGTCCTTGGGCACCAGAATGCTGGCACAGAACCCCCTGGCAGCCAGCTCTCAGGCACCCAGGACAACAGGACAGAACCCCCCACCAGTCCCTGAGCACCAGGATGCCAGAACAGAACCCCCAGGACTCGGCTCACGAGGGTTCACTCCCCCTTGGGCACTTGCCCAATACTGATTTTTCCTGAGTACCTTCCAGCCTGTACTTACTGAACTAGACTATTTCTCTTTCTTGGGTAGGGAAACATCTTCCTCTCACCTCAGGAGTTATTGCCATTAACTGCAAATTCAGCTCTGTGAGACACCCGGTTCAAGGCGGCACAGGAAGGATCTGCCGCTGATCCGACACAGTCACAGCCCGTTCCCTGTACTGAAGGCAAAATCCTTGGGAGTTCAGATCGTGGGACCCCAGTTTTCCCTGTGGATCCAGGGAAGGACCTGGTGCAGCACCTGGTGTGCCATTTCCAGGCTGAGCTCAGGCAAGGTGGGCACGTGTCCCCTTAGGCTCTGTCAGCAGCAGCACCACCCTGCTGGCAGCCCAGCTCAGGGTTTATCTTCCAGCAGCACTAACAGCTTTCCCAGGCTGTTCTCCGTGTGTGACAACGCACATCGCGACCATATTAAAGAAAACTCTGCTGCCAACTCAAACAGAACTAAACCAAACCAGCAAACCCTTCCAGGGCCACCCAACAGCAGATGCAAACCCCATCCACATCGATTCCGTGACCATTCCAAACATAAACATCTTTATTCTCACCTGGCCAACTGCACCCGATTTCAATGCCTTGCGTGAGCTACTGTGATGAAAAGGCAGCCCTAGAACAGACACAAAAAGCTGTCTCTCAAGAAGTTCTGTTTAGCAAAAATGAAACAAACACAATCAGCTTCCTGCTTTGCCTCTGCACCTCCTCACCTTGTGCAGTTACGATGGTTTATATTTGCCAAGACTTAGGAACACAAACGTTCCTGGGAACAACAGTTTGAGAAGGAATATTTCTAAAACCCAAACACCGAGACCCAGCTACAGTCTGAAGTCAACTGGCACACAACTCTCAACTTTACCCAGATTTTGTGCCTTCTTTGCCAAGCTGCCCTTGATGGGCTCTAACCAAAGCTTCAGGGCTCAGCAGAAGCATCTGTGAGTATTTTTCATGGGATGTATTTTGCTTACAAGGCATATTTTTAGAAACCTCCCCTGGTGTTCAGATTCACTTTCATTTTCTTGCACTGTTTTATTTCATTACAAAATTCTACCACCTCCCAAGGAAGATCAGACTTTTCAATGTTACTATTTATTTTAAAGCCAGAATACTTTGTGTTCAATGACTTTCCAACTTCTTTCCCATTTCAATACTTCAAACCAAAATAACAAAACGTAACTCCGAGCAATTTGACACTGACATATAAAAAAAAGCCTATTGACAAAGACATATAAAAAAAAGCCTATTTCTGTAGAGCAGAATCCCCCAGCATCCCTCTGCCTCCCCCAGGGAACTGGGGCACCAGCACCTGCCCGACCCCAAGCCAAACACTGTCCTGCAGCTGCTTCAGAGGGCAGAGCAAGTTTCCATCAGGTGTGAGGAACAACAGCAACACATGGTCCTGCACTGCTGATGGCACATGAGGGACAGGAGCCACCTCACGCTCCCGAGGGGCTCCGGCATCCTGGGCCCAATCTCAAAGGTAAAAGCCCACAGTGCTGTGGACAAACCCAACAGCCTCGTCATTAAGGCAGTTGGAATGGCAGGGATGCATAAATTCAGCATTTTACTCAGTATCCAGATACACTGAGGGTGGGAAAAAGCCAAGCAGTGTTTCCCAGTGTTGAGGATTTGCCATCCCTGCAGCACTAGCTCCTCTTCCGCTTGCTCCTGGGCAGCACTCCATCATTCTCCGGCTGCTGTGACTTCCTCTTGTTCACTGTCAGGACCACAGAGCTGCTGCTGCTGGGAGAAAAAGGAAAATAAGGAAAACGGGGGGTTGCAAGTGCCCCAAACACAACACATGTGACCCTGTGAAGCGCTGGGAGCAGCACACGGGAATCGCACACGTCCGTGTTACTGGGGACGGGCAGTGGCTCGGCCGGGAAAGGACCTCAGAGCTCATCTTATCCCACTCCCCTGCCATGGGCAGGGACACCTTCCACCAGGCCAGGCTCTTCCAAGCTCCATCCAACCTGGCTTGAACAGTTCCAGGGATGGGGACACATTGCTCTGCCTCCTCAGTTGAAGAAGATAACACCACCCACAAACCATCCCATTCGCCTGAGCCCGCAGGGACAAGGGGTTTCATGGCGCCTCTCGTCCTCTCTCCAGGAAACAGTTTGGAACACCAGGAGGAGCAAAAACCTCCCAAATTCCTTGTCCATAACTGAGAAGAGTGTCTGACGCTGAGAAAACCATGATGATGGTTCTATCAGAAAACGCCAACCTGAGTCACTGTCACCCAGGCACAGGAAAAGGCCTTGGTCAGGGTTGCCCCTGAAGGAAAGTGCACAAGACTCCCAGCTTTGCAGACACCCTCCTCATTTATGGGCAAAGAATTTTCCACTGGAAACTCAACAAGTGTTTTCTTTTCAGTCACAGAGTTAATTTTAAAGAAAAACTGTTAAATTAGCCATATTTAAACAAAGCAGCTGATTTCCTCATTCAGCCTCAAAGCTTAAAATTCCACTTAGTGTTGGCATGAAAGATGCCACTCATCTGTCAACAGCTTTTGCTAATTAAACATTTCTTATAAATATATTCTGTTTTATACCATCTGCTAGGCTGAATCCATCCAGGCTTAAACTGGGAATCCACAAATGAAAATTACAATGGAAAACTCTCAGATGCCCAAGTCCACGTCTACTGACAGTCACGAGATATACATATACAGTGATATAAGAGATTAGTAGGAACTACTTGTGTTTCAGAGCTGTACCACAATGGAAATGGAGCTCTCACATCCCCGAGACCATTAACCACACCCAGGGAGATCCAAGTGAATCCCAGCTCTGTCAGATCCGGCTGGTACCTTGGCAGTGTGACTGAACACAGGTACCCAGAGTGCCAAAGGGAGGGACCACATGGATCCATGGCCCTGTCCAGCTCTCTGCTCTCACACAAAAATGAGAGTTGTATTTCTCCCCAAACCATCACCAACAGACTGACACTGTCACCCACAGACCCCAAAGTGGGTTAAGCAAGCGCTTGTTGCCTGAGACAATTCTGAACAGAGGGGCCATGGCAGTGGAACTCAGATCTCATGGAGCCCTGAACCTGCCAAGTCTCAGGCACCCGTCCCATTCCATGTGCAGCAACAGGCTGGCATCAACAGAACCATTCACATCCACAGCTGCTGCCAGGAGCAGGTCACTGTTAACACAGCATAAAGATGCTACTCAGGAGCAAAAGCTAAATTTATACCTGAGGGACTAAAACCTTACCGTTTCTCAACTTGAGTTTACACCTACCTATCAGCCAATAAAGATTAAGTCACCAACAGCACAGAGTAATAAATAACTGTAGTTCATGGGGGGAAAAGGTGATGATCTGAGGAGTCAATCGGGGAATGGAGGGCAGAGACCAGATTAAAAAATACTGATTGTGGCTAAAGGACTCAGTTTATGGAGCAAATGCCTTCTCCTCGGAGCAGTGAGGTGTCCTGCCACAATGAGCCCGGTTAACACACAAGACTGTGCTGCTGGGGAGCTGCTGTTCACTGAGCCTCCAGAAAGGATGAGTTCAAGGGGATTTTAATGGAATCAGGCATGTTCTCCACCCAAAGGAAAAGGAAGTCAACTATTTTAATAACTGACTACAGAGCATTTAACTCCAAACTGTCTTTCAGTGGAATACTTTAAAAGCACGTGGAAAAAGGTCTCTCCAGGGCACGGCTAAACACACACTGAACTGGGACAAACATTTCTCATCTTCCATTGAATTCCACTGCCATTAACAGGGAGTTCTAAGAGCTGTCCCAATCTATGACCACATATATGTAACAGAAGGGGATTTTTGGTTTAAAGAAGTAAGATGTTAACATCTTAACAACAAGAACTCTTCCCACTTCAAAACAGATGCTTGATTCCAGCATGTTCAACTTGTCAGCCTTACTTACAGCTCTGCCAACAGTGGAACTTAATACAACAGACGATCAGATTGAATTTTCCATAAAAATTAGTCTCCTCCTTTTTTTTCTTAATTAAAATATATACTTATACTCATGTGTACCTTAGAATAATGGTCTTCAACTGGGCATCTGTGGATTCCTGGAGCATCCAGCTATTTTTTTTCAAGGATCCAAACCCACTGACAAAATCCTGCTTCCCACAATTGTGAGGATTCTCCAAGAACCTGACTTTCCAGAGGCATTTGCTTCTCCAGGATTCCACCAACTGCAAACCACTATCTAAACCCGTCACAAGGACTTCAGCGCTTGGATATTCCACTCACCTGTTAGAGGACACTGAACACGTCTCAGACTCTTCCACATCTGCCAAAATGTCCGAATTGGTGCTGAAAGGGAAAATTAAACAGATGTAAACTGTTTTAGCAACACCTACAGCACAGCAGGGCTCGACTTGGTAGTGGCAGCAGAACCTGTGGGTGAGACCAACCCCTCTAATAGAACAGGCAATGAGACATAACTTCAACCTACAGCACAGGCCAGAAACTTCTCTGTCTGCATTGCTTAATTTCTAGTTATTCATGGGTCTCAATGTCATTATTTAACACACAAGACAATTCTCTCTGTTCATGTCTCCTTAGTGGCATCTAAAACAGCTTTGCATTCCCAGGCACCAGGCAATTTCTCTGGAGAGGATCTGCATGATGCTTTGGTGGGTGAAGCGCAGGTAAAGTGCACTCCTTTTCTAAAAGCTTTTCTTCAATAAATCAATAAGTGACATACAACTTCTAGAAGATGGCAGGATTTTTTTTTTTTACCCTTTGCCATTTTGTCTCCTCCCTGAAGTGAGAGTCACCAGCTGTTACTGTGGCAATAACTAAAACAGAACCATCAACAGGAATTCAGGTGGACAAACAGAGCCAGGTTAGAGGACCCTCCAACATGTGCTCGCTCAGTCACACAGATATCAAGGAAAATGATAGATGGGGAAAGTTTTGAAGCCCAGCATTGTTTTTACTCTCGGAATTAAAAGTCCATCAAAAGCTCATTTTTGGTGCACAAACTGGATGCCCAGGGAATGAGTTATTATCATATTTCCGAACCCTACTCTGATGTTCCAATTACATTTAAAAAAAGAAGTGAGGAGGACATCGGGCTATTTGTGTGCTTTTAGCCCCCTAAAATAGAAAAAGAACAGGTTTGAGGCCTGAACATGATGTACTTCCCTGCCTTGAAAACCGCAGCATTATCATCATTTATCACCCCCTGCGTTTGTCGCCGCAAAACAATAACAGTGAAAAAACTTGGCTAACGCTCAAACCAATAATGCTTGCTCAGAGTTTATGTGTGGAACCCATGGTCTGTGCCTACCAAATTTTTTAAAAACTGAGCACAAAATGTCCTGGAGCTGTGAATGGGCCATCAAAGGCCCCAGCCATCGGTCCCCAGAGAACCCAATTAACTCCTCTGCCCCAAGTGCAAGGAGACAGCGAGGAGCTAAGAAACTGTACAAACCGGGGTTCTGAACTTCCCAGCTGCAGCTAAAAGCCCTTGGTTTCAGGATTCCTTCCAACATCCCACTGCTCCACAGCAGCCCTACACTGAACCAGTTCTCTGCTTCTCCCAGACATCAGTTTCGGTTAAAAAGCCCACGGAAGGCAGGATTTGGAGCGGAGGTAATTATACACCTTTCTGCCACATGCCAGGGGGCAAAAGGGCTTGAAAATTTAAAAAAAAACCCAAAACTTAAATATGCCACAGTTGAAAAGCAATTATCAAAAAACACTGTCAACTAAGCAAAAGCAGTTTTGACCACCAAGTGAATTCATATTTTAAATTAATTCTTTTTCGTCCCTTAAAGAAAAGTCTTCCCCCTTCTTTGCATGATTAGCCCTAAGTGGAAGAATATGAATTAAAAACCAAACAGCTGCCTGGTTGTGGAGGTTGTTTCTATAAATGTTAGGCCAGAGGGGCCAAAGAGATCACAGAATTTCGAACAGTTTTGTTCATTTCTTCAGTATTTTCTGCCTTTTCGATACCCCACAGGTACCTATCTACACTGAAGCCAGGCACAGCAAAACACACCATCAGACTTTATTCAGACTCCAAATCCAAGGCAAATTCCACACAAGGTTTTCTGTCCTTTCCATTACTAAAGGTCATTACTCTCCCAAGATTTTACAGATCATTTCCAGAGGAGTCAATTTTTACAGCAAAACCATCAAATTTCTGCACCTGAACTGCTCGAGATGCAGCCAGCGTCCTGTGTCAGGGGGAGGAGAGGTTTCAGTTCCTGCTCTTATTCATGGCTCCACGTTGGGAAAAGTACAGCTTCAGTGACTCAGGCCATTCCACAACTCCACCTTCCTGCAGGACTGGTTTCCCTGAGCCCTTATGGACAATCAGCCAGGAATCACCTCTTCCTTCCTTGACCATCAGTGAGATTTGACTTCCACCCTCCCTATTTTTATTTAAGATAAACACACTACCCTAAGACAGAGAGAAAAAAGCTGACATGAGTGTGAGTGACACATCTTGTTCTAGAACTGCGAGGAGCAAACGGCTCTTTGAATTTGTTCATGGCAAGGCAGACGAAGCTCCCTCAGCAGCCGGCGCCCTTTCACCCGTCCACCTCGCCGTGCCTCACGGACCTGGCCCTGCACGTGCCCTGGGCACTTTTACCTCAGTGGTGGTGCAAGAAATGAGCTCCAGCTGCCTCGTTTTGCCAATGCCACTTGGGAGGTGAATGCCAGGTTGAGAAGTAAAAGAGTTTTCTCCATCTTGCAACCCTGCTTCCACTCTGTCCAGCCTGTGATGAACAGGATGAGCTCACTGCTAGAACAGCCCAAGCACTGTGTGATAGCCAAGATTAACTGTGCATCACAGTGCCTTTCCTGCCTTCCAGGACCTCCTCCTCTTCAAACCACGCGCCCGTGGCTTCATCATCCTGCTTTTGGAGGAGAGGCCTTGGCTTTGCCCAGGCCCCCATGGAGGGGGGCCCTGGAGGGCTCTTGTCTGAAGCCAACCTTACACAGGTTCCACTCACTGTCCCACTGTTCTCCTTTACTCTCTCCTGGGCTTTCCATGGCATCCTCTGCAGCCCTAAAACATGCCTTTGAGACTCTGCCTTTGGAAAAGGGAAAGCTCTGCTGGATCTGAACTCCTTCCCTTAGGAGTCTGGCAGCGGCTGGGACATGGAGGCTGAAGCACCAAGAGCACTGCAGACCATCACTCCTCTTTTCAGGAGTCAGAAGTCCAGAGCCCACGGCTCTCCATCACAGACCCAGGTCCTCCTGGATACGGGCTGGATTTAATTGCTTTCCCCAGGCACATCTGAGGCCACTGACTGTCATGATGTCCCCGGGACTCTCTCCACCAAACCTCACAGCTCCTGCCATTTCTTACAGCTCACACTTCTGGGGGAAAAAAGTATGAATCAACACCATAGCAGAGAAGTATCATCATCCTTCCACAAAGAACCCATGTTTGAGGCCAAAATCCACAGATCAAACACTGCTGTCTAACACTGTGATATACATCACTTTTGAGCCAAAGTAGTGCAAGATTTATGAAGTCAAAAATGTACTGAAGAACTGAAAAAGGCAGTTATCGCCCTGATCAACACATTTTCATACACTTCTGTCATCTGACAGCGATGGCCAGGGAGCAGGACGACACTGCCTTTGAACTCAGACTGCAGCAACTGCCAGGGGAGAGCTCACACAGCCTTTCCAACCACTCCATCCCGCCAGCTTTGCCAAACCAACGTCTGCCGGGCGGATTTTGGAGGGCTGCTGCCATCCAGTGAACTCCTGGATAACTGAAGCACAGTTCCTATCTCTGCCTCTTCTGCTGCTGATGAAATAAAGCCCATATTCTGCAGAGCACATAAATCCAAGCATAAGTGACCTGTTAAATCCAAACCTTGGCTACTGATCAGTGGCTCCCAAGCTTACAGCCAAAAAACCACACATCCTGCAACCGAGGCCCCTGCCCTGGGCACGAACCTCTGCTGTTCAAGTCTCTCACTCTAGTCATCAAGAACCAGCATTTGTCTCTGACACAAAGTCTGAAGAGAAATAATTTTGCTTCAAAAACTGTGTATTATCCCCATTACATAAAATAGTTGTAATGGGATATTTCCTCTACATAGCTCATTAACTGGCTTATCGTTTGTCCCTCCTCGTTTCTCTCATTTCTTTTCTAATTTCCTATTGTTTAAATAGTTGCGCAAAATTTGGCTTCAGTCCCAGGAAGTCAAAGAACGCCACAGGACTATTTGTATGGAGCACTGCAGTCCTGTGGAAGCTTTACGTGTAACTGTGACTTCAGAGCTTTGAAAAATTACCCTTTCAAAGCCCGGGCTGTGTTTTGGTGTTTATCTGTTACGCACAGTTTGCTCTCTTGGTGGGATCATCAATCTCTGCAGAGCCCAGGCATGTTTGGGTCGATGCTGCAACCTCCACTCCTGGCCTGCATCTTTTCTCCAGCAAGTGTAAAACTTATTTTCTCAATTAAAGCATCAACTTTTGAATAGTATCAGTTAATCAGTGATTAATGTACAGTGGATGAATTTCTTATCTTGGCCAACTGAAATGAGACTGACAAAGGACAGGCCTTATGAAGGACAAAACAGAATTGCTGATTTTCTTGCAGCATCATTTTGCGGAACAAACTTTTCACCTCTCCAACTTGCAGATTGTTCTGTCATATTCAGTGTGCTGCTCGATAGCCTCATCCCATCATAACACCAGGCCTCCATTTCTAAGGGCTCTCCTCACAGGAACACAGCATGCAGATCTGGATTTTCAAATATATTTCAAGTTTTGACATTTCAATGCGAAAAACATTTACCCTTGGCAAAGGATATCCTCTTATTATCAGAAATAAAACACAAGCCTCAAAAAACCATTACGTCGTACAATGGCACAATGCTACTCAAACCATCAACATATAAATCATTATTGTTTGATTTGTGCTGTATTTATTTCACTACAATTAACAAAGTATCAGCCCCACAATAACCAGAGAGCGACCAAATACATCTTTTTTTTCGTGCAGTTTATACGACTACACCTACTTGTTACAGGCCCTGCCAATGTTGATACAACTCATTCTGGACACACCAGACCTCTGAGCAGCGTGCTGGGAGGATGAGCCTCATTCCTGGATAGAACTGTGTGCTCCAAAGCTGGTCCATGGGCACAGCAGGACCCAAGAGGTCTCCAAGGGCCAAACCAAGACCTGGGCAGTGCACGGAGCCATCAGCCCTTTTGCTCCTTCAGAGCAGCTACCAAGGAACACAAACAGTCAAGGCAAAAAGCACATTTAACTCTTTTGCGTAAGTGCTGTTCAGAGAGGGGGTGATCCCTGTAACCTCCGTTTCTCAGAAGACACAGGTAAACACTCCAGAGTGCTCTTCAGGAAGGTACAGTACGGCAGGAGGAACATGGTGGTCAGAGGAGAGGGGCCTTCCAGCATCACCAGGCACTGTATGTCACTTCACTGAGCTTTCCCAGCTTTACTGTTGGTGTTTTCTCTCTCTCTCTGAGCAGTGTCCCCAGGCTCAGTGGGCCTCTCCAGCTGCCCCTGCCCTGTGCAGGGTCAGATCAGAGGGTCACCCAACCTCTGCAGCTCAGTGCGTCCCGCTGAGAGCTGAGGAATCTGCTCTAACACCACACCCCTGCACGTGAGACACTCCAACACCGGGTATGACAGGCTGTGAGTTCTGCAGGAGCCCAGAGCACTGGGCCCTGTGTTAAAGGTAAAGAAATCACCAAGAGAACAGTTCCCTGGTCACAGGGAAGGAAAAACTCTCATCATTTGCATCCTGAGAAACTGAGATAACACTAATCCAGCACTAACCTTACCAGCTTGTTACATATTGAGCAGCAAACAAACTGATATGCTGTGTTTATCAATTTTACAGTACCTGTTCAGACTGCACAGAGGGGAAAGGCCATGGGAGGGGAAGGGTTTTATTGGTCTGTAACGCAGGTCTGAATCACAGAGAAATGCAATGATACTGAAAGGGCAGCAACCACCTTTCCTGCCTCCACACCGTGCTCTGCCAGCCAGCATATTCCTGTTTACCGACAAATATTTACTGTATTCTCCCATTTATTCAAGCAGATGGAAACAGGCAGCAAAGCCTGTCCTGTAAAACAGAGACATGTACCATCTGATGGTCTCATCCCCTGACCTGATCTTCCCTTTCCAGTGTCCCCCTGGATTTTCACTCACTGTTCAACATCCCCATCTGTGAAAGGGAACCCTCATGACGACTTTTTGAAAGCTCTTTAACCCTCACGGTGACTTTATGAGCTCTTTGTGAACCAAAATGACTTCAGAAAAATTGGTTTCTGTTAAACTTTTTGACTAGATTGCTCTGTTAATACCCAAGGATAAAGCCAAGCACTACACTATTTTTAATATTTGCAGAACAAGGAGGAAGAGGCACAGTGCTACGACTGTCAGGGGAAGGAAATTGAGAAATGTCACTACTAGTTCAGCTGATGACCTTCAGCTACTTCCTCTGATTACCTCCCACTTCTAAACCTTTTTATTCCTGGTAATGCAGACCTGCATTCTCCTCTCATTTCTGTTATCAACAAGATAGCCAAATCAGCTCTCTTGCTTTTATATCAAACCCCAATTATTCTGCATTTGTTTTCAACTACTTTTTCACTTTTCCTCCAGAAACCGGGGCCACAGTTCCTTACAGCAATACTACTTGACAGACTTGGGCTGTTATCAGTTTTGGGACCTCTCTAAACAAAACTTGCAGCAGAGGGGAAGGTGATGCATTGGAAGGAATTCACCACACGTACTCCTGGTACCCCAGACATTGCACTCCTCGTTTCTGTACCAAAAGGGACATTTACCTTATCAACACCACACGAAGTCATTACAAATACCAAATGAATTTGCCTTGTATTTCAGCTCCATTCCTCAAGCCACTGAACACCCAGGAACACAGAGGAGAAGGGACCCGTGACCACAGCCCAGCACCCACTGTGTGAAGCAGGATACATGCACTGCTCGACATCCCTGCCAGAGTTTATCCATGTTTGGTGTAATCCAGCGCTAACCAGGGAGAAGACACTGCCTCACCAACCTGCTTGTTGATGCAGATGACAGTGAGAATTCAGAAGAGGCCGATCTCCGCTCTTCCTCCACGCAATCAGATTCACTTCTCTGGTCATCAGCAGCATCTGATTGGAGTTCCTGGGCTTCTCTGAGGACAACAGCTGTGTGATGCTCTTCCCTAGGTTCTACCAAGCAGAAAGGCACAGATTAGAAAGAATGACAATAAAAAATACTATTGGTTCAAGTTCTGCAGCCAGGAGATAGCTTTTTAAGAAAAAATAAAGTTCTAAATATTTAAATACCAACACCTCATTCCCCCTTACTTGTTTCTCAAAGCTTTCCCAGGTTTAATTTTCAACGACTTAATTTCTTTTCCTTGGATAGTTTTTTTAAAAAAACGAAACCAAAAAACAAACAAAACCAACCATACTCTGAGAACTGGAAACGTTTCATGTTCCACTGTTGAGTTTCAAACAGAAACAAGGAGAGGAATAAAGGGGAAGGATATGTGTGACATTTCATAAGATGGGACTTTATTTCAGAAATTAGCAAACACTTAACAAGGCAGTACTATTGGCTGCTTGTGCTATCAATCCTCTTCATCCCCTGTATCAAACAGCTTGACAGTTTTAAGTTTTACAGATCTAGTTAACAGGCTTGTTTTCAGTTGTGATTTATCTCCTTATGCAGCTAAGAAAGACAATGTCAATCCAGACAATTGACATTTCCATTTCTACAGGAAAAATAATTTCTAGACAAACACATATCAGATAAAAATTGTAAAGCCATTCTGTTGTTTTTATGTCAAATATTTTGGTCTATGAAAAGATGAACAGTTCTCTGAAAAGACACCTTCTGCCTCTCCAAAGAGAAAAAAAATACAGACTAGAAATTAGGGTATGAAAAGATCCTTATGCCATACCCACAAATACTTTCAAGTTAGTTATTTGACTAGAAAGCTGCCCAGGACATTAAACCCTCCCCAGACCCATCTCACTGACAGCTCTCATTGGGACAGTCACAGACATGCCCCTTCAAAGTCCAAGCTTTGACTTTTTCACCCCTCCAGCAACAGTTTGGACAGAAAAGGCCAAGCAGAACTGCAACTGGAGTGTGGAGGGGCTTCACAATCTTTGGATTGAGCTCAGCTTGCCATTTCCCTCCAGCTAACAGGCATAATTAAATATCAGGGGTATATTTTTGTCTGCTGAAAACAACCAACACACCCCAGTGAGTCAGTTGTCCAACTAATGAAACACAACTCTGAAATTAGCAGGGTAAAAATAGCAAAGGCCTGTGCAATAATGCAGACCAGCACAGCCAATACTTACCAAATCAAATTATTTATTACCAATATTTATCAAATCTTTTTGGCACTTCCCCTCAAGCAAAGCAAAGCTTCATGTTTAAAAGTTATAGAGACTAGAAAACAGGCATTTTAACCTTAAAGATACAAAGCAAGATGATGTAAATCAGCAACAGGTGATTAAAACACCACCACAAACAGAGTGAGGTTTTCAGAGAGGTTAAATTGCATCAACCAATACTACAGGAGAGGGCAATGGGAGAGATGGAGGAGGGAAAGTAAATAAACCAACAAAACCCAACCCCAAAAAAGGTCTGTTTTAACTCTGTGCAATCCCACCACTTCCATGAGAACCCAAAGGACGTGGGTAAGGAATGCAGACAGAGCCTTTGCTCCTCCAGCTGTTTCCATCAGGCCACTGCTGGTTTCTTCCTTTCCTGTACTGTAATTCCCAGTTTAACACAAAGACAACTGCTGTTAACAAGGAACCCTGAGGAAACAGGCTTTAGGCATCTGTTCCTTCAACCATAATTCATCGTTTTGTTTTTTCAATGGTTTACAAACAGTCAACTGGGTGCAGATGTTTGGCATAAAACTAGGAACTGAAATTCCAAGGATTATTGAAAGCTCAGTGCACAAAGTGCAGTGGAAATCGTGCAGGTTTGCCGGACCCAGACGAGGTGGTGCCACGTACTGAACACAGCACAGGATTGCTGAGCCAAGTTATTTTCTACCTGAGCACTCTTTTGGAAAAACTCTGCCAGGGCAGAGCTGGAAATTAAGCCTGTGGTCCTACTATCCAACAACACATCACCTCTGCCTCTGCTATAGATGAGGAACATCTTCAAGTCTTTTATCCTTGAGATTCCTTAACTTTTACTCTTCACACAGAAAGGATTATGCATTGAATCAAGGTCTGCAGGAAATGATAAGGATAAAATTCATATTATTTTACTGGTTTTTCATTTCTTTTTTTTTTCTTGAGGACTCTGCTGGAGAAGACAGCGCGGGAGAGAAACGCAGATTAACTCAGTTCAAGGGCACAGGGATTTGTGAGAGCTGGGAGAAACTACACTGCCTCGTTTTCCCAAGGGCACAGACAACAGCACATCCCATTCTGGCCAGCGGAATTCTCTTCAAAACTCAAGTGTCTTGAACAGATTATAAATCCATAAGTTCTGTTAGGCTGAGGAATGTTCTTCTAAATCCCACATTCAAAGTTAGATGTTCCCTGCCAAAGCAGCCATGAAGCACAAACCAAAGGATCCTGCAAGGAACACTCTCAGAGCACGCTCGGGTAAGGTTTGATGCTGCAGGGAGGAAGGATCACAAACAGGCTGGATGCTGTCCCTGACTCCTAACAAGTGAGTAACTGCAGCCCTGCATTCCCACTTTTCACTGGGCTCAAGTATCTAAACACAAAACAAGGCAAGTTAAAAAGAGAGGCAACATCCTGCATAAACAGCCTGAAAGAAGACCAAGTATTTTATTGCTTCAGTCTCAGAACAAATAACTCCTGGATCCAATCCACACAAATACTTCTGCAGTTCCCAGTTACTGCCTCCCTCTCACAGCAGTGACCAGGGAAGGCTGAAAGGCAGCGAGAGTACTGACCATCACCTTCATTCCAGAGGCGGTCACACACCAACCTCAGCACCTACAGCACACCTGGATTGGAACCCAAGACCCCTTTTCAACCAACTGACTGCAAGGTGTCCCCAGACAAAGCACATCCTGACACAATCCCATCAAACCCACACATTTACTATGGGTTGTGCTTATGTTCCACACCAAAATCCACGGCAGTCAATCATTTGAGGGGATGTTTGATCTTTATGCTATTTTTTCCCCTTAAAGGCTGTAGGAGAAGAACAACAGGAGGAAGAACCATTTCTTTGGGAACCTCCCGCTGCTTAACGTGGATCCAAGAGGGGACCATACTAAACATCACTGACCTGTGGCTGCTGGCAGCTCTTTGACAGCAACTTCTTCTTTGCTTTGAGCACTTCCTGTTTTCCTCTCACCACTTTTCTTCCACTGGTTTTTTACCTGATCCACCAAGAATCTGAATTCTTGTCTGTGTTTTTTTCCTGAAAGGTAGCAAAGCATCACTGACTGTCCCCACAGGACTAAGGTACACCATAAACACTGAAAGGAGGTGAAGAGAAATGGACACAAAACACTAAATGAAAAGCATTTTTGTTACAGCAACTGAAAACCAACTCAGCACTGCAATGTGGTCCACGTTCTATTAACAATCCAAATCTGTGTTGGTGCTTTTACAGAGCTAACCACAGTCAAGAACACTGGCACAAACGAACACTTCATGCTCTTCTGTCATGCTCATTACACTGCTGAGATTCAGATCCTTTCAATCAGTTCATACTGCAAATACTCTTTGCACTTTCAATCACTTGGTATGTTTTAAGCAATCCTCTGGTGTTCAGCCAAAGCGACGTTATTGTTTCATCCAGATACTTCAAATTCCTTACCAGAGGCTGGGAAAATACCCAGTGTCCTGAGCCAGACGTGGATCATCTATCCCTGGCCAGGCAGGGAGGGAGCACACTGACAAGGAGGCTGGAGCCAGGTGGGGATCAGCCTTTTCCCCCAGGGAACAAGCGACAGGACAAGAGGAAACAGCCTCAAGTTGTACCAGGGAAGGTTCGGGTTGGACATCAGGAGGAATCTCTTCACAGAAAGCACTGTCAGGCACTGGAACACCTCCAGAGGTGGTGGCTCCACCACCTCCCTGAGCAGCCCACTCCAATACCTGACCAGCCTTCCAGTGACACAATTCTTTGGTATACTCTGTGACAAAATAACCAAGTCTTGTCCCACAGAAGGAAAAAGATTTGACACCAACTCCCTTTTCCTGAGCAGCTGAAAACACCACAGAAGGCAAAAAACTCCATTAATTAAAAGCAATTTCTGTCCCAGATGCCAAGTCTGAGCTGCTGCACACTTGCTGTGGAATTCCTTTAGCGCTTCAGTTTTTGCAGCATTGCTGTCTTTTGTTGCTCTGGTTCATGGTGTGAATACAAAGCTTCTAAAAAAGAAATGTCCTGGCACACAAGCACTGTTCAGCTGTGCTGTAAATCACCGTGGTGCTGAAATGACACACCACGCACAGCGTATCAACCTGCAGCACTTCAGTAACAAACCAAACTGCAGCAGTTCAATAAACCAACCACAGACAGAACCACGAATACTTAAAGCACAAGACAAAGCAGAAGACTTCTGAAGAACATTGCAAATGGAAAGATTCATAAGCAGAAAAGGCAGCAGAATACATACAAATGTATTTCCTTTCCCGTAGATGTTTTAACTCTTAACTAGAGACCATGAAAAAAAGCAGCAGGGGGTTGACACCAGGGTGAGGGTGTCCCTGAGTTCCAGCAGCAGAAAGAAGTGACAGCAACTGTAATTGCACCTTCCACGCACCGACTCCGGCAGCTGCTGCAGCAGAGCTCCCAGACAGCACAGGAACCATCCTCAGGTTCAGCAAGCCGAAGTATTAATTGGTATTTCATAAATGGTAAAAAAACATACCAACAGTGCAATTCACAATTTGCCAAGAGCCTGGGGCAGTGCAAAGGAGCAGAAAACAAGCATCTTCTCCCAGCTGGTTTGTCTTGCCTTTCCCAAGGCTGTTCACAGCCCCAGTGTGTTCTGTTTCATATGGGAACGCAGAACAAAAGTACGTGTTGGGGTTGGGATTCCTTATCCAGAACTTACACCAGAGTTAATTTATTCATCTGGGAATTAGGGATCTCGGGTGCAAATGTTGTAAAATAAAAAGTTCGTTGTGCAATAAAGCTTTTTAAAATCCATCTGTGGTACAGTGATAAAACGGCCTTTGATAAGAGTTCTTTCAATCTGTCCTTGAATTTCACTGTACAGTTCTTCTTTCACGCTTATGATTTCCTCCTTATTGCTTTTATGAGAAATAACTACCTGACACCAGTTGCTACTTACCTCTTTGATCAACACCTTTTATTAATTTTGAAACCATATGTTCCCATTAAAAATCTTCTATCTTCACTTTTTTCCATATTTTTTTTTTAGACTTTTAAGTGTTCAGTTAAGCTGCCTGACACTTAATCTCTTGGAGATCTTGCTGAGTTTGAAGCCACATCCTTTTAACAATATAAACGCAATAAAATTCCTGTCTTTGAAAAATTAGGAGAGTGTTTAATTTTTTTTTGGTTCTAAATGTGTACAACAGAGCGAGACAATTAAAGCAGGCGCAGGAAGGCCAGTCCCTGGCTGGGGCTCAGGGAGCCCTTTCAGAGCGGTTCTGCTGTGGAGGGTTCCCAGTGACACCACACGACTGCACATTAACAGCCCAGCAGGAGACACAGACACCCTGCTCTGCTCTTCTGCAGGTCCAGCAAACGTGGGAGCACACTAAGAGGGCACAAAGTGCATAAATGGAGATGTACTCAGAGGCGATCAGTGTGTATATTTTAGTTCAAAGGAAAAGAAAGTGAATTTAAGAGCAAAACAAAGTGAAAGTTGTGCATTACTTACGATATTCTGCGTGGATCTCATCTATTTCTTCCTCTGTCTGGTCCTTTGTGAAGGTCAAGCTCTACAAAAATCACAAAAACGTTTGTTTTTAACAGAAATAAAAAGATGATAAGACAGCAGACTTTGAAATTAGAGACTTCAAACTGGAAGAAGGAGCAGCTGTCTGATTTTCCCCTCCAGCTCTCAGCTTCTTATCGCAGACTTTTATACATTTACAGAACGTATCCATGGTGTCCTGCTCCACTTCCACTGAGGCACCAGGACCAAGCCAGCCCCTGTAACAGCCAGCACAGAAGATATTTCTTAACACTGTGCAACACACAGGCTTCAGAAGTCACCAAAATATCCAATGTCATGGGAAGAGAACAGGCGCTATTGCCCGTACGGAAGCACGGAATTTGCTAGCTAAATCCTACAGAATTCTAGGAAGTACAATATTCCCCACACTGCCATGGAGGGTCAAAATCCTTCAGTGTGGCCAAGGGGAACGTTTCTCAAGAGTTTTTACTGCAGTCAAAAAAACGCTCCTACTTAAATGGTTTGGGCATAAAGCTCAGCACTACACCAAGGACGGCCCACGACAAACACATCGTGTGAGAAAATCAGGTCAATTATAGGATGGCATATGTGAATTCCAACACTGAGTCTGGGAATTCCCACAATAAAGCAATAGGCAAACATATTCAGTGCCCACTCTGCAGTTTCTGCTGGACATCCCTCTGCGAGAGCAAAGATCAGTCACCTACATTTTCACTGGGTTTACATTCAAGCTGAGCTCGAATCTTCTCGTTCTTTTCCAGCTCTTTAACAACCTCTGCAACTGTTGGGAAATAGAAGAAAGGGATCACTGAAACAGGAGCTGCGTAATAAAAAGCTGTAACAGCACTGAATGAAACTACCACAAATTTAAAACACAGAGAAAACAGCATTAGCACTCCAGCGATGAAAGCTCAGGCTCAAATCTCAGGCAAACCTGCCATCTTTGCAGCTCCTACTGAGGCTCCCTCCTCCACACTACAGGTGTTGCTGTGGTGCACAGGCACGTCTCTCAGAAAGAGTTTCTGGTGTATGCTGGATGTTTCAATGAAAGATATAATAACTGCATCTACTGTTTATCTTATTTTATCCCCAGACCATCTTCCAGTGTGCAGGCTCACGGCCAAAGCCCACAGCCCACAAAAGAATTACAACCTACCCCAACAACGTTCAGACACGTTCAAAGCCTATAAACAGACATAGCTGTGTTTCTTTATCTAACATTTAACGAGAGCCACAGCTGTGCAGGACTCTGCACGGTTTATTTTGACATTTACTTTTACAAATCTGTTTCTGCACTTCATCATCTCCACAGCACTGCCAGGTAGCTGCGGGCAGTTATCAAAACAAACACTTTCACCAGACAGTGAAGCAGTCAGAGAACAAAAGCTTAGTTAGGAATAAAACCTGTTCCGAACTGGTTTAAGCAAACTCCTGGAATCTGGCACCTCTGCTTCCTCAGAAGCTCAACTACTCCTGTTACACAGTGACCTCAGGCTCACTGCTACTACTCAAAATGCATGTCTGCATCTTAAGTGTGAGTTTAATAATTCACCCTTTGTGCACAGCATTTGAACAGAGGAAGAGCTTTGCATTATTTAGGGCAGAGCAGCTGAATTACACTGAACACACCCTGGAACTCTTCCTTTAGTCTGGAGGAATGAGGCAGAGATTTGGAACCACTTCACTACCAGCAACAAGTGAAGAATCCCCCCAAGTACTCCCCACACATTAAAGGAGTATTTTGCTTTAACCTTGATTTAAAAAAGATAAATTCTTTCAGCTCCAGCTCCCCCAAAACATTCAAACCAGCGTTCCTCCTGCCCCAAGAGCCAACAGAAGGGGAAATGCGGACAAATGGGTTGTGATGGCAACAACTTCCCTACAGCTTCTCACGTACCTGATTTGGGACTTAGGGAATCACACTGAGCATTGTACATGTGCACAAACTCCTGGTGTCTCTTAATGAGCTGCTGACGGGTCCCAGAGGTAGACAGACCATGTTCCTTGAGCTTCTTCTTCAGATCTCGATCCGACAGCAGGTTATACACAACTTTAGACATCGGCTTCCTTTTGTGAGCAGAACTGCCATAGGAAAAGAAAACAGACTTTATTTATTATTCGTGTGAAAATCAAAATACTGACAAATACTTAAGGGCATTTCACCCACTCAAGATGAAACATACCTGTGCTGGCCATGTCTTACCTGAATCAGCAGGAGAAGTTTCAAAAGCATTAAAACCTCAAGACAAAATTTCAATTTGGAGATTTTTCAGCTTTCTGGGAAAGCGACTTTCAGAAAAATAGTCATGTACCTGAAGGCAGCAGTGCCCAGCTAACAGAAGGGTGATTTGGTGACACAGAAAGTGACATAAAAGAGAATTAACAGTGATCTCAAAGGAATGACATCTAAGCCCAAAATTCACTCCTTCCCATTGTCTTCTGTCAAAAGAACTCAACATTCCTGACACAGCTGGGGAAAACATCTTAATTACAGGAAACTTGCCAAATGAAATTCAAGACTATAACTTTTCTCTGCTATAAGTTTTGTCACCTAAAATGAGCAGAACAGCTCCTTCTGCACAAATTAGCTCAGGCTTCCCTACACCTCCTGGTGAGATACTCTCAAACTAGGAAACAAAGGGACCAAAACCCATCAACTGCCTTGCTCATCTTCTGCAACTGCAGTACTTCATTAGTTACAGAAGAACAGCATTTAATTAGACACTTTTTGCTCTGCAGCAAAATACAGTTCAGCTGTACTGCTCTGGATTAGAGAGCAGTTAACAGCTTTCCACGGTGAAAGCAAGAGATTTATTTCAAAACTATTCAGCACTTTCAACTTATCACATTGAAAATAAATTTCAGGTTGAAAAAAAAGGCTTATGAAAAATTGTTATTAATTCATTTGCTCTCATCCAGCCCCTGTGGCACAGCTGGCAAAAAGAAGATGGATTATCACAATACACTCTTCAGGGAAACTTTTTGCACGTTCTTTTGGGAAATATAAAAAAATGTCACTGAGTAATTAAATCTTTTGCAAGTCCTGCAGAAGCTTGGTGTGTGTTCCACTTCACCAGCACCACGACCTAAAGAGTGCCCACAGCTCTGCCTGCAGCCACAGGAAAACAGCTCCTAACAGGTCTGGATTTGAGTGTTGGCGGGTTTTGCCCACCTTTGAGAGGTGCAGCGTTTTCTGGGAACACACACACGTTGGAATCACCCCTGTGCAGGTCTGGGGGGCTAAATTAGCACTTCTGCCAAAATACCGCTCAGCCACGTGCTCCTGGTTTGAGTATGAACAGAGCTCACATTGCTCAGAGAAGCACTGGGGATGTGCTGTTACTGGAACCAAACATCACAGCCACAAACCACACACAGCCAAGAGCCAGCATTTACCCCAGAGAGCCAGTCCCGAAGGGGCAGTGTCTGGCCTGACACGTACTGAACGTCTAAGCAGCCTAAAGATAAAATAAGCAGAATTTAAAATCCCGTTAGGGACATGAGCTTGACACCAAGGAAAGATCTGGCTTTTATTTGCATTTATTAAGAACTGAGAAAGCACTAAAAACATCCCAACCGGAAATTAAAAAGTAACATCACGTCTCGATATTAATTTCTGATTTTTTCAACTTCTAAGTCCTTTAGCTTATATATTGCACTTTAAGCATGACTGGGCAAAATCAGAGCTTTAACATAAAATTACTTTCTAATTCAAGTTTCAGAGGACTTGGAAAAACAAGCATTGCAGTATAAGCCCCTCCTATTTCTTCAGTCTGATTAGTCAGAAATAATAACAGCCTACATTTCTTCTGTAAGTAAAACAAACTGAAACATCCATTCTGATGTGAATGTGGCGACCGTGACCAATGCTGGGGCAGGGGCACAAAGCCAAAGGAATGCATTAATCTTATGGAAATTAAGATCTTCAGGAAACTTGAACAGCCCCACACCACAGTGAGGAGAGAAAGGTGCTATTTTTATTCTTTAACTTGACAGCTATTGAAGCAAATGTCTCTTGGCCCACCTGAAGTGAGGGAAGTGATTCATTCACCAAGTGAAAAATGGGAATTGGTGTTACCCGAAGGGAATGCTAATGCCAGGGAGCAGAACAGTGACAAGAACAGTGCACAGACTAAGGGCTGTTCCCTGTGCTGAATTCTTTAAAGCATTAGCCAGTGTTTTCTTGCCACTAAAAGCCAAAAAGTAATTCTGCTGGCAATGCACATGCTTCCTTGAGAGGGCACCGTGCCCACAGTATGTCATAGTGCTCTGTGCCGCAGGTAAGCCAGGAACAAACACAGCCCACTGCTACTAAAGATTAATTCCAGCAGGGCACAAAACCAGCCACATGCACGGGAAAGTTCTCAGAGCTGTCCTTACCTTCGGAGGCTGTCCTTCTTCTCCTCTCTGGTCAAGCAGCTATCCAGATGTTTGTTTATATATTGCTCTGGAATAACAACCTCACAAACAGGGCATTCCACTGAAAGCAAGCAAGAGGGAATTTACTAGTGTGGATATAACAGCAAAAAGCAAACGTTTTCATCTGAGAAAGTAATTGCTGATTGAAGAAAATGAAAATCCAGAATTCCAAATGTCTTGCTTGAAAAGATCTGGCATGTTTATATAAACTTCCTTTCTAGCTTTCCTTTTCGTTCCAGAGCACTGAATTCCCTCTCTATGTAATATCAGAGTGCCTCTCATCTTCCCTGCAGACAGATGGAATGAAATCTCTAATAAAGCCTAGACTAACCCAGGGGCTAACAGAAACAGCAGCAGATTTCCCTGCTAATGCTTTCCACTTTTACAGTGTTTCACTCCTAAATAAAGGAGGCTGCTTCTCTGTGATAAAACACTATAGCACCAGTTTTATTCTTGTTAACGCTGTGTTCCCAATGGACAGCTCTCAGGACAGTCAATCCACAAGTTAACTCAGCCTCACAGGAATCCCATGATCCACACAGGCCCCCACTCATTTCTGGATTCTGTGCCTGGGCTTGGAGGCTCAGGAACATCCCCCAGCACAGACCCACCTCTCTCAGTCCCTCCTGCATCGTATCTGCAAGAGGCACCTATAAACACTACCTGTAAAGGCAGACAATAAACACAGACTTGAAACATTCCTCTTTAGCAATCAGACTACATCACAAACAAAAGGCTAATTCTGAATGAACAGAATGAGAGTCTTTAACCAACATCCTGTGTGTCAGTGTGAGGGAAGTCAGCTCTGATTTAAACAAAACAAAAACTAACTTCTGAAATGTTGGTTTTTCACAACGGTGAAATGTTATGGGATTTGAGAGTTCTTTGGTAATATTGCTCTACAATTCCTGACTCCCAACATCATATTCCAAAGGTTAAACACCCCACACAGCTGGGACAGTAACAAAAACCAGGACAGGTTTCCCACGGCTCCTTTCCTGGCTTTATGAAGCCAGGAAAATCTTTAAGAAGGATTTACCCAGCTAATGAATCAATATGAACTTCAGAGTTGAATAAATTGTTTAACAAAAGAACAGATAAATTTGAACTAATAAGAACCAGGGTCGTACTCCTACACAGCCTTTTATTTTAATTTAGGCTTTTAGCTGGGTCAATAGGATGGCTGCCAGCACGTCAGGACTAAAGGGATTCTGCCACTTTATTGTGGTTGATTAGTATAAAGGGGCATTGTCATGCTGCCAAATAAATTACCTTAACCCTGTGGAATTACAGAAGAATAAAGCAGATGACTCTTTTACAGAGTGTATGAACAGGAATATTAACAGAACTGCTGCCATGTTCCCTTCAAGTTTGGACTCCCCCCTCAAATAACAAACACGTTATAAAATAACCTACATCTGGGTACTCAAGGACACAAGGGCAGAATGAATGCTGGTGTCTGTCTAGTCATTGGGGGAAGGAGAAGAGAAATTGCTTTTTACTGAGTTAAGTCTGTTGCACAACTATTGTTTTTTAGTGTTGTTACTCAAAGCAAAGGAATCTGTAAGTGCTGAATTCCCTTGAATTCCTTGTCAGCAGCCCAAGCTTCCTCATCAAGAACTGCTTGGAGCAGAGCATGGGCCAGTTAAAGGGGAAGGAGCTGAACTGCCAACAGGGATCAGAACCAGGCAGTGAAACAGGATGAGTGCTGAGAGTCCTCTTACACACACAGCCGGCCCCCTTCAGGGAGAGAGCAGGGCATAAACAAAACCTAAACAACTCACCTTTCTTAACTCCTTTTACCACAGATGTAGAAGGCTTTTCATGACTTTTGGCAGACTCAGGACTCTCCCGTGATCCCACCTCATTGTGTCTATCACCAGCCTCTGCAGCAGTGCCGGGAAGGTCACGATGTTCCTCAGTTTTGAAAGTCCCCTGATCAGTCCCCGCCAGGCCCCCTGCCTTTGTCAAGGTGCACACTTTGCCCTTTCCCAAGAAACTGTCGATCACCGGCTGCTCTTTTGAATCTGGCTGGGAAACAGGAGCGCTGACGTGGCTCTCGGCAGCCGGACGCCTGCCGCAGGCCAGCGGGGACGGAACCGCTGGAGCATCCAACGCCAACCGGAACAGCTGCTGCCTACAAGCACCCAGAAGAGCACACAGTTATCTACACTGGACAGTGCTGGCGTGTTTTTGGAGAAAAAAGAATGCAAACAGATGGAGTTTTTTCCCCATTCCTTCCTCCCTCTCCCCCTTGCTCACACGCAGGAATTACCCATTCCACAGGAACCGGACCAAGAGCCAGCCAAGCCTCACCACGCTCTGCAGAACCTAAGCACTATCTTCCTGATTTCAAACTAAGTAAATTGCATTTTGCAAATGCAATGAAATGCCTCCCAAACTTCACGTGGAACGCAGCAGAGACCCAAGAGCTTTCCCCCTTACTTGGACAGAAGACCATTTTCAAGCCAGAGCACCTCGAACAAGGTGTGACCCAGCTGGGACAGAGGCTCCTGGAGCCAAGAGCTCAGCAGCAGCCACTGCCACACTCCATTGCTTAGCCAGCACATACTCACAGCCAAATGCTGTGGCTTTACAGCTCTGATGTGACACAGTTCACTATGGCTGAGGTGACAAAGCCTGTGAAAGCAGCACAGCTGTGGCTCCTCCACTTGAAAGGTCTTTCACTGGAGAACACTAAATAACAGCTGAAATAATTTGGATTCCCATTCCTTTAAAAGGAGGGGATTGTGATTGATATTCCTATAGAATTCTTTCTTAGAGCACATCCCTGAAGCCCCCAGGCCCACTCCCCAAGGACAACCAGCTCACTTCATGCACAGGGTGCTGTCTTCGCATGAACAGGACAGAGAAATCTGAACAGAAACTTCAGATTCTCTAGGAACAATTGGCTCAATAAAATACAACCTCATCTAAAACAGAAACTGGAAAAACAGTACAAAACTCAATCTATCCTAACAATAATTTAATAACAAATGTTGCTTTATTTACACCACTGATCTACAAAAAAATCCTGGGAGCTTTTCCTTATATCGAAAGATGAAGACTTAGGAATAGACTTTCCAAAGGGATCTGATCTTGGCACAGAATCAGTGGAAAGAACACCAGGATGAGAACTTGAAAACTTTTTTGCCAAAACACACTCTTTTTTTGATGGGAAAATACAGAAAACTCTAGTACTGAATGCAACAGAGGAGAGAGCAGTCCCAGGCTGGCTTTTCCCAGAAAAGCGGTATTTTGGGCCCGTGAGCAGCTTCCCTAGCTGGGTGATGACATCTAGTGGTTCCACCCCACAGATGGAAGAGCCCCGAGCTCTTGGGCAGCACTTTATCACCTGCTACACCTCCCTCAGCCCCACAGTGAATGACTCAAATTTCTGGTTATTCACAGAGATTTTGGACGGCATGACTGGACTGGAAGACTCACCCATCATTCCGAGAGCCCAGAGAAAGCATGGAATGATGGGGAAGTCCAACCTCTGCACCACCAGCCTGTCCGGCTCACCTGGAAACCAATTCTATGGCAAACTTCGATTCAACACAGTTTTCAAGAAGCTCTGTGTTTCGTGTGGTCTTCATTGTTATCTGAGATACTCTCCAGAACTGAACAGACTGCTGTCAGTTCTGAGAGGTCCCAGCAGACACAACTAACCTTCCTGGCACAAAGCAGTAACAGCTGACAAAGCTGAGCACAAGCAGCACCCCTCCCTTTAAAGGCTGAAAGATGAATTAATCAGGTGTCAGAGAGTCCAGATCCACTGCTGTAGCCAGTACCCAAACCCTCCTGCGAGACCCATCCTCCTTAATCGCTGGGTCGGGTCAGGACAGGCACTTACACTGCTTTTAACTAAAAATGGATGGTTTAACACCCTCCCTCTGCTTCAAAAACAGCACAAATATCTTGCCACCTTTTTTCCTTCGGATCTGTAAGACCTGCAAAAAATATTTCGGAGTCCTTCATCAGGAACATGGTTCCCATTTTATGGTCCCTTTACTTCTCCCTTGCCAAAACAGTAACGAAGCAAAGTCATTGGGAATTTAGTGCTTCCACATAAATAAATTCCAGGGAAGAGCTGGAGTTGTGAATCTTCCTAGGAACAGTCTTAACTGCACTAAAGGCAATGCATCTCCTTGAAATTCCTTCTGCATTCCTGTTGGAGGTTTAATCAGTGTATCAGCAGTGACAGCGCCTGCCCTCTCAGCACTCAAGAGTCGATGTGTTTATTCCTGTGAATCACTACCTGTCAAGCTGTCCCGATTAGGAAACTCAGATATAAACTTGAAAGTAAAAGCATATTTTATTTCCCTATGTATGAAGAAAAGCAGCGATCATTGTCATCAAGGACCCCTTTCCTACCTGTGCAACTGTAACTCTAATTCCCATTGCTAAATTTTCTAACAAAGTGATGCAAAAACTTACAAATTTTATCAAAATAATCTCTTTATTAGAAGACAATTAAATTAATTATTTACACTTATTTTTGAAGACACTGGCCTCACTGCAACTGATGGAAGTTCACAAAGGACAGCTGGCACAGATACTGCGCCTCATCTTCCTCTCCTGACCTGTCCAGAGCCAGGAATTCCATCCCAGAGCACTGGCAGGTGAGGGAAAACAAAACTGTTCGTGTCAACGTCTCCCCTGAGCTCCTGAGCCCCTCACATAGGGCAGTGTCCATTCACACCCCCTACAGCCTGGTCAGAACTGCTCCTCTGCCTTTCACACTGAATAAAAAAACATCGATGGGCCGTAAGGAATGACAGGACACCTCCACTTGCACTGGGAAACAGAAGAGCCCGCTCCCTGGATGGGGAGGGAGCAGCATTCCCACATATCACCCCAAGCACAACCACAGCAGCTCATCCTGCAGACACTCAGGCACAGGGCAGAGTACAAACGGGATCAGCACTCGGCCCTGGTTGGAATGATTCGTATCCCCTGTACATGCTGACCTTGGAGCACAGCTTGCACTCTAAGTACCACCAACATTAGCATTTTCTTCCCCTCCAGGCCTGACTTAAGAAATGGGTTTGCACTTTGTGAAATGCTGAGAAGATTTAAGGCCTAATTTTCATAAACACGAAACCACCCAAGGCTCAAAGTCAAGTCAGGGCAGACATCTCTGAAATGTGCTGAACTCTCCAACCCCTGGACTTTGGATTTGTTTTGGGGAGGGCCAAGGGGAAACAAAGCAGATGGGGAAGGAGAGGGGAGACAGAAGATTTGTCCTATACCAACATCATCAGGGCAGAAACCAGCAATGGGTTATGATTTAATGACCCTCATCCCATATATCCATGCCCTCAGCTCAGGGCACGGGCAGAGCAAACACAGCCCGGGGAGGGGCTCAGCCTGGGGGTGCCCAGCACCTGATTCATTATCTACACTGCTCTGATGGGTCTGTCTCATTAAAGCAGTTATTAGTGAGCCTTCATCATGCGGCCTTTCCCACCCAGCTCCAGAGCAAGCCCTGTGCCAGCTCCTTCCCACCCAGAACGGAGCAGGGAATGAGGCACCACCGTCCTATTGATCGACCTCACGGGAGGAATTGACTGAACTCCAAGTCACACGAGGAGAGGTTATTAAACTACTCTCAGCGGTAAGATTTATACTGATCCATTAAGGCAGCCAAAGAAATTAATGTTTAAGATTCAATATCATAATGGATCCAAGTCAGCACTCTACTTGTTCCCTACAAAATTAGACATTACCAAAAAAATAGTAATCCATTTATCACTAGGAAGCACCAAAGACAGAGTTCAAGCTAAAACAATGGAACTGTAGGATTTAAATTATTCAAATAAATCACTTCAGTCTAGCAGTGGTCATATACAAGAGTAGATCTATCTACATTCTATGGTCCTCGTCACAGAAAAATTCTCTCATGAAACAAAGCCATTAACTGAGCTCTGCTTCCTGTCACTTCTGAAGCCAGTTCTCATTGACTTCCAGCTTCAAGTTAATTTCAGAGAAAAAAAATGAAAGTGCATTTGTCTCCCAAAGACACATGAACACCCACAGAATCCCCAGCAAATCACGGAGCTGCTTCTCATCAAAAGAAAACAGACAGATGATACAAGGAGCCTCATGCGTTTACTGTGGTGAGAGCTTACCAAGTCAAACTTATTCTGTTGTTCCTGTCTTTTAAAGGGATAAAATTAAAATTAAACAGGAAAGTAGCTAAGAAATCCAGGTGAAAGCAGAGCACTCCATTACTTCTCTTCCCCCAGAAAACTCACATTGTGGTCCTTCAATACCTACGTTTTTCCCAGCCAGTGACCTCACCAAGAGAATTCTCCTGCAAGTTGATTGTTACCACTGGACAAAATCTTTCTGTTCCAAATTTTCCCTGCACACATAACAAGGATCTTAGCAGAAAATCTTTAATACCATTATTCTTCCCATAGAATCCTGATATAGCTGCTTGACTTCCTACACATTGGAAGAGGCTGCAACTTACAGGGCAGTTAAGCAGAACCAGAACCAAAAGGAGCTTGTAGAGCCTCCACACCTCACCAAGTGGGCAGTAACCTTCAGCCTGAACACTGCAGGATTTCTCCAAAAGTGGAAACACACAGGCAGCCACACCTTTCCAGCTGCCAAACTAGCGACAGCAGTCAGAAAATTACACGAATACCTTGCAGAATTGAAGCTCTTCACTAGGTCATCTAATATTCGGTTGTTTTTCAGGTCAGATTCTGAGACTGCCTGTTGGAAAAGAAGGGAGAAAAAGCCAAAAAAAAACAACCAAACAAACATTCAAACGCAGTGAAAACAACAATTGCCCAGAAAATGTTCAAGCGGTCAATAACTTGCTTCTTGGATCAGTGACTCAACTATCCCCACTTAAGTGCTATGAAAATGAAGAGGCATATAGGGTGTTTTTTCCTGAAAAAATGTCATATTAAAATAACTGCCTGAGAACTGTAAGTCTGGAAAATTAGGGTAATGGATAAAAATGAAGCATAAAGCCAAAGGAACAAAGCCCAGTGTACCCAGGCTCCAACAATGGCTTATCGTAGCACAGGTCTAATTATTTTGAAAACCAAATCAAGGATTTTATGAAGGTGATAAGAACGTTAAGCAACAAAGCATGAAAACTGATGAAGGGGAATGTTAATTTTCTGATTATGGAATGAAAATATGAAATATGAGATGACTTTGTGCATTCAATTCATTCTTTTGAAACAATTTCTGATTTATCTCTCTGTCTCTCTGCTCTTCTTTTTAACAAAGTTTCTATTAGTTTTTCTCATACCAATACCTGTGAGTTTTAAGCAGGTGGCTCTAAATTTACTTCATTGAGTAGTCTGCACTTGTTTGGATGTTTAAAAACTGACAAAGCTACAAATAGATCCATTTTCCAGTCTTGAAAAGTCTCATCTGTTTCATGCTTTAGAACACGGACCAAAATTACTCCTATTTTGCCAATATTCCTGAAGCACCATTCACTTGAGTTACTGTTCTTAACCAGTTTCAGGAGGTCGATAAAGCCCAATTGGCTTCAGGAGAAAAGTCAGATTAAGGCTTAGAAAAAAATCACATTCCACGTTCTTTAATCACAAAAGGGCTCCCAGTGAGATCCTAACAACAAGCACCTGCAGAGCAGCCTCAACCTGCCTCCAGTGCTCTGCACATTCAGCCTCCTGCTCCTGGCAAACACCTCCTCTCCCCAGAGCAGGACAGAGCCCTCTCATGCCCCAAAAAGCTACACCAGCCACTTCCAGGACTAGGAGGTTTGTGAACGCTTTTAAAGACTCCTTGAGAGGTGAAATGAGGCCGCTCAAACATGGGAAATTTAAGTGCCTAAGTTTCAGCACTCCTGGTTTAAACACTGACAAATATTAATTTTCGGACAAAATATTAATATTCTGACAAATTAATATTAAATGTTTTGTGAGAGACTGTATGTACAGCCCTGAGCCAAACCCCAGGTTTGATGCTCCATCCACTTCTGCCAGTGCTGACAGAGTACACCTCTGAAAGAGAAGAATTCCAGCTGTAAGAACATCCCATTTTGCCTAAAGAGCTGCTCACCCAAAGGAGAGGTGGTAACGTGATCAGAATTATTTAGCATAGTCCAAAGGGAAAAGCTCCTGAGATTTGAAACAAACAAAAACCCCGCAAGCTGAGGGGAGAAAGAAAGCACAGAAAGCACTTAAAGCACTTACCACGCAGCATGTTGGACACTGAGTTTTGTAGGACAAAAACTTGCGGATACAAAGGGAGCAATCTGGAAAAAGGAAATGCATCATTTTGAAGAAGGCATTCTTCCAAAGGCAGTTGCAAGTCCTTACTTGTGTATTTTCTTATTGTACAATATGTGCAAGCCATCCCACAATACAGCAATGTTGAAAACACACCATCTTTCCACCGAATTGAGATAATCATTGTAGCAAAAAACCCCCAAACATAGTTTATGCAAACGTATTTCAGTACCTAATGTCAGTCCCTCTGTCAAAAGATGATGTTCATTTCCTTTTGTTTCCCAGTACAAGACAGGAAAACCTTAGTCAGCCACCACCACTAAAGCCATGTTTGCACTGCTCATTCCCCCCCACGCTGGGTTTTTGACTAATGTTGGATCACTTTTATCTTCCTGTACAGCCCCAGACATCCTCTGCTTCCTTTTCTTCCCAGGCATTCCGCCCCTTTCCAAAACCATACAAGGCTGTTAGTGAAGAAAAAGGCTAAAAGGAATGGAAGCCAGCACTGGAAGACTGAGAGACAGCTTAACGTTTCCCAGGGAAAGCACGTCATGTCATCATCACAGCCTCTGTGGTGAAACATGCCATAACCTTCATCCAGTCACAGTAAATTTCTGAAATTGTTCTATTTTGTCAACTTACCTATGAGCTTTCAGAGCCACTTAAAGATATAAAAATTCTCATCACTCTCCAGTACAACAGACATTCACTCACTAGATCATTATGGGTCAAAGTCCCATCACTTAACACACTCAACAGCAGCTCCCAAAGCAGATTTATATTTCATAGACCCTCTGGGAATGAGCCTGAAAAGCAGCAGGAGCATTAATTAATCACAGACTGGTTTGGGTTGGGAAGCCCCGTTCAACCTGGCCTTAATGCACCAATTAACACTTAAAACCATAAATCCAGCTAAATACTCAAAAGTTACTATATACATTAAGAAGTTATATGGGGTGGGAAATCCGTAAAAAAACCAAATTAACTGTATGAATATGAATGAACTGGCAGATCCAGCCTGCTGACATCCCACACACCAACACCAGCCTGCAGACAGAGCTCATCCTGCCATACCAGGGTATAAGAAATCCCAGGGCCACAGTTCCCTCCATCCATGCTAGAGAAGACATTCACCTTCAGATGCCTTTAGTACATGAAAAAAACATGGATGGCACATCTATTCTGTCAGTAATGACACAGTCCAAAGCACCAGGACAGGTAAACAACTACTGAATGCTCCCACGCACCCAAGGTGGAGCAGAGGAGGAATTTTAAGTGGCTACAGGTGCAAACACATTACAGAGATGCCTAGAAACCCTGGAATAGATCATTAAGAAAATGAGAGTCAGCAGAAAGGTTTGCAAGCAGACATACTTCATTTTCATCCATTCACAATTACTCATTAACGCAGAGGGCTTTTGGCTCGTTATCCAACCTCAGCTGACTCAAGAGACTACAGAGACAAGCGAGTGGAAAATACTCCAAGAAATCTTGAGCTATTGTAGAAAACATGGACCTTCTGCAGTTTGCATGGGGAAATAAATTGTGTGATCTGTTAAAAAAAAAAGCAGACGGATTCTTTCCCAAGTTAAGGGCCTCTGAAGCCCACTGTGTCATGAGTGAGTAGAGAATTTCCAGTGTTCCCCACCACAAGAATACTGGTTTCAATGGTGAGAGTTTTGCCAAGCAAAACTAAACTTCGCTGCCAAACTACAATGACCCCCTCCATGGAAGGAAGGCGAAGTGCTACAGTTTCTGAAGCAAACAATTACAAGCTTTTATTTTAACATGAGAAAAGCTAACGTACTTCCCTCTAATCTGGCTTTCAGCAAACTGCTTGGGTCCAGGTTCCAACAGATATCAGCCCGAGGCAGGTGGAGCAGCATGGAAAATTTTAGCTCATAATGCTCTCCACATACAGCTTTGTTCCACCCTCAAGATGTTGCAGAAGATATTTAAATGGAGCCTTGTAGGAATAGGTGCATTGATCCAGATGCCACGTGTTTATGCTGCAGCAGGAACTGCATGACGGAAGGTTCTGGCCGCTTCCACCCCAATGAGAACCACAGAATCCTGGAATAGTTCGGTTTGGAAGGGACCTTAAAGCTCATCCCATTCCACCCCCTGCCATGGGCAGGGACACCTTCCACCAGCCCAGGTTGCTCCAAGTCCCGTCCAACCCGGCCTTGGACACTTCCAGGTTGGGTGGGAACAGCAACACTCAGAGCAATTTTCTGGCTTCAGAACATCTCAGGCCCTTCCTCCAGAGACAAAAGCTGTTCCAGCTGTGCTGTGGGGTGGCAGGTAGGATGGGATACCCATTCAGCAGCAGTTCTACCCCAGGGCAGGGAGGGCCACATGTATGTGCCACCAAACCCATGTACACAGACACACACGGGAGCAGTTGGCTTCTGACACTGATGCTCAGTTTCTTCCGAACATCTCTGAACACTAATCCTACACTTGCAACAATGGCATAAATGATACATTTGTGGGATGGAACTTTTGATGAAATGATGTTTTTCTGGAAAAAACATTGCATGCTTAGTCAGCTGAAATAATTCTTTCATTCAGGTCAAATTCATCAAATCATCTCCCAGCACATTCCCCTTTGCACAGGAGGCAATAAAATTTAAGGAAGTCAGAATGCTTCATTTCAACTTTTTCCAGAGTATTTTGTTTCAAACTGACATTTCTGTTTGAAGTGTCATCCCCCAATGGCTTTAAGAAATGAGACTGAAATGCTGCAGTTCAGGTGAAACCAAGTTTTGGTGTCCACAATGTGAATGTTTCTGTTCTTCCCTTTCAACCAATGAACTGAAAAATTAATGAGCCACTAATTAACATAGCTCTGGTGTTGACTAATTTGTGTCCAATAAACCAGATTATGGAGGGCAGTGATGGGAAGGAGGAATCAGACCATCTGTCTCAGTGACTGGCAGCGGGACCAGGAAGGGGAGTGGGCTGGAAGGGCAGAGGAGGAGCTGGGGGGTTTTTGGAGGGTATGTGGACATGGATTAGCTGATGCAGCTGCTTTTGCCCCTGCCTTTGCAGTGTTGTAGGGAATGGAGGTACCCACAGGGTGAGGGTCCCATTAGGGATTTGGGGTTTTAAAACAAGGCACGGGTGGGATTTTTCTGCGAGCTCACGGGCGTAGTGAGAGCAGCATGGTGGGGACTTTCCTGCTTGGTTGCAGAAACACTCCTAGCTCAGGGCTGGGGACACATGTTGTCCTGGAGAGGACATCCCACAGCCCAGCCTGGCTAAAAGCTGTTTGGCAAAAGGCCCCCCAGCTTTGGAAGGGAGGGAGGTTTGGGCAGGAGAGGTCAGTGCTGAGCTCAGTACTGAGGGTGCCGTGGTTGGTGAAATGTCACCCCGACCCCCCAGCAGGTCCCAGGCTCGTGGTCTGACCCCGCCTAGTCCTTCCCCAGAGTGTTTGGTTGCTCCTTGCAGCACTAAGCCCGCACTGAATTCCTCTGCCGTCTCCTGGGATCGGATTCAGCCCCGTCCCCTCGGGCACGGTGTGTGTGTGTCCGGACATCCCTCAGGGCCGCAATTAGGCTCTAATCACTGGGGCAGGGATGTCTGCACGGGACCCACCACAGAGGCTGCCTCATCCTAGCCAGTCCTGGGAGTGATGAATCATTCTGTGCCTGCTGTTTATTTTAGCTTCTCCCTGATGTGGCAGCATTCCTTGGGCAAAATCTTCCTAAACCAACCCTTGGCCATCCTGCACACCGTGTAATTTTTGTGCAAGACCAAAATGACTCAGCCAAGGCCACGAGGAATGTTGGTGTCAGCGGTGACATGAACACCAGCCTTCCAAATCTGTGTGCTGGACACTCTCTGCCTCCTGGGGAGGGGAGAATAAAAGAGTTTACCATTTTTTTGCACAAGAGGACACTGTCAAAACCCACATCCCACTCCTGTGTGTGTGTCCTGGTCCTGCCAAGGTTCACCAGACTTTGTCCCTTGCAAGCAAAGATCCAAACCAGGATCTTTTGAATGGGACTGTCAGGAGTTTTGTCCACATTTCTTCACTGTTTGCCTTGGAAGTGTTAGTGACAGCACGAGGCTGCTGCTGATTAAAGCAGCAGGCAGACCTGCTCAGCACCATCGAGGCGCCCCACGGCTGGTGGGCCAAGGGAGTCTCCCTGGCAAGGGTAATTTAAGTGTTCCTCACAAATGGGAGCAGTGCCACATTACTCCAAAGTGCCACTGGGAGGGCTGCATTATTTATCATCTCAATCTTCCTTCCTATGCACAGAGCTCACCCCTCAAGAGCATCTTCTATTAACAGTGGGAACTGCTCCCTGTGGGATTCCTGTTTGACTCGGCTGAGGGCAGGGGTTGGATGGGCTCCAGAGCAGAGCTGGGGAGAAGGACTTGGGGGTGTCGGTGGACAAGAAGTTTGACATGTCTTGACCATGTGCACTTGTAGCCCCAAAAACCAGCTGTGCCCTGGGTTGATCCCACACTGTGCTGAGGGTGAAGGGGGGATTCTGCCCCTCTGCCCCACTCAGGTGAGACCCCACCTACAGAGCTGCCTCCAGCTCTGAGATCCCAAACATAACGAGGATGTGAACCTGTTGGAGAGAGTCCAGAGGAGGCCACAAAGGTGCTCCAAGGGCTGGAGCCCCTCTACTCTGGAGACAGACTGGGAGAGCTGGGGGTGTTCACCTGGAGAAGAGAAGGCTCCAGGGAGATCTGAGAGCCCCTTCCAGGGCCTAAAGGGGCTCCAGGAGAGCTGGAGAGG
>JAWMRA010000023.1:546630-558532 GCA_035584735.1 Pseudotriccus pelzelni | reverse complement strand
CCAGGCTCCCCAGGGCAGTGGGCACAGCCCCGAGGCTGCCAGAGCTCCAGGAGGGTTTGGACAACGCTCTGAGGGACAGGGTGGGATCGTTGGGGTGTCTGTGCAGGATGATCCTTGTGAATCCCTTCCAGCTCAGGATATTCCGTGATTCCGCGATTCCAACTGAGGTAGCTTTTCATCACTGAGTGAATCACCCGCCAAGCATTTCCACACCTCCCGCCCCTGGAGGAGCTAAAATAACAGCACTGGTCTGTGTGTATCCCATGTTGCTGTGGAACTCCCGTGGACATCTGATGGATGGAGGAGGATTCTCACAACTCCTGCGCTCAGCCGATGGATTCTCAGCCGCTGTGATCAGTTGTTTACTCAGGGGACAAATGAGATGTGTGTCTGAGTGCTCACATAAACTCGGACTGAGAGTCGTCATCCATATCTCCCAGGAGATGCTAATTTAAAACACATCTAAGACACGGTGTGGGTGACATTTGGAAATACACTCACCCACCTCACTCCCTCCTCAGTCACCAGGCAGGTAGTGATGGGCGCTGAGTGCTGCCCTGGGCTGACAGGAGGTCTCATAATTGCTGTGGAGTTAGGAAAATTAACACACTGCCCAAGTCATGTAGGATAAAATTGCAAAGCAAACCACCCTGTCTGGGTTCAGTTCTGATTTCCAAGGGCAGGTACTGACCCAGGCTGTGCCCATCACACTCGGGGCTTGCTGACCCCGCTCCTCTGGCAGGTACTCTGGCACACTCTACAACTCTACACACACTTACAGTATTCCAGTTCTTTACCTTTGTTGTAGCAGAGGTTTTTACACACACACACACACACACAAAGCACATTTACCCATTTTTTATAATAGTCTATGGAACAGTAACACCTCCCTTTACTTCCTTCGTTTCACAGGTCTGAAACAATTTTACAGCAGGTGGTGACTCAAATGTGCTGTTTTCCAAAAACTTTGTGTATGTGCGCGCTTGGTTTTTCCTACGAGTTTGTTTGCAGTAGTGTAATTTCCACACTCTTGGTCCTGATCTGCTCTAGTCTGATTTTCGAATTGGATAAAATCAAGCCAAGCTGCCTGAACTGGCACTCAATGACTATATATACATATATAGCTATATAAAAGGTTTTCCATGACCCACATGATGGGGAAGGTCAGTGGAAATGATCACAATGGTCTGTGCTGGCCTTGGGCACTACGAATCTCTGAATTTATATATTTGAATGGCTGTGATTACTGCCTGCCCCTTGCCAAAAGTGCTGGAATTCACAGAACAGTGTCACTTAAGTGCCTGTTCTTTTCACCTTAAGGAATCCATATCTGTTTTCTCTGTGAGCTGTGACAAATGAATGTATCAAACTCTTGGAATTTTCTGTTCTTTCCCTTCCCTCTCACACGTGGCCACACTCAGTCCAGGTTCACACATATGTATCAGACATGAGCTTATTAGGTGGGAATTAACTCATCCCCCCCAGGAACGGGCACAGGGACGCAGGTTCATTCATGCGGCAACATATTTTGGACTGATGAAGAGGAAAGTGCAGGGAGTTTGCAGCCAAGCACCATCCGCACAGATCGCTGCTGATCAAAAATGCAATTGAAATTATTTCCGCTGTAAAAGCGCCGTATATATATATATTTAAAAAAACCCAACCTGGAACACCCGTGCTTTCACCTGAATCCTGTACGACTCTGCAGCTGAAGAGCATCCACCTCCTTAGGCTGTGTGGTCAGATGGTCCCCCCAGCCTGTGGAGCAGAGCCTGGTTATCTGTGGGCATTTTCCCACTGGGATGAAGTCCCACCCCAGGAGAGGCACTGGGAAGCCTCTCACAGCCCTTCAGCCCTGTTGCACCACCCGAGGACTTGGCCAGGCCGAGCACTGCTCAGCTGGAGCCTGGTTGAGCATGCCGGGTCCCAGGGAGCAGATCCAACCCACGGAGTCCTGCCGAGTGAGGACACTTGTCCTCGCTGCAGGAATGCTTCCCGCTGTTTTATTGGCACTTTGGGCTTTGGTGTAGCAATACTAAACTGGTTTATTTTGCTGAATGACCAAGTTACAACTTGTTATTGTACACAGAACACCAAATATATCCCCTCCTCCCAAGCCCCTGAAATGCTCATTTCAATTAAAATACCAGGAAGTCCCAACTGTATTTGCATAAGCTTGTTGCCCTGTTCTGTTAGCAGAGAAATGTGTGGAAAAGCTTAATAGGTGGTAGCCTGACACAAAGAAAATCTCCAAAAGCAATTTATTTTCATATGTTCTATTGAGACAAAGAAATACGTGAAGTTTTATATAATTCCCAGCTGGTTGTGCACAACTTAATAATGCAAAGAGTGTTTGTTCCCCCGTGGTGCCCAGTGCCACGTGCAGAATTGTCGTTTTTCTCTGTGCTCCAACAGACAAGCAGCTCATCCTCAGCTGCCCTTCATCCACTGATCTTAAAACTAAAAAATAACACTCCACCTAAGGTCTGCCTCACATGTCTGTGTGTCCCTGGACATTCTTCATTATAGATATACAAACGCACCACAGAAAGACGCCTCTGGGACACCAGCGTGTAGATTGGATGAAAATCTGCAGAAGAACATACTGTACTTCAAAAAAAAAAAAAAAAAAACAAAAAAACAACCCAAACCGGAGAACATTTTGAGTTAATTGTTTCTAAGTATTTTCAGAGATCCCTTAATATTTAAAGCAGCAGAAAGTTTCTTATCATGTCATTCCCAACTGGAGAAGAAAAGAGCCTGAAACCATGGGTAAGATTGCCCAGAAACATTTAACATTGACCTCGCTCTGCCCTTGTGTTAAAGTTGGCAGCCATTTATTGATTTCTACAGGACTAAATTTAGTCTGACGTTGAGACTTTTAGAACAGAAAGATCCCATGTTGTCGTGGTTTAACCCCAACCAGCAGCCAAGCCCCAGCAGCCACTCGCTCAGTCCCTCACCAGTGTAGGTGGGGAGAGAATCAGAAGGGTAGAAGTGAGAAAACTCATGTGTTGAGACAAAGACAGGTCAGTAGGTGAAGCAGAAGCCACATACACAAGCAAACAAAGGAATTCATTCCCTGCTTCCGTGGGCAGCAGGTGTTCAGCCATCCCCAGGACAGCAGGGCTCCATCACACATCACAGTTATTTGAGAAGACAAAAGCCATCACTCCAAACGTCCCCCCACCTTATTTACTGAGCATGACCTCATATAGTATGGAATACCCTTTGGGCTAGTTGGGGTCACCTGTCCCACTGTGTCCTCTCCCAGTGTCCCACACAGCCCCAGCCCCCTCCCCAGTGCGGCCGTACGAGGGGCAGAAAAGGCCTGGGCTCTGGGTAAGCCCAGCTGAGCAATAACAAAACCATCTCTGTTATAATCCCTGTGTCCAGCACAAATCCCAAACACAGCCCCATACCTGCCCCTGTGAACAAAAGTAACTCTACCCCGGCCAAACCCGGCACAGGACTGGAGCAGCCAGACGATGTCCGGCAGCGAAGTATCGGCATCCTGTGAGGGGTGTGGGCCAGCCCTGTAGTATCTGCTGTATTTTTGCACACGTATAATTCGCTGTGATATTTAAAGACAACAGACCGCAGAGGTGGATTCAGAGCTGCTGGTTTTTCCTCCCTGTCATTAGTTTTTGGCTAAAAGCCTCTGGTGTCACGACAATCCCACCACCCCACTGCCACTTCTTCCTTGGCGAGCCAGCGATGACAAGAGCCTCAATCACTGCCTTCCAAGCACAAAAGACCACAGGGAAATGCTAACAACGTTTCATTACTCAAAATGCTCCCAGCCCACGTGCTGAAGTGTATTTATCACCCCAGCATGGTTGTGCTGGCAGACACCCCACACCCAACCCTTCCTGCTTTAGCTGCACCACAGCTCTACAAATATCAGGTCGTTTCACACAGAAACGCCTTGAAAGCACAAACAGAATCATTTTTTCCTTTTTTTTTTTTAGTCTACTGCAATGTTTTTAGGTCAACATAAATCAGTGAAAAACGTGTTATAGAGCAACATAGAAGCTTCCATGAAAACACCAGGAGAGTCAGTGGCTGAAGAAGCCAGAAACAATATTTAAACTTTCTTCTGGAATGCTCAGAGACAGACACAATGAGTAAAATGACTCAGGACATTTCATAGTAAACCAATGCTGATTGAGTTGGGCCTGACCTGAGGGCAGAATGAAATGACGGTGGCTGCTGGACAGGCAGTCTGGGGAGAGAAGGCAGCAGGTGAACCAGCACAGCCCTGACCCGAGACAGGGACACAGATTTAAACAATGAGCCATCAGTGAATTGGCCTTTGCTGGCTTTGGCTTTCTGCCACAGCGACGCTTGTTGACGTTAGAGAGACGTTATTTTGCACATGCAGATACCTCCTGTTTGGACACTGATGCAGATCCAACGAATGTTATGAAAATCATGAGTAATCTCACTAGCTCTGAGTTACTCCAGTATAAAAACTCCTGCACTGGTAAGCCATGCACAGTTAGATGCAATGGTAGGTGTGTAATACCTTCCATTCTCTTGGATTTTCTCCAACAGCATATTTCATTGCCAGCTTTGTGGCTTAGAGTCTCTCTTTGCTTGGTCCTCAGCCCGAGTTCCTGTGTTCCACCCTTCCCTCGCCCCAAAAAGCTGAACTAGATTAATTCAGCTACTTACAGAAACGTGAGGCTGCTGCTTTTGAGAAGCAGTATGAGCAAAAGGAGCTACAATTAGCATCCCACCCCAGGAAAGGCTAAGACCCTTCTCAGTGGGAAATGACTTTACTTTCCAGTGATAAATTTCCATTAGTGATTGGCTGTGCAGTTATTCTGTGTCTCTGGGTGGACACAACGTTCAGTGCTCTGTATCCCCTCCAAAGGGCTGTGATGGAGGTCACAGACAGGGGCTATCAAACAGGAAACAACTTGCATTCCTATGCAGAGGAAAAATGGGTAAAGCAGGTGAAATCCAAAGATAAGTGTCAATAATTTAACAAAGTGTTTCTCTGTTGATATTACAGTTCTCCTTCACAGATTTAGCCTTTTTCAGCTGAAAGATTTGGGAGCAGAGTTTGAACACAAATTGTCCCCAGCCCCTTGTACTGTACAGCTGCTGATTTGCCACCAAAATATCCATCACTGACCTTCATTCCTTCTCTAAATATTGTTTGCATTGTTCTGCTGCTGTATTTATCACTTCATTGCTGCCCTCCCCATCCCCAAACATTAAGCAGGTCTCAGCCTTTGCAGTGCAGGGGTAGTGCAGCTCCCTCTGCACCATCTCTGTGCCAGGGTAAGACATTCCCCGAGCCTGCCCCTGCTCCAATGAACGTTGATTTGTTACTCTCTTTAATTACTGGAAAGTGCAAGAGAGGCTGGGCAGCTTCTTACAGGGCTCTGGCTCCCTCAAGCACTTCCCAGCTCCTGTTTAATTAGCAACACAACTTTTGCCAACAAGCCCTACGTGCTTTCCCGTGGATCATGAACTTGTGCCTCTGCACTTTCTGCCTGGAGCTGCCCAAGGGCAGAGATCCATCCAGCCTCCACCAGCCCTGTCCCTGCTCCTTAGTGCACTCCAGCAGCTCCCAGCAGCATCTCGCCAAGGTGCTGAGGAGTCCCAGCAGCCACTGGAGATGTATTTCACTGGATCACAGAGCCTCAGCAGAGCCTCCAGCTGCTCCTCGTGCTGCTGTGTGTCACCTACAGCTCAGCTCACTCTGCTGCTCTTCAAACCAACAGGGCAAAACAGCCAGAACAAGAGAACTATGAACAGGCGATTTCAGCTCCCGCTCAGCTTAGCCTGTTTATGCCTGGATTTATGTGTCAGAGTGAGACTAAACAGGAGGAGAAGGAGCCCTTTGTCACCAGAGCACCTGCAGAAAAAGCAGCTCCAGTCCCTCCGTGGCACTTGCAGCACAGCAGCCATCCCTGGGAGGGAGGTGGATGGACACCAGTGACTCAGCCTGCAGAGAAAACTCTTCTTGCCAGGCTAAAGCCAAGATTCCAAGCCTGTTTCCAGACAAGTTCAAGAGGACTGAAATGTACACTTGGGGAGAAAATCTACAATTTATAGAAAGGGTTGGTTAGGACTCACCAAGCATTGCCACTGCAATTTAAAGCATTTCTACTGGTGCTATTTGTAGTTTGCCTTTCCCGTTCCTATAATTCAGTCCTCCAAGTAAGGACTTTCACAACAAATATAAGGACATTTCATTTTGATAAAGTCAGAACAACTAATCAGTGTCCAATGAACGACTGATCCCCTCCCTACAACACATAGCAGATTTAATACTTGTTTCCCCACCAACAATTTCACTGAACGTTTTCAGTCAGCTTTATCTGCAGAATCAGGACATACGAACTTGTGTGATACTGGCCCCTCTTGAATATGCAATTTAACCAAAAATCTGTGCTAAGTGATTATCTGACTGAACAAGTAGCAGCAAATCTGGCCCGAGCCAGGTGTTTGAAATGACATCTCCCAGTACAAATACACTCACACACTAACTCATTACCTAACTGAGAAGGGCTATAATTGACACTGATGTCCCCTGGCTGTTTTGTGCTGCTGTGGCAACAAACTCTCCCATATATTGTTAAATTTACTAACCATAGGTCCTCTGTGGTCCTGTTTTTTGCTGCTCTGCTCCTGCAAGGGTATCCACACTCAGGCAGCCCTTCAGTGGGGCAGTCCTTGGTCCAGAGTCCCTGGGTCCCACCAGCCTGCCTGGGAGAAAGCAGGAAAAAAAAGGAAAGAAAAATGAAATTGTAGGTTGTTTATATTTCCAAGATGTTTGTGCTTCTGAGCCTTAGGGAGTGTTACAAACAGCAAAGATGACAAACCAAATTGATTTTTAAGGAGCCATTAAAGCAGCTGCTGTACACAACCCCACAGCAGGTGACTCCCAACCCACTACTGTGGGGGTGAGCAGAGGGCTGGGGTCCCCCATCAGACCCCCAGACAGAGTGTGCAAGGGGAGCTGGATCCCTGCAGGGTCTGTGCCCGGGGCTCTGTGTCCCAGCCAGGTTTGGGTGCCCAGCAGCAGGGGAAGGTCCTGTGCCTGCGCCCCGGGGCTTCCAGCCAGAGGGACAAGCCATTTCCAACCTGTTAGAAAACACGCTCTGACTGATGCTTCCAAAGCAGAATCTACCACCTGGAGTTCTGACACCTGTGCACGTTCCTGCCCTGTGGATAGGGCCCTGTCGTGCTCTGGTCATGCAGCGCTGCCCACACACCGCGAATTCTGCCGCGCTGCTCTGCAGGGCAGGGAGGGCAAACCCTGGAGCCGCTCTGCCATCTGCCCCGGGGCTTCTCCCTGCTCCCGGCCAGCACAGCCCTGGCACCGCTCAGACCCGCTCCTGGGGACGGGGAGCTCAGGGGCACAGTGGTGCCCAGCTCCTCACATCCCCCCCTCGCCCACCCCGACCCACCAGTCCGGGCTGAGACACAGCGTCAGGATTGACGCCAGTGGTGATAAACAAAACCCCTCGTGTGCTGGCAGCTGAAACGCCAGGTAATTACTTAATTGACTCCATGATTTCCACGTTGGAGCAGCAGCCTGCAGCACTCAGGCTAAAAGCAGAAGCCCATTAGTAGTGCTGGCAGCAGTTTATGTCCCAGACCATGGAAAGCAGAAACCTGGAGCGTGTCCTGGTGCAAGATTTGGAGGCCCGAGAGGCGCCCTGCATCTATCCGACTGCCAGGAACACTCACCTCTGCCGGACCCAGCTCCTGCAGCTCTAACCAAGACACAGACCCAAACAGTCCAGAAACGAGAGATCCACACAGGAAAACTAGAACAAAACTCAAGCAAGGCATACCATTAAAAATTCAGCATAGAAGTGGTTTAGCCCGGTTCTCCACTGGGTGCACTGAGCACTCTCGCCAGGACACGGTTGGAGCCTTGAGCTGGGCAGGGGCCACCTGAGCCACCTGAAGTTTAAATTAGAATCAAGAAGCAAAAGAGTCAGCAAAGTTACAAAGGTGCTGCAGAGCAGCACTGCCAGAATGGGGAAGTTCTGCTGGAACGAAGTCATGTCTGTGGGACCTGTGAAACGTTTCCTTGCACTTCTCCTCAGACAGACCACAGAACTTGCCAATACACATCCTCAAACCAAAGGGATGCAGATCCTGGGCTCTGCCACTGCATTTAATGCCATCAGCCTTGTCCTGGGGAAGGCACTGGCACCCCCGTGCCAGGCAGGGTGGTCCAGAGGGCACAGCCAGTGTCACCAGAGGCCACCACACCAGGGACACCCCAAGCACCACACGCAGCCCAGCACTCGGCTAATTCAGCTGTCAGCACTGTCCATCAATAACTCTGCTTTAAAACACAGGTAAGCGTCCCAGTTAAGCTGACTTTGGCAGGAATAAGTCCACGCTGGCACCAGCTGGACGACGGGTTTGGGCTTTGCTGCTCACGGCAGCGGCGCAGCGGGGCCACAGATCTGCTGGAGCCAGAGCCACGAGCAAACAGGGCGAGGGAAGGGGGTGGCTGAACGTGAGGCTTGTCCCCAAAAGCCCTATGAACAGTGTATAACTTTGTACAGGAAACAATCATTTATATAAATCCCATGGGCTTCAGTTGCCACACCAGGGAGGCGGGAAAGCATTAGTCATGCACCAGCAGATGTTTTGACTTACATAAGACTTAATTTTGTTCTTTGTTTTAAGAAAAAGGCTCTATCTCAGCCTGGAGCCTTCTTGAGAGCCTCCTTGCTCTCAGCCATTGCCACGGCCCCTCGAGCCCAGAGCTGCTCCACTGCATGGTGGGGCTCTGCTGGCTTCAGCGCTTGCCCAGCCATTGCTAAATATGTTATTTTTAAAACAGCTTTTTAAAAGGGGATGAAAAAATGGATGTGATGACAGTTTGAAGACAGAAATTCAGCACTAGTTTCATCAGTGTTCAGCAGCAGCACACAGGGGTATGTAACACTGTCAGGGACGGTTATTTCTTGCCAGCTGAGACGCACTGAGGGGGGAAACAAGCTCATTTGCTTTGAGCAGTGTAGGAAGGCTTGGGCTGGTGATGAGCATCGGCCACAGCCCTTCCCTGGGGGAGCGTGGCAGGTAGCACAGGGCCCTCGCTGCCCGTGCTGTCCCATCACCACCTGAGAGACTGCAGGAGCTCCCTGGAAGAGCAGCCGAAGGATCTGCACCAGCTCCCAGACCAGCTCATGCTTACATCATTTTCTGAGTGCCCCAGGCTGCTGGGTGTCTTAATTAGGATATTTATCTTCATTAAATAGAACCGGACACATTTGCACGTCCAGAGATGTGCCTCACTCACGCTGTTGGTGCTCGGTGGAATTAGGAGCTGTCGGAGGGTGTCTGGCCTTTGGATGCTGTCAGGAAGGTGTTATTAGATTTAAAGGTCTGGGATAAGCTCTGCTCCAGAGCTGGAGCTCTGTTCCTAAGACACAAACCTTCATCAGCTTTGCAGCATCAAGGACTACAAGCCCAAGTCTCTGGAAGATTCCTAGGGAGGGAAGAGGCATCTCTGTAGCACACAGTGCTGGTTTACCTGCAACGCTTACACTGATCTCAATGCATGAGATATGCTTAAAATCCAGAAAACTACACTTTTATCTCATGAAACACTTAAACCGAAACACTTAAACCAAAACACTTCAACAGCTGCTGCCCTCCACCCCACCCAGCAAGGGAAGTGATCCCAAAGCACAGCAGGAATGTGGTGCTGCTTTCCAGCTGAGCTGTGATCATAAAAATGTTTCTAATAGCACACGGCTCTGCAGTATTTACAGAAGACGGATAATGCTGCAGTCCCCAAGGCCTGCTAAAGTCTGGTTTCCAATGTTTCTATAGTGAGGCTGTAGATGTATATTAAGGGGAAATAAAAAAGTTATCAGAAGTTGGGAAAACACTCTTATTTTTCCCTCTGTGCCTGCAGCCAGCTGAGGCACAGGAGACAGCACAAGCTGCCTGATGGAGCAGACACACAGCCCTGCCTGCTCCACGTCCCACACGGAGCCCACCAGTGGGCAGGGAGAGCGGGAGCCGGGGGTCACACAGTGGCACTGGGAGCACCCCTCCAGCAGACGGGCTCCCCACAAACCAGCAGGGATGGGCCAAGGGAAGGGCCGTGCCCTGGGGAGATGGAGACATTGTTCTGGCTCGTGCTGGAGCAGGGGGAGAGACATTCAAAGCAAAAGGTTAAAATTAAAACCAAAAATAGAATGCACCAAAACCCAGTGCCAGCCCCTTCCCCAGAGCTACCACCGACAGGGCTGAGGGGAACTGACTTCTAAAAAACACGTCACCAGTTTCAAGAATCAGTCTCATCTGGCAAGTCCTTTCTCCTCTCCAGAGAAAATGAAACATATGCTCACAGAGAAAGGCTCCAAACACATGGGTATCCATGCAGCAAAATATCTGCCACGTGGCTGGGGCTGTGGGTGCTCCCACTGCTCTGCCCTGGGGGGCTGAACTGTTGGGCAGCCCCAGACATCAAGAGCAAAGGGGATCAGGAAGGAGAAAGGGCACTAAGTGGCCCAACATGGGCACAGTCCAGGCACAAGTGGTGAGGGTGCAATTAATATACACCCTTAGCAATTAATACACCCCCTCAATGCAACCAAGCCAACGCAACAGGGCATCTCTCAAATGCCCACAAGACAAGGGAAACTCCAGGCAGGTCAGAGCTGCTGCCCGAAGGGCCCCACAGCCATGTCTGAGCTGACAGAGAAGCAGGGGCTGTAAAATCCCTCCAAACTGGAATACCCACATTAAGCCATCACCCTCAGGTGCCCCCAGACCATCCCACAGGGCCCTGGCTCTCCCTGGGAAGGGATGCTCCTCTCTCCACCCTGAGCTTGCTGGTGGCTCCCCAGGGTGGCCCATGGCCTTGTGCCCCTGACAGAGCCGTTCCCAAGGCACTGCCGGACGGGCTGCAGGAGAGATGGGGTGGAAAAGCACAGCCTGTGCCGCGAGCTCACTGCAGGCTCTGGGCACCCACAGCACAGTGTTCTGTTTCAGTTTTAAACATGGATGGAAAATCTTTACCTCATTTCCTAAAAGCACTTTAATGTCTTTTCACAGGAAAAAAAATTGGGATTATTTAATTGTCAGCAGGACTGAGAGCTCTTGCTGCACTTCAATTCCAGGTTCAAAGCATTAATCACTAAATTCTGCATCGTTTCCTTCACATTTCATTTCTATCTCGTTTTTTCATTCATTAGCTACGAGTGTGACAAGTGCCAGAGTGCCCTTAGGTGCCCCTTGGAGCACATACTCTTGGATCCGTCCAAGTACTCAATTGCTGGACCCACCTAAATCAAAGGCAAATCACCCTCAGAGCATTCCTTGGCAATCAGTTACCACAGGGATGAGCGGAGGAGGCTGAGGGTTCATTTCAGCACCTCAGGAGGGTCAGGAGTTAAGTGAGGTCCTTGCGAGGTGGAGGCAAAGCTGCCCCATCGGTCCAGGAGCACTCACAGAGTCAAAAGCAAGTGCTGCACTACTTCTCTTGACCAGAGGAACATACCTGGAATACACCAACACAAGTACAGCACACCTAAAACACACCTAAAACGTGCTTCCATATATGTCCAGAGTCTGTTCCAAGCATGTTTCAGGCATATTCCAGGTCCGGATGTGTTTCTGACTTTAGAGGGAACCCGACATACCTGTCACCGAGCAGCAGCGTGGAAACCGAATTTAGATGCAAATGCCGCATTCGGCCCGTGGAAATCAATGAATAGACTCAGTGCGTTGTTTAGGTCTAGAGTTAATGATTACTGCGCGGAGCGGGGCGGGGGGAACGGCCGGGACGATCCCGGGTGGGTCGGTCGGTCCCATCCCGGCTGGGTCGGTCCGGGACAGGGTCGGTCTGTCGGTCCCGTCCCGGGTGGGTCGGTCGGTCGGTCCCGCCCCGGGTGGGTCG
>JAWMRA010000023.1:536338-546530 GCA_035584735.1 Pseudotriccus pelzelni | reverse complement strand
CGACATACCTGTCACCGAGCAGCAGCGTGGAAACCGAATTTAGATGCAAATGCTGCATTCGGCCCGTGGTAATCAATGAATACACTCAGTGCGTTGTTTAGGTCTAGAGTTAATGATTACTGCGCGGAGCGGGGCTGGGGGAACGGCCGGGACGATCCCGGGTGGGTCGGGCCGGAACAGGGCAGGGTCGGTCGGTCCCATCCCTGGTGGGTCGGTCTGTCGGTCCCGTCCCTGGTGGGTCGGTCCGGGACAGGGTCGGTCGGTCGGTCCCATCCCTGGTGGGTCGGTCCCGTCCCGGGTGGGTCGGTCCGGGACAGGGTCTGTCGGTCGGTCCCATCCCTGGTGGGTCGGTCCCGTCCCGGGTGGGTCGGTCCGGGACAGGGTCGGTCTGTCGGTCCCGTCCCGGGTGGGTCGGTCGGTCGGTCGGTCCCGTCCCGTGCCCGCCCGGCCGCGAAGGCCCGCGGGGCGCTGCTGCCCCCTGGCGGCGCCGGGCGGACACTGCGGGGCCACCCCCCGATCCGGGCCGGCCCCGAACCCCGCACGGCAAAGGACGCGAGGAGCGAGCCCGGCACGGGCCTGGCACGGGCCTGGCACGTACCTGGCACGTACCTGGCACGTACCTGGCACGGGATTGGCGCGCTCGAGAGGCCGCTCAGGGCCCGTCCCTCCACACGCCGCCGCTGCCCACGGACCCGCTGGAATTCCCCCCGAGCTTTCCCGCAGGACCGTGTCCAGGAGCCTCCCGGCCCTTCAGGGAGCACCGGGCTGTGCCAGCACCGGACCCCGCGACTCTCGGCCGCTCCGGCTGTTGGGCAAGAGGGTGGGTGAGCGGGTACGAACCGCGATGGGACTGGTAGCCTGGAGCACACCCTGCACTTGCCACTCCTGAGGCTGAACGCAGAGCTGGGCTCATTACCCGTATTTAAGGAGGGGGGATACAGCCCCACCTGCGGCGGAGCCAGTCCTCCCCCGGCTCCTGGCTCACACAAACCTCTGCTCGAGCATCGCCGGCTGTCTGCAGCAGCCACACCTCAGGGAGGGAGGGAGGGATGGATAGGACACAGCTCCTAGGGCTCATTTGCTATCCCAGCTGTGGCACTGAAAGCCTCAGAAGAGAGGATGAACAGCTTCACATGAGCCTGGATTAGCAGTACTCGAGAACAGGGACTTTTGTCTGGAAATCATTTACTCTCAGGCAAAGACATTTAATCTCAGGCAAAGGCTTCATTCGGCTCATTACTTGCTCGCATTGCTGTGGGGACCTTCCCAACCCAGAGGGAGCCCAGCAGAGAGTGATGGGGATGCAGGACAGACCCTTGATTGAGCCAGCAGTGCAGGTGCATCAGGAAAGGTGTTAGGTGTTGCTTTACTGTATCTGGTGATAACCTGGGCTAGAGCTGCCGTGCAGCAGAGCCTGGCTGAGCGGTGACTGGGGTGGTGACCAGGCAGTGACCAGAGGGGCTGGCAGGGCTGGGCAGGGCTGTGCCACCTGGGCACCTCCATGGCGGGACACCAGACACGCTGCAGGGCTGAGCCGAGCACGGAGTGGGCTGCGATGGACAACGTCCTGTGCTCGCTGTGGTTCTCGTGTCACTGCCCTGGCTTTAGCTGATTCTCTAAAATTCAAGGTGGGCTGTCACAAGGGCTGTGGTGCCCGTCGGGAACCAAATGCCACCAAGCCCCTCAGTCCTTCCCTTTGGGAGATCGTTGCTTTTGTCCTATTTGGCACAGAGCGAGCACTAAATTGCCTTTAAGTTGACTTTTACATCTGCTTTTGTCTGACATCACTTGTGCATTGTGGGCATGGTCCCCTTCCCGGACCTCGGTGTGACGTGTCCCCAGTGGCAGGGCGGGGGTTCCCCATAGGGGGGGACATCTTGGCTGGCACAGACCAGCACAGGTCTGGCCATGCTAATGGAAAGAGACAAATTCTCACCCCTCAGAGGTGGCTTTTCTACTGGTCTATGTCCTCCTTCTCTGGGTGTTTGCGCCACAGGCCTAGGGCTGAGAAGAAAGAGCCCGTCTGTGCTCCGGGTGGCCCATCCAAACACAGGCAGCAGGACACACACAGTCAGCTGCTGAGCATCCGTGGGCACGAGGAGCAGCCACAGGGATCAGCAGAGATGTGGCCGCTGGCACCACAGCTGCTCACCGGCACGGGAGGGGCTGGGGGCTGTGGCACATGCCTCTGGAGGACACCCTGGCCACCACCTCCAGCCAGGGCTGTGGGATGAGGGCTGGGCAAGAGGCACAACAGGCAAGAGGCATTAAAATCACAGAGAACGTTTTTGAGAAAAGTTAAGCAGTTTATTCAACGGGATGAGTCCACACCCAACCAGTGGCTTCATCTACATGGCATCACCAGCACACACAAGGACCCACTCAGACACTCTAGCTGACGGCATCTCACCATACGTTACAGAGACAACACCGGGGGAGGAGGAGGATGACCGGTACGAGGGGCAGCAGCCAGCGGCGTCCCACGGCTGCCCGGCGTCACCAACCCCGTCCCCACCACACCTCACGGCCCAGCCACGCGAAGCACATCAGACTCGGGACATCTACTGCCGCCCCCGAGAACCACAACACCGCTAGTTAAACGACACACCCAGGGGTTACAAAAACGACCTACCAGGGGACTTCAGCCTAAGGAACAAAGTGCACTGTCGTCGCCGCCCCGGGGTCCGTGCAGGGAAGGGGCTGCTGCGGTACCATCGCGGGCCGGGCCGGGCCGGGCCCCGGTGAGGGCAGGCAAGGGCCAAACCGCCCTGGCACCACAGGATGGACGGGGCAGGGCCGGGCCGAGGTCGGTGCTCGCTCTGCACAGCAGAGGAACAGGCGCCCGGAGCAGCCGCCCCCGCTCAGGGCTGGGGGTCCCGGGGGCTGCGCGGCCCCTCGCCCGCGGTGCCGCAGGGGGCAGAGCCCACCGCACCCCGCCGCCGGCCCTGGGCTGTCACAGGGAAACTCTGTGAAACTCCGAGGCCCACGGGCAGTCTGTGCCCTCAGGGAGGTACAGAGGGTCACGGCTGGTTACTCACAAACCACGACCGGGTTCCAGTTATGATGCTCCTACAACGTTAAGTGGTTCAATTCTGTGCCAAGTTCGCTTACAGAAAAATACATTTCTTCCCTTAAATTTACAGTAGTTAAAACTACACTCGGAATACTGTATTACAAAGGGGGAGTTTATTCTCCAACAAAAAGTCTTGGTTCCCTTTTCATTAAACAGAAAAATGGAAGGACTTCAAAAGCAATCGCCCCCAGCACAACCCAACTGCCCAGACGAACCCATGTGTGTACCATGTTTGTTCTGGTGCTCAAAAAGGCACTTAAAGATAAGAAAACAATTGTATTAAAAACCCACAACAAAATAAAACAAAGTAAAACAAAAGGCAATAATTTAATAGAAAGACACTGGAACTTGTACCGTATCTCCGAAAGTAAGAAGGGAGGAAATAAAACCCCTAGTGAACATGGGTTTGCTCTCAAGTCATCTTGGAAATAATATTTAAAAAAAAAGGAAACTGGCAAAGTGAATGTTCTCCAGGAACTAAACAGGAAACAAAAATAATAATTACTGGCAACAGATACACAGCACTCGTGCCAAATGGGTCCCTCCCTTGCCAGCACACGGCCCGTGAGCAGCCCGGCCTGGTGGAACATCTGCTGCCACTGCTCTGGGCCGGGCCGGGGGCTGCGCCAGGAAAGGGGGATGATGGAGAAATAAACACCAACGTGAACCGACTGTGGTCATTAGAAATGCCAAGGACGTTCACAGACAAGCACACACACCGCAGTCCCTGCCGGACGTGACAGGGAGGGACACGGGCAGAGCTGCTCCCCACGGGCTCTGAGAGGGGCGCCGGCGGCTTTGCTTCCCTTCAGGGTTACTATTATTATTACTGGGTTTATTTTTACATCGAGCTACCTACTAAGTGCAAAGATTTGGTGAGTGGCATCGGCTTTTATCTAATCTTAGCCTATTTTTGTACAGTTTACAGGTTAACAGTTACTTTCCAGCAGCTAAGCAATACAGCGATATATACAGGGCTGGCGGAGCAGGGGGCGAGGGGACACGTGCGCTGGGCCCGGGACAGGCACCGGCCCGTCCCGACGGGTCTGTGACGCCGGGTCTGTGACGCCGGCGCCGTGCCCGGCGCGTGGAGGTACAGATATGGAGGTTCAGGTGTGCAGGTGTGGAGATGGAAGTGCAGGCATGGAGGAGGGGCAGGTGTAGAAGGGCAAAGATGGAGGTGCAGGCGGCCTCACGTCAGGGTGAGCTCCCAGGCTGAGACACGAGCCCTGGCAGGACCAGTGGGCTCCGCCGCCCTGACCGGTGCCTCCACTGCCTTCTGGAAGTCAAGCTGCTCCTCCTGCAGAGCTGGGGTCCAAAGTGGTGCTGGAGAGGTGAGGAAGATGAAGGTGAGACAAAGCAAAGGCCCGGGCAGGGGCAGGCGGCTGCTGGGTGAGGCAGGAGGGTTTGCGGGCGTCTTTGCCCAGGCACAGACAAAGCAGCAGGGTCAGAGATAGCGGGGAAGAAGGATGAACGTTAAGGAGCCATTAGTACATGACCATGGGGAAGCGCCAAATCAAACCATGGGGCATTGCATGGAAATCTGTACAAGGAAGAGCTGCAGGAGAAGCACAGAGCGTCTTGGATTCAGCGCTTAGAGCAGAGTCTGGATTATCAGACAGGACCATGCAATCCCCAGCTTTCTGCATATTTTTTCTCTGGGTAAAACAAAATGTAGATTCCTTTGCATAACTCAAACAGTTGTATTATATGGTACAGTACAGAAAGTGCAAAGTATTACCCATCAGATCGGTTCTGCATCTGACACGGTCAAATATGGCTCATGCTTCTCATGCAGGATCACACACTCTGAACCGAGACCCCCCCTGTGCCGCTGAGCAGCCGCACGCCCAGGAACGTGGTGGTGCCAAAGCCTCCTCACTGCTTACGCCCGACTGTCGAGAGACCATCGGGTTGTCTTCTTATTAATTAAAAAGAAAAAGGGAAAAGTGTGCAGGGAAAGGGAGACGAAGTATCTCCAAACTGCGTAAGTTACTCCACACTTTACCACAGGTTTGTCACTAGTCCTTGTTCATTCCGAAACCTTCCAGAAAAGCAGCGTTCCATGGCCCCAGGTGCAGCGCAGCATCCTCCTCCTGTGCGAAGGTGACGGTGCACACCTCTCTCTGTCCCCGCTCACAGCGCACAGCTCGCTCTGTCCCTGCTGCCCGGGGCGTCACAGACACACACAGACGTCTCAGGATTCAGGACTGAACAGACTCCAGCTGGCTGGACACACACCATCATTTACGGATTTCCAGCTCTTCTCTACAAGCCAGCAGTGAACAGACCCCACTGTATCCCCATCCCTTTTTTTTTTCAAATGCCAAGAGGTGCAGAAACTAAATTCCAGGATGGCCTTGTATTGCTCGACACATGGCTGCTACGGTGTGGGCCTCCACACATGCACAGAGTCTGGGAAACCCAGCCCAACCCACCATCTCCAGAGAGGACATTTCAGAGCCAGTTTCTGAGGTAAATCTATAAAAAGTCACTGAATTCTGTACACTTTGTTTTTAAGATATACTCCTACAGAGAGCATGTGTTCTCCAGTGCTGACACGCAGACCTGCTGTCTCCTCCTGCTATAGGACTGCAAGCTCGGGAAGTGTTTCTGCATGGATAGGGTGTGTGCACACATATGTACATACACACACACGCACACGTATGTACAGCACCAGGCCCAGGCTACGCACGTGTTCCCTTTCGGAGAGGCTCCCCCCAGCAGGGCTCTGAGCCCCGGCTCGGCCCAGAGAGGCTTTGCCGTGTCCGGCCCCACGGCTCTCCCGCTGCGGTCCCCGCGCCCCAGCCTACATGGTGCCCGATTTATCTGCCGAGCCGCTGGGGAAGAGCTTCTCGGTGGGGGTGACGGCAGGGCTGCCCACCCCCGAGGAGCTGCTGCTGCTGGAGCGGTGCTGCACCACGGGCCGCACCGGCCGCATGGGCGGCGGCCGCAGCTGCGCCCCGGCCAGCCGGGCCGACAGCGCCGGCTTGAAGGTGGTCATCATCTCCGTGGTGGAGCTGCTGCTGCGCCGCATGGCCGCGTCGGGGTCCCGGATCAGGATGGTGTGCAGGGGGCTGGCCGGCTCCGAGTTGGCGGCGCCCATCGGGGGGTTCTTCATGGGCTCCAGCGTGTCCAGGACCACGTCGGGGGCCTGCTTGGCCGTGTTCTGCCTCTCCAGCTCCCGCAGCTCGTTCAGTGCCGTGCTCATGGTCTTCTCGATGTCCTGTGAATGCCAAAGGGATGTCAGCACCGGGCTACAGCATGACCCGCTCTCCTCCAGCTTCCCAGCAGCTGTCTCCTCCACCTGGGCATCATCCAGCATCCCACAGCTGCTGTTCCTGCTGGAGGTGACATGGACCAAACTGCTAGGACTGGGGGCACCGAACAGCCTGTCCACAGGTTTCCAGCCCCCAAGCCCCATGCCAGCCCAATCACAGCTGCTTAGACACAATGGGGGGGACTGTGCCTGATCAGGGTGGTTCTCTGAAGTGCTAGAGAATCCCACAGCCAGTTCTTCGAAAGATCCGTTCTCTGGGATGGGAACAGGTTCAGAATAACCTGAATGATTCCTAGATGGGGCCTCCCACCAGTGGCAGAGAGAGGGACCTGGAGCTACGCTGGGGTCACAAGAATTAAAGTGGCCTACCACGACACATGACACCACATGGCTGGAGACACCGCCCTGGGATCAGACTCACGTTCTGAGGTCACAGCAACAAACAGCCAATACAAAACTGCAGCGCCTTTGCCCAAACAGTGATCATCAGTCCAGCCAAACTGATTCGGCAAATCCAGTGTCCTTCCTAAGCTCCTCTGCGTCCGGTGAGATAAAAGCATTTCCCTCCCTGCAGAGGCAGGAGCTGCCAGTGCCTTTTGGTGGTGGATCCAACATTTCTGCCTACTGCTGGGCAGACATCAGGATTGTATAAGGAGCAGTATCTTCCATTACACCAACAGACACAGCTGGGCAGCAGACAAGCTGTTGGCTGCTCATTTTAACCTTTACACCACAGCAGCACCGTAAACCCGAGCGTCTGAGGTGGGGGGACTCTGAGCACTCTCCGGTCACCTCCCTTTTAGTCTCTCAGTCCCTTCCCAACACTCTTACCTCAGCAAGGGCTTCTGCTTCCAGAGATTTCTGATCTCCGAGGCTGCTGTGCCGGGTGGACCCAGAGGTCGATCTCAGGGGGTGGCCGTCAGCCAGGGCCTTCCTGTCCGGAAAATTGATGCTGCCCGCGCTGCCGAATGTCGCCATCCTGCGCTTCTCGGGACTCTCGATCCTGCCCCTGTTGAGGGGGATCTTGTGGGGGCTGCTGGGGCAGGCTGCTGCTCGAGGAGGGGTGTCCATGCCGGGCCCCATCCCCCGGGGTGGGCTGTGGGTGTCGCCCCCGCTGCGGCGCCGAGGGATGGCTGCGCCGTCAGACCTCAACCTCACCCTGCAAAGAACCCGGCACATCAGGTCACTGTCCATCAGCCCCAGCACAGCTGGCTGTGGGCTGCAATCGCTCAGCTCCGAGTTCAGCTCAGACCAAACTTGAGCCTTTCAGATCCAGAAGACTCAGGCAAGAGGGAAGATAGACATTTAAGCCAGTACCAAGGAAGTGACAGCACTGAATCACAGAATCCCAGAATGCTTTTGGCTGGGACCTTAAGGATTATCTTGTTCTAACCCCCTACCATGGGCAGGGACACCTTCCACTGGACCACGTTGCTCAGAGCCCCATTGCACCCTCTGGACTTGTTAAATCCCTGTTATCAATGCACATGAAATCCCCTCCATGCTCATATTATCCCACAGTGCTTACTGACCCTTCCCTTCCATCCTGCCCTGCCCCACACACTGACTGTCCCCACACGCGACAGTGACTAACTCCACGCTCACAGGAAAATGAGTTTCCCTACCTGCCCATCACTCCCCCGAAGCCATAGTCCATGATATGATCCGTTGGAGACTGGATGTCATTCTTGGAGGAGGCTTTATCATCAAGCAGTGGCCCACTGCTCGCCTCGCTGTCTGCCTTCTGGCTCAGGCTGTCGGAGAACGCGTCATCCCTAAGGAAAGGAGACCCCACCAGTGGCAGGAATGTGTCCCTGGGGAGAGCCAGGGCCCAGCTGCCACGTGGATCTGAATGGCCCCACTCCAGCAGCTCCAGACTTTGGGAACAAAGGGCTGGACCAAGACCATCACTTCACTGGGAGCTTGGAAACAGCTCCCATCCTGTCTCCACATCTCCTGTTCTGTGGCTGCCATTGTAATGACTCCAGGTACAGCATTTGTAAGAGAAGCAGCACCTGCAGAGGGCCCTGGGATCTGCTCACCGACCAGATGGGCACCGAACAATCCAGGTCAACGCTCACAAGGGAAAGGTGGCAAGCCTGGGTCACACCACTTCGGGGAGTCAGTGAGAGGTGGGGTCCGGGCACACCGAGGTACAGTGTTTAATGCTTGACTTTATCAGCCTCAAAGAGAAACAATCAGAGCCAATACATGGACATCTGAACAGGCTCAGATTTCTCACTGAAGTCATTAAACCTCGGAATTATTTTAGGTGGCCGAAGTGAAGCTTTGTGCAGGTACGTGATTTTAACACCCTGGATCAACCCTTACCACTTTACTCACATGTCTTGCACCACGATGTACTGGTGGGGGATGAGCCCATCCACCCCGTTGTGTCTTCCTTCCCACCAGTCTTCTGATGCCCGATGGTACAGCAGGAGTGAGGCCCCTTTCTTGAAGGAGAGCTCCCGTGGAGATCGCCCAATGTAGTCAAACTTGGCTATAGCTTCAATCTGCTCCACCTCTGCGCAGGAGAGAGGCACAGCGAGAGAACAGCTCAGCTCAGCCCTCACAAGGGAAGAGAAACCCTAGACAGACATCTCAGCAGAGCAGCAGTGTTGCTGCTGCCCAGCATCCCTAGAGCATCTCATACTGAGCACAAACCTTCTTATTTTCAGACTGATCAATTCTTATTGTTGTTCTAGCCTTCCGGGGAATCTCTCACAGACCAGCAGTTACAAACAGCTACAACCAGATGGGGAGCAGTTGGAATCTCCCCGTGTGCATTTGGCATTCTCACGTGCACTCCAATTTTCTGCCTTTGGTTACAGAACCCCATTATCCACCAGCCTGGGATCTCGTCAAGCTGTGTCAGATGCTGTATGATCAAACTCTGCTTACCTTCTCTTTCTTTCCTTATACTGGAGACAGTTTGGCTTGAATTATTGATGAGCAACTAATGCCCCTTTGGGGATCCCCATGGAAACGATGATACCGGCTCCAGCCACGCAGCTGCTCTGCACCCATCTGCAGCACTGCCTTACTGCTTCCCCTCTTTTCCCAGTGCCACCACATCCACCCCTGCCACTGTCAGAGCCAGCCAGCAAGTGTTAACATGCCTTGATGATCTAAGACACCCGATCATTTTAATCCCTGCCTGGAGACCAGCAGACAGGTGATGACAAAGCCAAACAGGGCAAACCTGCCCAGTTCCTCCCACTCTGCCACATTCTCATTAAACACTGAAACTTGCTCTGCCCCATCACCGACCATGGGCTCAGAAGCTGTCAGGGTGTGATCCGATGCAAACTCACACAGAGCAGGGGACACCGGAGGAGGACACGGGAGATGCTGCCCCAGAGCCCTGCCCATTCCAGGCCGCTTCAGCAGACTCATCTTCCCCACCCTGAGCAAGCCCCACACGAGGGCAGTGTCTGGGAGCACCACAGAGGCATCAGTGGGAATGTTCCGAAGGAGGCAGAGCTGGCAGGCAGCCAGGAGGGCTCCCACAGCCCTGACAGAACACTGGGCTCCCAGCAGGGAGTGTGTGCAGGGCAAAGGGGAGAGGGAATATGTAAATGCATAAAATAAAGCTGCTCCTCTACTCTACGCTCAACCCACAGTTAATCACCCAGAAACCCCAATTGGAGCCATTACCACGGCCACCCAAGTGTGAAATTGGCTGCACAGCAGCTCCTTCACCTTCCTCTGCCAGGCCTGTCCGCTCCTGCCTGCAGCCAAGAGCAGGCCCTGAGCTGCCCGGCCCTGTGTGCCCTTCCCTGTGCCCAGAGTCACCCGGCCCCGTGTGCCCTTCCCTGTGCCCAGAGTCACCCAGCCCC
>JAWMRA010000023.1:485558-536238 GCA_035584735.1 Pseudotriccus pelzelni | reverse complement strand
GTGCCCAGAGTCACCCGGCCCCGTGTGCCCTTCCCTGTGCCCAGAGTCACCCGGCCCCGTGTGCCCTTCCCTGTGCCCAGAGTCACCCGGCCCCGTGTGCCCTTCCCTGTGCCATTCCCTGCTCCCGTGGCCCCACCAGCCAGGTGAGCCCTTCCTCCTCCTCGCAGCCCTCCGAGGGCAGATGCGCTCTGCCAGGGCAGGACACAGCTGAGGCAGCAGCAGCAGCAGCGCTCGGGGAGGCAGAAGGTGCTCAGCTCCCCAGTGCCCTTCCAGCACAGGAAGCCCTGCCATGGAACAGGGCGTTCCCTGCCCCACAGCAGTGCCAGCGGGTTCCCCCAGCCTGCCCCCTCACGACTGGTGCTCTGGGACGTGGCAAGTGCTGCCTCCGTGCCGCGCTCTGCCAGCGGTCAGCCCATCCTCTCTCCCGACTCGGAGCGCGCTGCTCTCCTGCACACACAGCTCTGCTGACACGGACCCGGGCCCCGCTCAGCCCTGCTCACCATCGTCACTGGTGTGCGGCTCCGTCCCGTTGTCGTGGTCCGCCTCGTCGATGGCGCCCGGCTCGCTGTGCGGGCTGTCGCTGGAAGGAAACGCTCACCGTCACACACCCTGCTCCCAAGGCTCTCTGCAAACCGAACTCGCTGGGGGAAATTTTGGCCTCAGAGATACTTGGAAGTTATGTCTTTAGTTTGCACGGGACCACGATGGTCACTTTACATCACAGCAGATCTCTGAACTTGCTCTGAGAACACCAAACACCCACATCACAATCTCCAGCTCAGAACGTCAAGTTCTGTTGCTCTTACGCCTTTACTCCTATTTGGCAAAACAAACAGAAAGCCACACCAGGCTAAATGTCCCATTTGCTCACTCACAGCGAGCTTGAGCACTTTATCATCTGCTGCACCACGAAGGATGGTGACCAGGGTCAGGGAAGGTGACACCTCAGAAATGTATAAAACTTGCACAGAAATTAGTTCAAGTGTGTTATCGATCCTGCTTTGTTAAACCCAGACCTGAATGTGAGTTTAGAATTCCAGCAAAAAGGGGAACTGGAAGGTTCAGGTTAACCTTGGGCTGAGGGATTCCGTCCAACCAGCAGATTATGACAGAACTGTGTGTCTTTACTCAAAATTTCCAGCCTAGGAGATATTTGGATAAAATGGACCTAAAATTCTGGTTTGCTCTGAATACGCTTCTGTGGATCCAGAGCTGAAAGAATCATCCATCAATATTAGTATTTATACTGGAAAGAGTTTCTCCCGAAATTTTTACTGAAGTTTATAACGCTGAATCAGCACAAGAAAAAGAAATACTTGGTTAAACTGCCTGTTTTAACTGATAATATTAAATCAAACGAGTAGGGGCTGCTTGGCTCGGTGTGCAAGAGCCTCTTGACCTGATGAGGGTGTTTGTACCCAAGAACCCTGCAGAGAACCTTACCAGTACTCCTCCCCTCCAGTCATGCACTTCTCGTAGACAGGCCCTTCCAGCTCTCGGTGGCTGGGGAAGATTCCCTCGTGGTGAATGATGATGGTTTTGATGACCTCATTGACGTGGGCCTGGCAGGACACCGGATCCTGCCCGTCGGGAATGTGCATCAGCGTGGGCCCGAAGCAGATGGCCAGGTTGTAGGGATCCATCATGTTCTCATCGCTGTACTGCGACAAGCTGCAGGCACACGGTGAGGGAGGGCCGTGCCAGCGCTCCCGTCCGCCCCGAACGCCACCACCAACCCCATTGCCCTGGCACCGCCAGCACCGCGCCGAGCCCTGCCCCGAGCACGCCAGGCTGGGGAAGAACCAAACACAGCTCCACACAGAAAGGACTCGTGCACCAAAGACAGGGAAACCCTGGCAAAAGGGAGGCCAAGGAAAAGCTCGGGGAAAGAGGCAGACAGACTCACTGGTTAAGGAAAGCAAAGAGGTATCTCATGACCACGATGACAGCCCGAGGCAGAGTGACGACAATCTGCTGGATCTGGTGCACTCTCTCAGCGGGGTTCTCCATTTCTGGAACACATGAATAGAAAGCACATCCCTAAAAACCTTCTCAGGACCAGACAACATGGCACCAGAGGGACTTGTTCCAGATATAGTGACCCACTAAGTGCGAAAAACAACACCCTGTCTCCAGATGGGATCCACAAGTGTGGCATTAAGGTGCAAGCAGAGAATGGGGCACAGTGCTCCTCCACAGGGGAATTCATACCTTCAGGTTCAGGATAAATAGCAAATAAAGACATTTCCATGGGTTTATTTTTAAAATAAGTGTTTATGCATTATTTAGTTCATTCCTCAACAACTCCTCTGTTCCTCAAAAGCCTGAGTCAATGTGACACTGGAAATGGAGCACTTCTTGATTTTCTAGGGCAGATTTTTAAATGAAGGTTTTATTCATCTTACTCTTCTGGATTATGCACTGGGTCCTTCTGAGCCCTTCCACTCCCATCTCCCACTGCTCTCAACAGGAATTAGAAATTCCTAGGAAACAGGTGAACTGAACCACTGCTGAGTCAACACTTTTGGATTCACTTGTCTCCACAGGGATGCACAGAGCCCAGAGCTGCTGTCAGAAACCTGCTCCCTCCCACGGGAAGGAGAGTGATCCAGGGCTGTCCTGTGTTCTGTGGAGTTAATCCTGCAGCTGCTGTTGCACAGGAAGCAGAGGACAAGCACCAGAGTTTCCTGGGGTGGGTGGATCACACAGAGGTGCTTGTGCTGGCTCAAACTGCCATTTGCTGATCACAGTAAAAATCACTGACAAGATGTAGCTGGGCTGCCATTCACTCATAATTCCGAGTAAAATCTGGCTTCGGTTCCAAGATGGAAAGCATTATAATATTTCATCTGGGGAACTTTTCCATTTGAGGAATGGATTTACCCTGCTATTGCCTGCTGGGTTTTCTCTTTCTTCAGTTTGGTTTTACTAAAGAGGATGTTAGTTAAAGATACCCCCAACAAATAAATACAAACTGGATGAAACCCTATGACAACAGGCACGTGTTCTGAAACCCAGAGGAACAAACTCTTGAGGCACTTGCCTTTCTCACTGAGCAAAACGTTTTGACTGGCTGTAACTTGGGAATTAATGGCATAACCATCATCACTGCACACATGGGCACAGCCCTGCGTGGACTCTGCTGACAAGGGGCCTTTTGACCCAGTTACTGCCCAGGTGCCTTTGAGGAGCTTCCACATAATCCCTCAGTACCTCAAGAGCAGAAGGAAGAGTCCTTCACTCTGCTTAGTCTGGACACTGACTGCACAGCCTGTGTTTGTGCATGTCTGTGTGCCACAAAGTCAGCTGCACTTCAGGTCAGATTCTTAATGGGAACAAAGCACTTTAATTCACTGAAAATCTATCCTTAATCAAAAGGTTACAGGAGTAGCAGGAAAAGAAAGATGAGGAAAAGGAAGATTCTTGCTAAAACAAGAAAATAAAGAGAGAGAGGCAGAGAATACCATCCGGAAAATTAACAGATGGTGTTTGCAACAAAAAGCTCCCAAAAGCTTAATAAATTGTGCGAACTGGCATTAATTAGGGATGGTGCCAAAGCACAAGCCTATCTGCAAGCACACAGGCAATCATATCATCAAGCACAAGAACTGGCACCAGAGGAGACCCATTCCCTTCTCCTGGGCCTTGCCCCCTGGGAAGGGCAGACAGAGCCAGACTGAAAATCCCTGTCCAGGGCATGGAACTGATGCAGAAACAGCTTCCTTTGCTTGTCTCACAGGTGTGCTGTGCTGTTTTTACACATCAAAACAGCAACAGTGAATTTCCTAAGGCTACTACATAAACCAACTGTTCTTGAGAAACCAGAGCACATTCTTCTCCTCCAGAACAAGCCCATCCCTGCATCAGTCCCCTCCAGATATCATCTGTCTCCCCTGACACCACCAGATCCCCAGCCGTTATGAACATGCACATTCAGAAGGTGGGGAAGGAGCAAGCAGTGAAGGCAAACAAAGGCCTTGAGCAGACATTTCCCAGTCAATGCCCCTGAGCCACCCACGTACCAAGACTCCCCAACCCCAAACAACCCCAACACCTCTCCTGTAAAATACAGTCACCCTGTAGCCAAAGCATGCAGCACGTCCATCACTTCTGAAACATCAGACTCATTCTGCCTCCTTCCTATCCCCCAGGGCAATAATTTCCACAACTTGCCAATAAATAAATAAATGTCATTGCTACGAGGCACTGAGAGAAGCACACCCCAGCTGAGGAGGAGCTGAGAGGAGATTTCAGGACACAAAAAGAAGCAACTAGGCTCTCCCTGACATCAGTCCCAAAGCCTCTCAGCTCGTCCCTCTGCTCATCCCAAAGCACTTTCTGGTTTTCTCTGGGACAGCAAATGCATACAGCAAATGTGGAGAACAACCAGGTCTGCAGACTCCAGGGTTGGGGCAGCTCTGCAAACAGCCAGGAGTTCTTGACCCTCATTATCTTTAGTGGAAGCCACTGAGCTAAAGCAGCTAAACCCCTGTGGGTCCAGGAGCCACGACTGTGGAGAGGTGACAGGCACAGGAACCACCATGACCTGTGCAGACCAGAGGCAGCAGGACCAGCAGCCATCCCATCACACGATTAACGACCCCTCGTGCAACCCTCAAACGTGGATACGGCCCTGCTGCATGTGCAGCCCCCTGGCCTAAACCTGGAGATGGCTCTGGGGATCCTCATGATGTTGGGAAGAATTCAAAAGGGCCATAGCGAGATGTTTCCCCTCTCCCTCCCGCCAGCACTGCCAGCACGCGCTCCTGATGTCCTTTCCTAACAATTCCCACTGCCCACCTGCCGCCCTTCCCACGGCACAAACCCCTGTTTGCGACACTCAGGTGTACCTGCCCCCTGTTCTCACCCAGCCTGCTCTCCACGAAGAACTGTCAAAGGTACTTACTTATGGTAGATATCAAATCTTGAAACCTTTCCTTAGGAAAGAGGGGGTTTTCCAGTCCTCGGAAGTACAGCTTCAAGACTCCAGCCACTGAGTTAATGTCCCGTTCATTCTGATCATCAGCGAGGGGATCTTCACCTGTCCAGAGAAGAGGTTTTATGTCCAGTATGGCTATCAAGCTGGACTAACGCAGGAAATGGTTTTTTCCTCACTCAGTGGAACCCCCAAAACTCACAGGGTTCAGAAACCCTTCTTGTGTCCAATGGCAATGCTGAGTGGTTCCTGAAAACCAGTTTAGTGTGGGGATTTCAAACCTTTCCTGAGGAAATAGCATCCTGATGATGCTGTTGATCACCTCCCCTTCAGATTTTCAGCCCCGTGCAGTTTGCATTTACAGCACCAGCTCAGAAAGCTGAGCAGGTCTGAAGGACAGTGGGTGAGAGCCTGAGGGGACAGACGTGGCTGGAGGATGCAATAATGCCATTATGCCTCTGGAATAGGCCCAATGGTTCTTGTCAGCATTGTACTGACTTAAATCTATGAAAGGCTTTCAATGCCTAAGGGATGTAGATACCAATTCCTCTTAAATTGTATGTGCAAATCCTCCAAATCCAGACTTTGACAATCCCACCACTGCCTCATCCATTGGCTCAGCCACCTTCACCCTGATCTTTCTGATGCTGCTCAAGGATTAACGGCCACTCTTCCCACCTGGGCTGTCCCTGTCACAGCTCCCCTCCACTCAGGACAGCAGGACTGCTCTGCCCTGTCTCACCAGCCTGGCACCTTCAGTGTGGTTTTGATTTTCTCAGCAGAATCCCTGGTGCCTCCACAGCCAGCACTGCCACCAGGTACAGGTGGGAATGCTGCTCCTCCCCTGGCAAACTGCTGAGGACAAAGAAGGATCCCCCAAACTGTTTTATGGGTCTCGTGTTCTTAATGACTGTGGAAAAGATGTCTGCACCTACCCCTACTTCTCATACTCCTTTCCCAGGTGACCGTTTGCTACTGCCAGAAATACAACATGGAGAAACCCAGAAGGGATAAAACCTCCTCGTGTTTCACAGCAGAAGGGGCTTTACCCAGGCTTTACACCATGGCTAACACACCCAGCACACACCAACTCCCACCACCGATCCCTGCTCAGACACGGCATCCCGCTGTACCTGCACAGCCTGCCTACACACCTCTCTCAAACGAGTTCTTGATGTCGTTGACTTCCACCTGGGAGCCAGGGACTCTGAAGATGCCCTGCTGTTGGAGCCCTGGAAGAGAACACCACTTCAGGAGAGATTTTTGGAACTGCTGGGCAAGTACCTGCTGACAGAAACAGCAGAACCCAGGAGCTGATGCACTGGAGAGGCTCGGAGCAAGCAGGGACAGTTCAGCGATTCACTGCTGTTCATATTGTCCAATCAACCACAGATCAATGTGCTGAAAGGGCTCGTGTCCTGAGCAAACAATATAACCTGGGTATGCCCTGACAAGACCTAAATATTGGCAAGTCATCCAGAGCTCATCCCAGCCGGCGTGCCTGCAATTCTAACACGAGCCCACGAGCAGGGCTGCAGGTCCCGGGGCATCTCTGCCGGATCTCACTGCTCACTCCTGTGCTTCGTTCCTGGGCAGAAGGTTTCTGTGGATGTACTGAGCCAACTTACCGTACAGATTGATGTAGCGGATGCAGCTCTCCACGACAAGCGGAATGGCCTGTCCCGAATCCTTCGGGAAAGGAAAGGAAACAAAGGACAAAGTTACTGGTTTATTGCTAACAAAGCACAGGAAAAGCGTTAGAGATGGTAAAAACAGAGATTTGAAAATCAGTGCCGTGGAATTTAGTAAGAGGACAGGCAAGGAAAGGAGATGTGTTACAGACATGGAGCCACCAAAGAGCGCTGAGGATACTGTGTGCAGCCAACAATGTACAAAAAAGCTGTCACTAAAGGTGTGTGAAACACTGCTGCTCTCCCTGTCTGGCTCAGACAGGGGACTGCTGCAAGGATCACAGCTGTTCCATCCCAGTGGAGGAATGCTGAGCCGAAATAAAACCTGTGCTATACCTGGCTGATGCAATAAGCTTCCAGTAACAGAGCTTACAACAGTATTTTCCACTGAAGGAAAGAGCCACTGCCAGCAGGTGCTAAAAAACCCAACAAGCACTGCTGTGTGGTATGTGCCTAGGTCTGAACCAGCAGTAAGTTTTGGCTTTTATTTCAAAGCTCCTTCTCCCCAGGCCCCTCGTGGCAGGGGCTCAAGGGGAAGGTGGGCCGTGGCTGACAGCCTGAGTGGACATGTATGTCCCTTTGGGGCTCTGTTTGCTTTTCCAGCAGAGCACAGTGGCATCTCTGGGCAGTTCCAGTAAATACCTGGTTCCTCGTTCGTGCATTCCTCCTTCCTCTGAGCACACAAAGAAGCAGCAGAGTGAGAAAAAGAGAACAGATTAAGCAGGGATAAGTTCAGTTAGAGGTAAGCATTTCCTTCGGAGGCCATGAACGCTCAAATGCAACAGCAGCTTAGCAAGGGCCAACCCAGGCCTTTGGGATGTCCACCCTCCCTCCCAAACCCTTCGGCACACTGCACCCAGCCTCGGCAACCTGCAGGGACAGCCTCTCGGATTTCCTCCCTCCTTGAACCTGTAGCATTCCCAGGAGCCCGAGCACAAGGCCAGGCAAGTTTCTGGGAGAGCTGCCCTACTGTAGGGACACCTGGCAGCCCTGGGGGCACTGGGTGACGTGGGGACACCGGGCAGCCACCCACAGCCCTGCTCCCTGTGGGGCCATACATGCCAGGGCTTGGGCCATCCCCCGAGGGGTCTCTGATGGCAGAACACCCCTTGGCTCAGATGGATTTCTAGAGCAGATAATTCCTCCTCCGCAGTGCTCAACAGGCTAAGCTTTAATGAGCATTACTTTTTTAAAAACCAGTTTAAGTCAGGAGTAATCGTAAGTCCTAAAGGGATTAGCAGCTTTGCCAGCAGGCCTGTACTCCCCGTGCTGGGGTGCTGTGTACAGACACTGCCCTTGGGAATGTGGCTGAGTCTGAGGGAATAAACCAGAGCTGGACAATGCCTATTAGTCACCTAATCCAACAGTTTGTCGTTACTGCTTCCTACACTGTTTTCACTGAAGCTTTCTCCTGCACAGGGTTAAACACTGCAACTGGAACAGCATCGCTGCCTTCGGAAATCCTTCCTGCAGTCACGCCACCTGATCTTCCTTTCCAGGACGGGTGGGAGCAGCAGGACGATGAGGACGCTCAGCCAGGAGTGTCTCATCCTGCCCATGGCCACCGGCCAGCCCTCCCCGCTACCCTGGCCCGGGGCACGCAGGTGACAGCACGGGGAGCGATGAAGAGGAATCGTCACCGAGGCAAAGCCGTGCTGGCCACGCCGGCTGGGGGCAGGTTGCCGGAGGGAGCCCTTGAGGACAGCGAGCAGCCAGGACAGAGAGCCACCGTTCCATTCCCAGCGTTCACAGACACTCCTACTGCCAGCCAGCGAGTACCTTAATGAACGTTTCCATATTGCCGTTAAAGAGTTTATGATTATAGACTGAGAGAGGCCTAGGTCTCCTCATTTTCTGTGGCTTAGGGGGAAGACATGGGGGCCTGGGAGAAAATGGAACAAAATAAGTCAACAAAACACCAACAGAAATGCAATGACAGGGTGAGATCTCAAAGGTTGTGACTGAGCCTAAGAAATCAAACAGAAAAATCTCTCTGTGAGGACTTGGCATGCGGCTCCACGTGCCCTGCAGCTGCTCACGCTGCTGTGTCCCATACCAACACTGCTCAGTGGAAAACTGAGGGCACTGGTGCTCAGCAGGATTTTAACAGCTGCCTCCTTCCTCCACCAGCTCAGCACTCCCTCAGCCCGAAAAGGCACCAAGAGCAGCTACTGAGTTCAAGTGGTTCCTTGATATATCCAAAATAAACTACAGCTACCCCTGGAAAATGCTGGGGTCCTCCCATTTGTTGCTAAATGGATCTTGTTCTTCTCAAAGAAACAGGCTAGAAAGAGGACAATGGGAACACCGTCACCTTCCTGTGTCTAACTTCTGTTTGAGATTCCCAAGGATGGGAATCCCCTTCCTCCTTGCTAAGGATCAAGGAGCTTGTCTAGGACAGGGACAGACCCTGAGACCCTGCTTGAGATCCAGTCAGGGTAACACCCACCACTGCTGGAAATGAGGCCAGGGAAACCTGTGACGGGTTTCAGTGCAGCGCTCAGGGCTTTGGAGGGCTGTTCTCATTAATGCTATTCCCAGTCTGATTCCTTCAGATAATGAGGGACATTCAGAGCCTAGACCTAGAAAAGGGAGAAGAACACCACAAAATCCCGACTGGATTTGTGCCCTGCCCTCTGCCCCAATGTCTGCAGGGGAGAGAACACAACTGCGAACGCACACAGAGCTGGGTGCTGGGAGCCCACGTGCAGTTCTCACACAGCACTGCAGTTAGACATGGACAATTTACACAGAGCTCGAAGCAAAGGTGACAGTTGGGGTCTGCTGGTTCCTTAATCTGCTGGTTGCCTCTAATTAAGCAACTTGACACTCCTGCAGCTTCCAAACACTGCTCTGAGTGGCAGCTGAGGAGCAGAGGTGGCTGCTGCCACCGCACTGGCTCCCTCTGGAGCAGCCTGGCCTCGTACACCCCAGGGGCTGTGCCCTCAGCCCCCCAGCCACGTCTGCACACCCCCAGCACACCCAGCTCTGGGGCGTGGGGGCAGCACGGGCAGCGAGGAGCGGCTGATCCGACAGCGACCCGAGCACGGCCACGGGCAGCTCCTCAGAGTGCTCCAGGGCAGGGACACACTGCACAGTCCCCACTCCCTGAAGGTCCCTCTTGTCCTGACAGTCCCTCTCTGTCCTGACAGACCCTCTCTGTCCTGATGCCCTGATGCCACTGGGCCTGGCATCAGCGGCACAAGGAGCCTCCTTCCTGCCTGGCAAGACAGCCCAGGCTGCACCATCTGCTCCACCATTCCTAATAGGGAATGAGGCTTTTTTTGTTTGTACTGTAAATTTTATTAAACACTGAAACAAGGTTGGAACAAGCTCACACATAGAGAGGCTGTGCATGTTCTGGGGAGCTGTTCGGAGGCTTTGCTGACCCGTGTCTTGCTGTCAGAACACCAGTACACTCCTATCTAGCCACTGGAGCTCTGTGGAGACATTTCATGAACTGGACGTGGATCAAAGCCTCCTTCCTGTCACATTCACCCCAGCACTATCTCCTGCTGTGGAAGGATGAAGTCTGTGATACAGACTCTCCCAGACAAAGCCGCCAGAGCTAGGAGAAGCTTTCAGGGGCATATCAAAGTCCTCAAACCAAGAGGGATGGCAGGGAGTGGGTGGGCACCCTCGTGTCGTCCTGTCTGAACACAGCCTGATCTCAGCCACGCTCCAGGGCACCGCACTGTGCTGACATGGCACGTCCAGGCACGTCCGAGCCAGCCAGCCAGAAACCAAGCAGCAAGGTCCTGCCCGTCATCCCCCTCATCCAGGCACTCCAGGCCATGCAGCTGGGAAGCAGGACGTGGGCCATGGGACCAGCCTGCCAGCACAGGCGGCTGCAGGTGAAGACTCTGAACCCCACCAAGCTGCACCAGTAGCAAAGCAAAGTCCCATTCCCACAGCCCCCTCCTGCCAGCGCCAGCCCATCCCAGGAGCAGACGAAGGGGAAGAAAGTGCTCACCTGGTTGTTCCGCACTCAGCTCTTTCACCTGTAAGAAACACAAGTTCCCATCATCCCTCCACATCAGCCACCAGCAAAGGACCGGTACAGCACACCTGAGCAGGTGCTCACACCCTCACTGCTGGTTCCTACACCCCGAGGAACCAAGGGAGTGTAGGAAGCCCAAGGTAATGGCTTCTGACAGAAAGAAGCCGAATGTGGGGAGAGGAGGTGCCCAGCTGTGCTATACAAGCCCCCATCCCTAAAAGACAGATTAGAAATCCAAGACTCAGTCGAAGGAGAGGGAGAGGGACTGCAGTTCCCACAGACATCACCAGATCCTTCACCATGGGAAGCCCACCCTGTCCATACCCAGCAGCACCGCAGGCCCACAGCACGGGCTCCGGGACAGCTGCAGTGACCGGCTGAGTCCCAGCAGGAACGGGGCAGCCTGAGCAGGGCTGGAGCCCCAGGGAGGCCACGGAGATCATCTGACTCACAGAGGGCCACAGACAGCACCTGAATGCAGCAGAGTATCCAGCTCCCCAGCTTCTCCTGCGAGATAACAGCCCAGCAATCAGCTTCGGGCAGTCTCTATCCTGGCTCTCAATATTCCCATTCCCTTTGTGTATTTTTAGCATTTGGATCTCATATAAAAGCCAGGAGATCCCTGCTGATTAGATCTGTTCAATTTTTACAGTATTTGACAATCCACTGAAAAAAACCAAACTAATTTCACATGCTGTTTGTGCCTGTCTCCCAGGGCCAGGAAAGCTGAGTTATACTTCCTTTGCTAAGACACATAAAAGCAAGCATTTGGCTGCACATGCCTCCTTCCTGCTCTCCCTTGGCACCTGTGGAAAGCAAGCTGGCAGCCAGTTCCTCACTGAAACAGCAAACAACTCCACATGAGTGGTTTGCAAATCCAGGCTCCTTCCTAACAAGAATCAGCTCACACTGAAATGCAGCATTTGGTATTTCTGGGCTAAATATTTGCTGAATGCCTACAGAGCAGAACAATCCCATGGCCTGGGAGAAGCTCGGAAAGCTTCATGTGAGGATCTTCCACAGCTGCTTCTGCACAGCTTTAGTGAATGAAATGTCTGGCCTTGCATCTCCCTCCTGGGCACAGCAGCACGTGGCTCAGGGGTGAGAGACCAGGATGGCAACAAATGAAGCTCCCCCAGATTCCTCACTTTTTGCCCCAGTCCACAGGACCCTGAGCCCTGTATCCCAGCCCTGGAGCCTCTCGTGTGCTCACAGTTTGTCTGACTCGGCTCTGTGTTCACTGAGTGGAACATACCACAGGATCTAATTAGAAGGTGGATTTTAAGGTTAAATAAATTTGGCAAAGAAAACATGTTTGGCAAAACAGCTGACAGAAATCTATTATTTATTTGTTTTACTCTGGGATGAGGAGGCCAACTTTAGCATTGTCAAAATAAGGCAATGGACCATTTGCGTGTTATAATTTAAATATATTCTCTCCTGTTGGGAGAATCAGGACACCAACTCATCTCCATCTTCTTTACACTGGAAATAATTCAGTTGGTTCAGACCCTTTAAAGAGCTAAAATCTTCTCCCAGGGCTGCGGTGAGGTCACCACGCCAGGAGTGCTGGGTCCCACCTGGAGCCACTCACTGCCCTCTCAGGAGCCACTGCCCCTCTGCTGTGTGGAGCCTGTCCATGTGCGTGTGCTCTGAACCACGCTGGGGAGATTTTCTGGCGGAAAAAAAGTCTCCTATGGAAAAACTGGTTTATAAACAAGGATGTCCTGGCAGTTCTTGTTTAGGAAAAGTCAAAAAACCCATGGCCAGGGACAAGGGGCCTGTTAAATCAGCAAGGGTGCTGCAAATCTGTGACACGGCCAGGCACAGAACCATCAGTCACTCTGAAGAACACACAGAGGTGAGGCTGACAGGTTGACACCTGGTTTAAACCCTCTCAGGAGAGGGAGGCTCCTCCCCAGATCTGACCCCGACTCACCTTCTCCCAGAGTCTGCTTCAGCAGGTCGTGTTTAGCCTGGAGCTTTGTGATGAGGTTACTGCCATTCAGATACTCCTTAAATTTCTGTAATTACCAAACAAACAAGGCGGGTTAAGCAACACAGCCCATAATTGATGTTCACTGTTGCCTGGGGCCTGCTGGAGGGGGACTGGGCTGCCAGAGGGGGCTCAGAATTGTGTCAGGTTCAGTGCAATCACTTCTCCCTGCTCCAGCCACTGTCCTGGTGATCTTACTAGCCCAGTCTCCTTGGTACTGCACCTCCTGCCTGGGAATGCAGGGAGGACCAAAGAAAAGAATTCAAAGCTGGCTTTCCTTTGTCACGCTTCTGGGAATGGCCTGGGAAATCAAAGAGGCTTTCCCTGCACTGCCAGTGCTTCGCCTCTGTGCAAAAGCAATGCTGAGCGAGAACCCCCGGAGCCTGAGCCCCCCCAGGGCAGGGACTGTCAGGAGCTCCATGTGTGGGTGACACTGTGCAGCACACCCTCCCGTTCCACTGTGAGGCTGTCAGACATCGGGGAACACCCCAGATCAGGGCATTATATAGGTAAGAGGAGAGAGGGAGACACAGAAAATGAAAGACAGAGAATGAGAAACAGCAAATTTCTGCAAAAAGCATTAAAATAATCCCAAACACAACTCCAAATGAAAATTGCAATTGCCCCACCCCACCTCAATTTGCAATATTACTACTATTAAGAGAAACTAGAAGCTTTTCTACACAGATATAATGCATCACAAGATGCCATTAACTGTAGGCTATGGCCTGTGCTGAAATGAGGGTCACTCTGTTGAACTCATGGCTCTTCCTTGCGTATCAGGTACCAGAACGGAGACCTCAACTCTGCCTGGGAGTGCAGCACAGAAGCAGGGCAAGCACACACAGCCCCTGTCCTGGCACATACTCCACGACCCAGTGCCACACAGCCCGGCTCTCGTGGCTTCCTTGGGATGCACGTGGCTTCAGCTCATCCATGGGCCAAGGGCAAATTTCAGCTGTGCAGGCCAGAGAGGGAAGGCCTGGCTGATAGTTCACAGTCCTGAAGGCCTCCAGGAAGAGCCCCTGGAAGGTGATACCCAGCCAGAGTCTGTGCCCTGCTCTGAGCCTCTCCTGCAGTGCTTGGTAAGTTTTTGGTCACAACTGGTCACTCCAGTTGTTCCTTCAAAGAGAAGAACGAGGCAAGCACTGGGTTGTCAGTCCCTGTGCGCTGCCCTGCCACTGAAATGCACTGAAATGCATTCCAGACCCAAAGCTGACAGAAGACAAGCACTTAAAAAGATTGAATTGGTTCTTGCTTTTCATTAACGAGCGCTTAACTGGGCCTCGGCCCTGGCAATTAATGCTTTGTGTCCTGTACGGCCTGAGCCGAGACTCACTGAGAAATAGAACATTTCTGTCTCCTGCTGGTTGGCTCTCCTCTTGGCGATGTTGATTTTGCTCATGTAGGTCTCCGACGCAGCTGATTTGACCGACTCAGTGGAGCGGCTGTGCTGGAAGGCATCTGAAACATCAAAATCTTCCACTGTCAGCATGTCCTGCAAGGTCTGCATTGTGGCATCCAGCGTTTTCCGTACCTATTGGAAACAGGACAGTGTGGGTTTGAAGCAGACTGGCAAGGGACACATCTTGAACCAAAGCAACCAAGAGCTCTTGAGCCCTGGGCTCGCGCTGGCCGTGGTCTGTGGGCACTCCCAGCTCCGTTACGGAGGGGGTCCACAGCTGAGCACACCAGGAAACCCCCGGTGACGGGAGAAAGGCTCAGCAGTGCCGCCCACAAGGCCGAATGCAAGACCCCTCTTACCTCTTCATTCTCTATCTTGAGGGTGGCCAGTCGTGACTGCAGCTGGTGGTACCTCATCAGCAGCTCAGTCTGCACAGGCTGCTGGGCGCTCACCTGGCACACCTGACACAGGAGACATTCCGTGGGTCACAAGCACCACACACACGTTTCCATACCCACACAATTCCCTCCAGCCCCCACGAGCTCCTGGCAGCCTCCATGCAGGCTGCATCGCCCCGTTTTCCATCAGCAGTGCCCTGGGCCTGGGCCAGCACTGAGCATTTTCTACCCCTCACTCTGCCATCTCCCAATTACCGCAGGTAAATCAAAGCTCCGCTGTACAGATCTGTGGGGCAGAGACAGCCAAACCACAGGCTCCCTAATTGGGACAGACACGGAGCAAGAGGCAGCCTGAAAGGAGAAGCCCTAATGAGCCAAGAGCCTCATTAGGAAACACGAACAGCAGTGTGTGAAGGCAGCATGGAGGGCTAAAGAGTCCAGAACAATTTCACAGTGGTAGTTCAGAGGAGGGGAGGCCAGGCCAGGCCCCTCTGCAGCCCCCCAGGTGAGCACGTTACCTCGTCCCCCATGTGCGGCTGGAACTCGAACTTGAGTGGCGGGCAGAAGACCTGGTTGCACATGTCCATGATGGTGTGCTTGTCGCTCCGTGCATCCAGGTTGTCCACGGCATTCTCAATGATGTCCAGGCCCTCGTGGCGGGAGGTTTCCAGGTTGTACTCGGCAGACAGGTACGTCCTGAAGGTCCGAGCAAGGCTGGCGTGGAACCCCAGATCACAGCACTGAGAAACATCAAGGGAGGGTCTGGTCACACAAACACTCCTGAACCATTTCCCAATGTTGTCAAACACAGAGGGATGCTGAAGCAAAGTGGTACTGGACACCGTGCCCTGCAGTGTGTGCACAGCCTGCTCCCTCCCTGGGCAGCCGCCTGCCTCCCACCAAGGAGCAGCTCCTCATGCATAACTGATCACTCTCATGTCTACCTTGGGGAAAATGATAAAACTCAGAGCTAATTGCTGCCAAAATACTGTACCTTAGACAAGAGCCTCATTTTAAACTCGCTCCTCACTGTAATTGAGTCTGGCACGTTAAATGTCATACCAGCACAGGGGTTTGCTGCTCTGAACGCTCCATCAGAGCTGAGCAAGAAGCAGCTCCTGGCAGCCCTGCTCCAGTCCTTTCCAGAGCCTGACCCAGTGCAGGGCTCTGCAGTGCTCCAGGCCCACCAGCGGCGAGCAGGCAACCCCGGGAGGGGGGCAAGGACAGCACTGAAGCACCACCCAAAATTCAGAGGTCAACAGATGTTGTTCTGCAGGGAAAGGTAAGGCAGAGGACGCTGGAAGAGCGGAACAGCAGAGCCTCAGCCTGAGCCACGCTCGCCAGGGCTGGAAGGAGAGCACAGTGAAACAGAAGGGCTGCATCCAACACCGAAGCACATGCATTTCTGGGACATAAGAGAGGGCTGTAGCTCCTGACAGAGGCTGTAAAGTCAGATAATTACTCCAGAAACAGAGGGACCCTGCGAGAAACACCCCAAATACCTCCCTCGGCCACAGCACCAAACTAACCACTGCCAGCAAATCACTCCTATCACATGAGAACTGCCATAGGACAATTTCTATTGCAGAAGTTAAGCTGCTTCGCTGCCACACAGTGTAGTCCCACCACAAGCACTGCTGAGAGGACCAGCATGGCACAAAAGCTACAGGAAAGAGGGGAAGGACTGCGGTGCAATCTCAATGACCCAAAGGAGCCCAACTTTTCTGCAGAACTCCCTGTTGGGAGCTGCCATTTCAAAGGCACCTTCTGCATCAGAACATCAGTATTCACAGAACCACAGCAGTTGGAAAACACCTCCAAGATGATCAAGTCCAATCTTCGACTGATCAACACCTTCAACCAGACCAGAGCACTGAGTGCCGTGTCCAGTCTTTTACGCTTCCAGGGATGGTGACTCTACCACCTCCCTGGGCAGCGTGTTCCAATGTCTGACAATTCTTTCTGTGAAGACTCGAAGTGAAATCTAAAAACTCAGCTGGTGCCACAAGCAGCTCCAACCCAAGAAGCCATCCTGTGCTCTGTGCTGATGTGAGGAGACACCGCTCAGCTCGGATCATGTCACAGCAGGGCTGTATTTGGTTGAGTCTCTGCTAAAAGCAGCATCAGCAAAGCCACAGGGGGCTGATTCCCGATTCCCCCCACAGGTACCCGAGCGAACACCCCTGTCCCCTTCTAGTCTTTGAAAGCTGTGAACCCCCCCGGGGCAATAATGAGGAGTTTTGTAGGAACTATCAAATTGTCACAACCCTCCCCTTCTGCTTCTAGTTAGCCTCTAGTCCTGTTAGCTGAGAGCATAGGCAGTTATGGACTGGCACAGCCCTGCCTTAAAAAAAATAACAAACAAAACAGAAAGGAGGAAAAGGCAAATTTCCATTCGCCACTTGGGGCAAAACCTCATCCTGTGCTGTGAGTCTCTCCCACAGGACAGTTTTAGCATGAACACCCATACAACTATTGTACAGAAGCCCTGGAGTCAGGACGATGCAGCCCAGGGGCTGCCAGGCAGACAGGGCAGGGACCAGGGCCAGGACCCCCGTGCCAGCACCAGGGCAGGACCAGCTCTCCTGCCACCACCAGCAGACCACAGTCCTGCGCCCTGGGAACAGGACCATGTGGGTTCTCCAGCACCTCCCAGACCTCACCAGGGTTCTCCCACTCCCTGAAACCACAGCTACCTGGCTGCAGAAAACAGTGCCAGGAGGAAACAGCGCCACTGTTTGAGGGTAGGAGGTCCCAAAGCACACAAAACGGATCCATTACAAAGGCAAATCACCGAACCTGAAGAGAGGGGCTCAGGGCGCTGACAGATGCTTTTGGGAAAAAATTCCATGTGAAATATCCCCTTTCCTTTGCTGCTGGACTCGCACTGAAGCCACCGGTGATTTGCACTGCCCAGAAATGAGCTGCTCCTGAAAAGCAGGGCAGGCACTTCCTGCACACACCACAGCCCTTGAAGTCCCTGGGGATCAGCACCGTGCTGGCTGCTTCACACACGGGTGCCCAGAGAAGAAAAGACAGAGCTGAGACTTCCACGCAATTCCCAGAGGAACACACAATGGGGAGGGCAGAAGAAAAAGAAAAAGACTTCAAACTGCTGCTCCCAGCCCCAGAACAAATGGCATTTTCTCAGCCCTCTCATCCCTTTGATGGCAAATAAATTAGAACCACAAATAATAATCCCCAGCCCTCCTGCAGCGCCTTTCATCTGCCGAACTCAGAGCTCCCCAAGCATTAATTCATCACGTCTGGTAACACCCTGTGAGGGGTGGAAATATCCCAGTGTTCCACTTGAAAAATCAAACCGGCTCCTGGAGCTCAGGCAAGCTGGGTTTGGCCAAAACACCACAAAAGCAGCCAAATACAAGTGTGCCTCCCAGCGCCACCCCAGAGCTGCACTGGGGGGCAGTTCTGGGCTCTGGGGAGAAGGAAATGCTTTCCCAGCTACTGATCCTTTTGCCTCATTTCCCCACGGGTAACGCAGTGGTCTGTGGGTCCAGAACCTTTGAGCCCCTCTGTTCTTTGGGAGGCTGAACCTGTGCACGGTACAGTTCAGCCAGGCCCACGCTGAAGCCACCAGCACCAGTGCACCTCAGCTGAGCAAGTGGCCAGCCCAGAGTAACCCCTGAGCACCCACAGGTGCCTGTCAGTGACCACTTCACTCCCCAGGCAGAGCCTCTGCCTCCACAGGACCCAGCACTGCCTGCAAACAAACAGCCCTACTCATTTGCTCTGCTCCTTCTTTTCCACATTTTTCTTTATTATTTATTTTAAAAATATTCTGCATAATTTTTTAATTATATGCATAATATATAATAATTATATACGTATTATAATGTCTAGCCTCTGCTCTCTTGATGTTGCTGCAAAACCCAGAGCTGTATTGTGAGGCAATAAATCACAGAATCCCAGAATGGTTCGAGTTGGGTGAGACCTTAAAGATTATCCAGTTCCACCCCCCTGCCATGGGTGGGAACACCTTTCTCTAGCCCAGGTTGCTCCAAGCCCAGTCCAACCAGGCCAGTAAAGCCAATTGAAGACTTCTGGCATAACTATCTTGACTGATGTTTCTGTTCCCTAACTTGACTCAGCTAATTTTTCCAGGAACCAAACAATTTGGCAGTTATGTGTAACATTAAATTCCTCAGAGTTCCCCCTCCTTTTCCTGCTCGTTTGTCTCGGATACAGCAAACACGACTCCATAGGGGAGCAAGCTGCTGCTTCCAAAGGACTCAGAGGAGGCTGCACACATTTTGGCAGCTCAGTTTGTATGGCTCCCGACTGTTCCCTTCTCTCTGCTCGATCTGGCAACATCTTTCATGTGACCACTTCAAACTATCTTGCAGCCATTTCCCAGAGAACTCCAGAGGGACGGATAAGCAGCTTTATCTCCACTTCACATACGTGGCCAAAGAGATTAACTTGGTCACACAGTTAATGACTGAAATGAGATGAGCCCAGGCGTTTAAACAGACACACGTGTCATCCAAAGAAAAAGGCACCGTGGTGCACTGCCAGTCCAAGGCTAATTTGATCCATCTCTGTATTCTTCCCTTCCTTTCTAAAGGACAAAGCAACAAGGCCACTGGAGACAGAGGCACAGACGGCTCCGCGCCCCTGCACGGCCCCTCTGATGGGCTTTACAGTTCTCATTAAAGCGCAGCCCTGGGAGGCCTCCCACCCTCTCCCGGAGCAGCTGGGACCCTCTGCCTCGCCAGGGCAGTCGATTAGAGCACAGCTTTGTTACCAGTCACCGCTCCACGGTGACGCCCGGGGCGCGAGCCACGTCAAGGCTGTGCCTAGGAGACGACACCGAGCCCGCTGGGATTTGGGGAAGCGCTGCTGAATTGGCTGCTGCAGCGTCCTGACGGTTTGGATTGGCGTGAAATCAACTGCTGCACGTGGCGATTTGTGCTGGAGATGGAGGGTGTGGCAAGAGCCCCCTCTCCCCTCCCATGGCCAGAAAAACAGCCTGGTGCATCCTTCAGCACCCCCAGGGACACGGGGTGGAGGAGCCGGTGGGATCCGTAACTGCAGTGCAGGGACACGCAGGATCCATCAGGGCACCAGCCACGCTCCAAGCCACCCCAAGCTCTGCTCTCCCATCAAGCCCCTTCTCACCCACACTCTTCCCACAGATCTGCTCCCTCCGTGGGCTCAGCTGCCCTACACAGATCTCCTTCAGCACTCGTGGGATCTGGTGGCTGAGATCCCAAAACTGGGATCCCCTTCTGGAGCTGCTGAAGCCCTTCTGGCCGCACCCTTGCAGAATACACTGAATTTGTACAAGACCCTGTTCAGATAAACTGCTCTTCCTCTGGGGATTTAGAACCAAGACATCCACGTGCAGCTCACACATCCAATATTTCGCTTCTTCAGTGAACAGAATTTACAACCTGGGGAATTTCCCTGCCCCAAGTTGGAGATGCTTTAGCAGAAGTCTCCAGAGGGATTCCTGGAGCGCAGGGGAAAAGCCATCTGCTGACTCCACTGGAAGTGTCAGCGAGGAAATAAAGTTGGGAGGAATAATATAAACAGCCAGAGCTAAAATGGAACTCAGCAACACTCCAGGAAATCAGTGTCTCACAAACTCCATGAAAACAAGTCATTCTTGCTTAAAAATAAATAAACAAGAGAAAGAGAATATACATAGCAAAAGCAGAAAGCCCACAGATAAATGAAGGTGTTCTCACACCTTGTCATTCAAATGTCTCCACAATCAAGTTACTAGCTCTTTAACATACCTTAAATAATAAAGAGAACAAAAGGGACATAATAAGAATATTTTATCATATCTCAAAATCTCAAAGTCATCAGAGGTTTTGCATCAGACTTAATTAATTCTCAGAAGAGTAACTACATGTTAGTGGGTTAAGAAAGGAGATAAAAACTCCAGCACCTTTTTAAATGGTACATTTAGGTAATGATGGTAGCTCAGCGCTTAGAGCTGTTATTTATGTGCTCACTGAGGCAGGAAGAAACTGCATCAAGCAGTCTACATGCTGTGGGATGCCCGTTAAAGAAAGAAACCAGAATCTCTTCTCTGGGTAAATCCCTTATTTGAATCATCTCAAAGCAGTTTGAAGGAGTCACCAACACACACACCTTCAGTTCTTGCCATCCCTGTGAAACCTGCCTTCAGCAGTTCCTGCCCTGAGGCTCTTCCCCGCAAGGAGTGCCGAGATGAAGCTCCCAGGGCACCTTTCCCAGCCAGGACAGCACTTCCACGTGTACAGAACTGCCACCAAAGTTACCAAGCAGCACAAAGAAAAAACCTTCTGCTTCAGCACCAAAACCAAGGCTGTTTGACCTTGGCAAGTGCTTCTGTCTCAAACACAGACTAACCGACGGGCTCACGTGGCTCATCCCAAGGCAAATCCGAGTTACAGCACACCTCCAGCCCCAGTTAAGTGCATTTTAGAGTCCCCCCAACAGCCCTTCATCACAGTCAATGGCCCAGCCACGCTGGGGGGGCACAGGGGAGGGAGCACTTACGTCGATGAGGTCGGACACGTCGTGGATGTAGTACTTGCTGACGGCCGCGTTGGTGGCCGCCAGGTTCAGCAGGTAGTCGTTCCTGGCTTTAGTACACTTCAGCTTGTTTTCAGAATACTTGGCTTGTCTCTGGAAACGCAAAGCAGAGAGTCAGAGCACAAGCAGGGTGGTACTGGCACAGCTTTTCCTGCCATGGGGCCCCACAGCACCCTGCAGACGGGGTGCGATGAGGGAATTGATAACATTTGGCATCTGGTACAAAACAGGGACCTTGCCAGGGTGGAGAAGATCCCACATGAACATCCCTGGCACTGCCAGTCAGCCACGACAAGTGTGTCCTGCTCAGAGGTACCCGGAGCCCCCCGAGCACAACTGCTGCTGCTGTTCCTTCAACTGCACATTCGTGGGGGTTTTGGCATCAGTCAAAATCAGAGGGACGTATTTTCCCTGCAGAAATACTGACATATGTTTGAACTTGCTCCAGATGTGTGCAGCTGTATCAAAGTGGAATCTGTGGCCTAGAGGCCCAAGCAACACAATTTAGAACAGGACCCAGAATTCAAAACTCTGCAGGAAAGCAGATGTGCTCCAGATCTGGGACATCTGTCGAGGCAGATCCCTGCTCCAAAGGATGAGTGAAAACATTAACCCTTCCAAGAAATTCACTGCTACAAATGTCCCAGGGCTGGGTCAGCCTGTGAGCAAACGTGGCATGGCTGGGGGAGCTATTGCTTTTTCTCCAAAATTAACACAAAAACTGCAGGAGTGGAGATCCTGAGGCTGGGGAGATTTGCTGAGGCTGGAATGGTGTGAAGCGTTTTGCCTTGCAAAGCCACCTAATCCTGCACTTTCCCTCCCAGAAAGCCTGTGGAGCCAGAACACTGGTATTTTATAGATCGACCCTTTTTTTGTTGTCAGGAGTCTGTGACTGAGGGAATGCTGGGGCTGCTGTTCATTTTTAAAAGCACTTTTCTTAAAGAATCAATCATGGACAAACCCCAACTCCTCGGAGCAGGGTCCAGTGTCTGGATCAGGTTGCATCACCGTGCCAAGCCGGACAGCCCAAGGCACTGCCCTCCCCAGTGCAGCCTCCAGGGTCCCAGCTGGCCCAGCCAAGCCCCCAGCAAGCCCCAGCTCAAGAGCTGGAGGAAGAGCTGTTCCCCCCTCCAATGCTGCACTGCCTGGTGTCCCTTGTCCTTGTTGTGTCAGCCTGACTTTGGGTAAAATCCTCGACAGGAGCTGTTCCTGGCACTTCTCCATGGTCGGGTGCAGGGAAGAGACTCCTGATGGCCTCCTCGGGCTGCCCTTCAGCAGAACACGTACATGAGTCAACATCCTCCCTCACCCCTTCCCACGGATTCAGGAATGGCTGCAAGGACAGGGTTGGAGCCAACACCCTGCCCACAGAGAGCCCTGACCCCAGCCAGGCTTCCCCGCTCCTTCCCTCTCACCCACCTTCTCTTTCATCTTCTCAATCTTCTTGACGGAGCTGCGCCGCTGGGGCCGGTCCTCGTGCCGCAGCAGGTTCACGCTGATGTCCCCTGACTTGTTGAACTGCTTCTCCTCCTGCTTCTCCGCCTCCTTCAGCTTGCTCTCGGCGCTGATGCTCTCTGCGTGGTACATGTGGTAGGTCTTCATCACCTGCAGGCACAGCGGGTCGTGAGCCACCTTCCCACGGCCACAGGAGCACCGGAGCAGGGGGAGCCACAGCCACGGGCAGCACAGAGGGGCTGTGGAGGCCACTGTGGCATTACAGAGCAAGATGGGGGGCAAAAGCCTGTGAGATTAACCCCATCTCCAGCTCTACTTCCAACAGCTCCGGGTTGGTGTAAGAACCACGATCCAGCTCGGTCCTGCTGTGGGGACAGGCGGAGGCGTGCCCCCAGCACACACCTGCAGTCAAAGGTGTGTCTGCCAACAGGGAAACAAGGAATAACCTCCAGTGCTTTGTAGCCGGGATAAGGGTCTGCATGACCAGTGACTGTGAGGAGCCCAGTTACCCTGAACTCCCTTTTAACCCAACACATCTGTTCCTACACTTGGACTTGCTAAGACATCACACAGCCCCTGCTCCGCCACCCTGACAGCAGGACCACCCAGAAGTGGAGGAGCTGCAATTCCCAAACAAAAATGGTGTTTGTCTCCTGTCACCACCTCATCCTCCTCTTGCTGCTGCCAGCAGGCACGGGCAGCACTGGTGGGTACAGCAGCATTTTGTCCTTCACATTGCAGATCCAGGATGGACGATGCTGATCCACTGCCAGGAACGCTCTGCAGGTAAAACTTTTACCCTTCCAGCTTTCCCTTTCAGATACAAGGGCCCAAAGGGCACACTGGGATCATTTTAATGAAGCTGGCAAGAGGAACCCAACTGCTGCTCTCTCTCTATGCCTTTAGTCACACCATCCCCTCCTGTTGTCTCCCTCTGGGATGTGGATGGTTTCTTTCACAGCCTGCAGTGCCCGACTACTCGCTGGGATCAGCCTCAGCAGGGCTGGGCCTCACTGGGATGGACTGGGGCACACTGGGATGGGCTGCCTGAGGCTCACAGGTTGAGATGGAGCAGGAACCCACAAAAGAGGAGTAATTTTACACAACGCTTAATGAAGAAAGCATGGAGTTTTCCTCAGCTGTGGCTGTCAGCAGGACCCAGGAGTGTTTGACGTGGACCAGGTGAGGCTGAGTCCCATGATCCCTCCTCCTGCCAAGCACAAACCTCAGCTGAAACGGGCTCCAAATGCCGCATCAGAGCCGCACAAAACGTGCCACCGCGGGGAGATGCGACTGCAGGCAACGGCAAGGGACAGTGAGCAAAGGCTCCTGCCTTGGCCCTGAGCTACTTCATTGCAAAACCCTGCAAATCGTAATGCACATTCCAGTCATGTATTGCAAACTGCAGTTTCTGCAGCAAATGCCACAGGACACACGTAAAACAGACAATTCTTGGGATTTTCCCAAGGAGAAAAACCAGAGGGCTTCACTGAGCCCTCCTCATCCTCACCATCTCCATCTTTTTATAAAGCGCTCCGAGGAAAGTGAAAAAACAAAATGCGGCACATCAGGCGTGTGTTACTGCATCAGGCAGTAAACAGGAGAGGTTTCTGCAGCACCCAGAGAGGCCCAGACACAACATGACAGAGAAGCCCAATGAATAACAGGGATCCACATTGCAGGGATTTTGTGAAATCTAAAGGTAATGGGGCTGTTACCCAACCAAAACAGATGCCTTAAACAGCTCACTGTGCACCTCACCAGCTGCCCTGCCACACAGCTCACGCTTGGAAATTCAGGGGATATTTTTGTGCAATACGTGGCTTGATTTTGGCTGGGGCCAACCTGCACTGCAGCATTGAGCCCCGATCTGCAATTCCCTCGTGCCGTCTCGGTGCCTGCAATCGAGTCACGCTGTCCCTGGCTTGCACTGCTGTGTCACAAAGACAAACTGCCACAGCTGCGTCCCGGGAAGCTTTCCTGCAAATCAGTTAATTAGCTGCAGTGGAGGAGGAAAAATATGTTCCAGTGTTCATTAGTTATTTAACAACACGAGCTGTGTTTTCCATATTAATTACATGTTCTGGATAAAGGCTGTTACCAAAATAGCGGCCATAAATGGCACTGTTGCCTATATTCAGCTACAAGGGCTTTGTCTTTCTGAACAGCTCATCCCCAAGGTTTTGACCCAGCAGAGAAGCCAGAGCAGAAACAGGATGACTGTGTCAGGCCCACAACATCCAGCCTTTACAGGCTCCAACTTGGTACCTGTCTGCTGCAATCTGTAAGCAGGAACCAAAAGGATGAAGCTGGTTTTAATTCACAGCTGAACTGTTTCTGAACAAAACCATTCACAAGCATCTCCAGAACAAAAGTCATCCACTTCCTTTTTGACTGAAGTCAGCATGGGTTGGGTTTGGTTCTTTTCATACAGAGTCCACAGGGTGACTTGCATCAGAACAGCAACAAGGCTGAGTTAGAATCAATTTGGTTGCTTTGGCTTAAGTTTGAGACACTGAATGCCTGAGAAGCCTGTAAAAAATTATAGTTTCCGCCCAGTGCACAGAATCCCCCTGAGAGAGGCTTAAAAAGCAGCTGGGCCAGGGCACAGATGTGCTGCGGTTAAAGACCTGGCCAGAGACGAGAGAAGTGACTTCCCTGTGCTGAGAGCAGACAAGTGACATTTTCCAAGCAGCATCCTGGTGTCCTGTGAGCCGAGTTCTTACCCTGTGTCTGGTTTCATCAGCAGTCACAGTTCCTGTGGGCACCCAGTGTGCTGCACTGACCACACCGACAGCAGCTCGGTCCCAAAGGTGCCCCCAGCCACCCCCAGCACCCTGAGCCAGGGGTGCAGCCAGGCCTGTTTCACCTGGTGGCTCAAGGACAGATCTCTCCGACCAGCACCAACCAGATCTGAGGTGACCCTGTTCGCCCCACAGGCCCTAATCTTTCTTCATGCTTCGTCATCGTTTCTGAAGTGCGTCCCTTTCCCGCTCCTTCCTGGCTGGGTACCACAATTGCTTTGTTATCTTAGCAGCAAGCAACACAAAGTTGCTCCAGCTGATCCAGTTTCACCATTCAAACCATTGCTTTTCACCATTCAAGCCCATTCTGCTCAGCACATGGAGCAAAGCAGTGAATGGGGGAAATCTCAGTTCCTGCGAGGACAAGTTCAGCCCCAGACTCAGCAGGAGCACAATTTCCCTCTCTTGACCACTGCTCACACTCTGAACCTCCTGCTGACCCCAGCATGTCCCTCAGGTGATGCCCCTGTCCTGTGTCCAGGTTCAGAGCACACCGGCCTGCAGGTATTAAGGTCAGCCCAGCTCTTGTTAGTCTTGTTTTGCATCTGTCAAGATGATGTTGTAATTAATCTCAATTAGTCACCACCCCTTGAGCTTGTGACACTCAACCACCAACAATGCACTCCCAAATCTCACACAGGCTTTTTAATCTGATCTGCTGTCCACCCACACTGCAGGGCTCACAACAACCAAATCCTTCAACAGCCATTGCAAGAACAAGCCTGTTAAGAGAAGATTTATGGCAGAAATTTAAAATACAATCCTTCATGCTCTGTTGTTTAGGTCCGTTTCTCAAAAAGATAGAATGGAATGATTGTTTAGGAATAAACCTGTTGCAGTGTTATTTATATACCAGTAACAGATACAACTAAGGAAAGCAAATACATTGTCTCAGTTTTCCAATACAAGACAGACTTTATATCACTTTGTTGCTCCTAAACCACAAGTAAAATAATTTTTTTTTTAAAACCAGTTGCTACAGGGCAAGAGACAGAAGCAACACAAAGAATTTTCCTTGCTATGAAAACTTTACTTGCTATGTCTCGCTATGAAAACCTTCCTTTGAAGAGCCTGTGGCACAGACAGCTCCACAGCCAGAGTGGTCCTCGGAGCAGGAGACAGAGCTGAGCACCCACGAGCTAAACATTTCCTGCCTTCCCCAGCAGAAGGGCACGTTCATCCATTCCCCCCAGGCCACGGCCTCACCGGAGCAGGGCGGGTGTCAGCACCAAACAAGCCTGGCCAGCTCAGAGCAGCCGGTGCCTGGAAATCACCATCCAGGGCACTGAGAGGGGCCTGAAGGCGACGGGGTGCAGGAGCCGCAGCAGGCGAGAGCGTCACGGACACCGGGATGGCACCCGATCGCGCCCCGACGTGCCCAGGTGCGTGAAGGGAGGCAGCCCTTCTGCCCGGAGCGCCGGGAAACACCGCGCACGGAACGGGCGGCGCCGCAGGACGGCCGGGGCAGAGCCCCCCACCCCGAGCCACCCAAGGATGGACACACGCCCTGCTCCGACGAGCCGCGCTCCCCGCCACGCACGGCTCACCGTGTACAGCTCGTTGGTGACTTTCAGGAGTTCTTCGTGCATCTGCAGGCCAATCTCCTTGCTCTGCAAGACAAAAATAAAGATGCGTTGAGACTCCGTTCAAAACAAGGAAAAGGTACTTTGGAGGGAGCATAATTGTGAACACACAGCAAAGCCTTGTTCTGTTTCAGAACTGCTGTGTTTTCATTTCGGTGTTTGTCCATGGATCACCCAACCTGGGTTTCAGAGACCACAAGGAAGAACATCAATCAATTTAACTTATTTATCCTGCAAAAGGCATGAATCTAAAATGACAGGCAATACTGCTTTGTCCTTCCACGGGCAGAATTTATCTCCAGCCCACAGACAACTCCCGCTGTGGGTCTAACACGTCACACCCTCCTCTAGGTTTGGGTCTGGTTTCACATTGAGAGTGGCAGAGTGCACAAAGCTGGGCCCGCTTCACAGCCAGGGGTGTTTTGGAGCTTGACTTTGCCTATTTTTCAACAAAACCTGCCTTAGTGCACGTGGGTGAGTGGCTGCTGCGTTCTCTAACTGAGCAGGCTGCGTGTTAGTGCTGTGTGAACTCCCCTGTAGAACTTACATCATCCAATAACCATCTGTGGGTACACAGACCCCTTAGATTGTCTTTCTCCGGTCCCACAGCATCACCTGCCAACCTGTCTTGATCTGACACGCTGGTTAAACACACCCGCTGCTGGACTGGCGATTTCCAGCCAACCCTGGTATTTCAGAACGAGGGTTATCAGGGCTCCCCAGCCCCGGCATCCCAGATTTCAGATGTTCCTTGGCCATGACTCACCCTCCCCAACCCTGTCCTCAGTAGCTCATTTTCACTATTCTGACCTGAGTGAATGAAAGGATCTCCAAAAAGGGACTTTTTATTACAAAATAGCTACACCACAGTTATATAATAAAGTTTCCAGTTTCACAGCCGTGGCAGCCAAAGTTCAGCCAGCTGAGGAGATCCTTACTGCCAGTGAGTAACTCCTGGCATCCTTCTGTCTGCTGAAATCCTATTATCAGGCTGTGTTTTCCCTTTCCTCGCCAGGCAGGATGAAGCAGATCCAGTCATCAACCTCCCAAAGCATGGACATGGCACTTCACAGAGAGGCCACAGCGTGGGGAGCTGCCCAGCACTGGAGCCTGGCTGCAGGTCAAGCCAACTCCTACCCACACCCCAGCGCCTGGAGCTGCCGGGGATGTGCTTGCACTGCTCTCCTGCCTCCCTGTAATTACACCCCAAATCTCTACATGGAATCCTCTAGGCTAGGGAACACGTATTATAGCTTGAAGACGCGTTTAAACTAAATATAGACACTCCCCTCCTCCCTCCCTAAAACAACACCAAACCAAACCCAAGCAGTCTCTTTCAGATTTCCTCAAATAACTCCAGGCAGTTTCGTGCACACAGGAAGGGAAAACAACATCCCATCAGGCTGGGAGGTGAGAGAGGCCCACAACACAGAGAAGTCCTCTAACTTCAGCTAACGGGACAACCCACGTACTTGTGAAGTTTAACCTTAGATTACTAAAAGTTGGAATCAAAGCAAAGCCTGAAGTAAAGAATCTAAAGAGTCAAAGTCTCTCGGATCCGTGACCATCCAGTAACCGCAGGGTATCTGTGCATTAGCACTGGGATATCTGGGACAGTCCCATCCTCAGCGGAGTAACTGATGCCACTGCTCCCCCTCCCACGGGCACGGGGTGCCAGGACGATGCCAGGGACCAGAAGGTGCTCAGTGCCCACATGGCCACCTGAAACCCTCATCTGTACCGGAACCTCATCTGGACTGAATCTCAGTCCCTACCTCCTACCCACTGACACCAGTGGTCACTAGTGCTCTCAGCAGCCTCGCTGAGGCCTGCTAATACCAACAGAGCTACGACAGATCTGCATCCCCCCGGACACAGCACAAACACCTCTGGAGCCCTCCTCGCTCCCTACAGCTTCCTGACATGAGGCTGCAGCCAGGAGGGGGTCAGGCTCTGTTCCCAGGTAACCAGAGACAGGACAAGAGGAAATAGCTTCAAGTTGCACCAGGGAAGGTTTAGATTGAATATTAGGGAAAACTTCTTCCCTGAAAGGGCCCAGAGCAGTGGTGGAGTCACCACTCCTGGAGGGATGTAAAAGCCACGTGGATGTGGCTCTTGCGGACGTGGCTTAATGGTGGGCTGGGCAGTGCTGGGGGAACAGTTGGACCTCATGGTCTCAAAAGGCTTTTCCAACCTAAATGATTCTGCGATTCCAATACAAGTAATTTCAGTCAGGGTCTACAAACAGGGGTCTCAGAGCCCAGAGCCTGCAGGAGCTGAGTCACACATAGCCCCTCCAGCCATTCCTGCTTCCCCGAGTCACAGCCCAGTCCCCAAACCAAGGCTTCCCAAAGCCAGTGGAGGAGGACTGGATGGGCTGGTGGCAGGAGCCATGGCCCAGGACCAGCTGCAGCTCCTGCCTATGCCCTGGATTTCCTGCACAGTGCACGGCAAGGCCACAAAGCTGTAATTTTCAAACCTAATTTTAGACTCCTAAATAGAGCAGCACAAACTGGCTCAGTGTGTCCATTCCACGAGCCACAATGACATGGGGGACCATGGGTAGGGACCACGTTTAAAGAGCCATTTACTTATAGACACTATAAACCGACGCTCAGAATCCTGCTGCAGGAGACCAAAGGGTCTCTGGCACTGTCAGGTGTCTTCCAGCATCCAAGAGAGCAGCGTCCAGCCTGGGGACACTGGAGCCTCTTCCAACCGCAGGCAGTTGAGCAGCTGAAGGACTCAGTACTTCCCCGAGCCTGCTGCCTCCCCTTTCTCTAAGGGAGAAAAAACATGTGTGTGCTTACAGGAGTCAACACCAAAACGTCACCCCAGTTCCCTGGGACCATCTGCAAAACCCAAACTCCAATTCAGTTGCTTCCTTTACGCCTCCAATTCCTCAAAAAACAGAGCTCCTCATTGGAACAGCATTGGCTTCAGGTTATTAAAATTCCTGCCACTGCCAACAAAGTAACAGGAAGCAGCAGCACGGATGACTGGCAGTGGAGAATGCTTATTCTATAGACAAAAACAAGAGTTCCCATCCAGACAGACACCACTTCTTCACCCAACGTCCATCCCGGACACCACAGCACGGAATTAAATTTACTGTCACAACGTGTAATTAAATCCCACACTGGGGACTGACACAGCATTGTTACTTTGGACACAGAGACGCTCTGTCTCAAATATACAATTTCCTGTATTCTGTACTTGGAAGAAGCTTCAAAGTTCCTTCCTTCCACCACAGCAGGAGGTAAGAGGGGAGAAAGCACCTGCCTGGCCATGGGTCCCTCCGCCTGGGTTTGGCTCTGCCAGGAGGATGTGCTGTGAGATTTCATGGTGACGGAGACTCACCCTGACAGCAGATCTGCAGAGCCAGATCCACAGGGACACATCTCAGCATCCCCATTTATCACTGCCTGTTAGCAACATCAACACACTCGCCTTGATCACCTCCTCCTGCACCAGGAATGCGGCTCGCACTGGAAGCTCCAGGGAAACTTGCCCAAATGAGTTTTCTTCCCCTGCTTTCCTCCCGGAATGGTTTGGGCTGGAAGGGTTCCTGGCTAGCTGCAGTGAGGGGCGTGTCAGAGCCGAATGCCGGGACTGTCAGCCGAGGGGCAGAACACTTGGGTGGAGAGGAACAAACTGCAGTGCCCCAATTTACTGATGGCCAACCCCCCCTGCTTAACCAGGGCAGCCGAGGGAGCAGCAGCTCAGCACCCTGCATCTTCCTTGGCACATCACCACGGCACCGAGCACTTGCTCCTCAGTTATGCTCACCCTGGACCTCAGCAGTCCCTCCCTGCTGCTTTGCTGGGATTGTTTACACTTACATAATGAGCGCAGGAAACACAAAACCTCCCAGTTCCTCGTGTCCCCACTGCATGTCACAGCCCGTTAATAAACTCTAGGTGGGGGGAATTAAAAGTGACATCTCTGGAAAAAAATGTTACCCTAATTTACCATCAAAGAACAATCTCCAGCGCACCCAGCAGCTGAAGCACAACTGCGGGTGCTTTAACCCTTGCTGAGCTGCATTATCTGCCAGCGGTCCTGTCAGCACGGCCTCCCCAGGGAAGCGCTTCGAGCACTTCACTCAGCACACTCAGAACCAGACCAGAGAGAACAGTGAAAGATCCCTCCTCTGAGCAAGGCTGGATGGATGTCTCCAAAATCCATTTACCACGATGCTCCTATTCCCACACACATGCCCAAGGCGTCCCAGCAAACACTGCTGGGCAGTGGGATCCACATCCCTCCGGGCAAGGCGTGCCAGAGGTTGAGAAAAATAAACAGCCAAAAGTGGCAGCCTCTCCATCCACATGAAAGGCAAATGATGACACAAAATAAGCCTTTTCCCTGATTTAGCTGAGTATTATTTCCAGGGACAGGTGAGTCCAAGGGTCAAATGTGGTGAAATCAGAGATGCCCACAACTGTAAAGGCTCCTTGGGATGCACAGGAGGTGCTGGCTCTGGCAGACTGCAGATGGAGTCACAGCAGCTCCCCGATTAGGAGAGGGAGGAGGGAGAAACAAGGAGCACCCATTTCTATAGGATGTAAGTGTTGAACCTTAAAAGCTGAAATTTAAGTTCAAAAATGAGGAGGGAGAGATAGAGGAAAACCAAACACAAAAAAATAATTCTGCTGAGTGGGTAAAATATTTCATCATCTTGTCCTGGCTAAGGATTGACCTGCTATGAGAAAGCACTCTGAACACTCCATGGATGTCCTTGTTTGAATGCTGAGTGGATTTGTTCTGTAGTTCCACATGACACACCATTCACACACATGGGCAGAAGGATAGTCTTAACATACATCTCAAAAACAGGTTCAGAGCAAAATGCAAATGGCAGGAAGATTTTGAGACAGGCTTAGAACTGAACTAACCAATCTATCCCAAACGTCTCAAATTTCTAGAGGCCTGAAGGACAGGAAAAGGGATGATGTCCCATACCAGATCAGCAAATCCAAGCCTGACCTTGCAGTTTAATTTCTAGGTCAGATCTATAAAATAGAGGAAACTGGCCATAAAAATATCACGTGAAATTTACTCTCCAGTCAGGCTGAAATTTCAAGATAAGCCCTGATTATGAGCCTTGTCCTGCTGGAGAGTCCTGCGGGCTTGCCCTGCTCCCTGACTGCAGGCCCCAGATGTCCCATTGACAACAAGGGACAAAAATTAAGGCAAACTTCAGAGTCACAGAGCCAACCCACTGCTGGGACTCTTCATGCCCTCACCACACTCCCCCTCGCGTTCAGTGAAGAGTCGTGGTCCACCTGACTGTGAGATTCCCACAAGTATATGATGCCTTTTTTTATTTGGTTATTATTAATAATTCTGTGTCATCAGGCATCTTACTCTTCACTCTTTTTCCAAATAATTTTTTAGGAACTGCACTGACATTCTACTTCCTTTTGTTCCCTGTCTTTTAGTCACTCATTAACACAGAAAACAACCACTCCTTACTCTTCAACAGCTCTTCAAGAACTTCAGTCTTGCCCATTGAAGGCACTGTGCCAGCTGCTGACACGATCCCTGGCTCCTAGAAATACCTCCACCAGATTTCTGAGGCATGACTCTTCCCTTCAGGAAGCCTCTCCTGTAGCTGCCCCATCCCTGTCATCCTGCTCTTTACCAAGGTTCCACCCAACAAGCCTGTCTTGATCTGTCCTCTGAAGGCCTCCAAGAGTCTTTAGAAAAAGTCATCACATTTCCACCCTTCATCTCTCTGGCACTGACACCACTTTGAGCACCAGGTCACACCTCACTGCTCGTCACTTGGCAGTTCTGGATCTCAGTTTCTTTAAAACTCTTGAATAAATATTATCTGGAAAGACTTATAACAACAGTCCCTCATAAGATTTGCTCTGCAAGATCTATGATGGTTCTACTTTCGATTAGAACACCAGGATAGTCCCTCACTGAGCAGAACTCCCCCCAGCTGCCCGGGTTACCTTTTTAAAGAGCCTGATGACATCCTCGCTGATCTGCGACAGCCGCACGATGACATTGTTCATGAAGATGTCGTTCAGGGTGGCGTGGTCTCGGCTCTCCCGCCGGGTCTGCGTCAGGACCAGGTACCAGCAGTTCACAGGGGAAAGGAGGTGCTGATCTTTTCTAGGGAAATGGGGAAAAAATTAAAAAGGTCAAGTGAACAAGTCAAAAAGGCACAGATTTTCAAATGAATGCTGTCAGCACATCGCCTCCCTCCCCTGCACACATCCACTGGGATCTGTCATGCCCAGAGAAAGGTGCATGATCTTCTTCCCGCTGTCCAAGTGTCCCCACAGGGACATCCAGTGGCACACGAGCACAGGAACCACAGCAGACCCCCAGCCAGCCAGCCCCTTCCTGCAGTGGGTGCTCTGGAAGGTGGCACAGGAGAAGTGACATCCCTGGCAAGGGAGAGAGTTTGGCTTTTTCTTTCCACTCGTGCTATGAATATGACTGTCGGTGCCCACTGCAGAAGGTCCCGTTTGCCACCCAATCCCGTGGGCTGCTTTTGGTGCACTGAACAGTGTTCAAGAAAGGGTTCTGCATCCAGTGTTATCCCCAGCTGTCTGGGCACAACATGAACACGCTCAGGTGTGCTGGAGGGGACAGCACGGGGACCCCAGAACACCTCTGTGCGCATGCACAGACAGAACAACCACGTACAGAAACCTGGATGAACCTGGATGTGAACCTGGAATCACCAGGAGCTGCAGCACCGCGGCGATTGCCACATCCAGGGCTGGCACAGCCCGTCGTGCACGGCTACACAGGGACAAAGGAGCACCGAAGGGACCGTAATTCTTATGAGTGTCACGGCCTCAGCAGAATAATGATGCACGTGAGCAGCTGGGGAAGCAGCACAGATGAGCCCGGCTAAGGGCAGGTACAGAGCAGTCCGGAAGAACAAGGTGTATTAAAAGAGTCTCTCGACACAGAATGGGCAGTGAGGACTCCTCAGGAGCAAGCACTGAAGTCCAGCTGACCCAACTAACACCACCACCACCACCAGCACTTGTGCCCAGCTGTTTAATAAAGGTGGAGAACCACTGTCACCTGTGGACACCACGCAGCAGCAGCTTCTAGAACTGTGAGCACACCAAGCCGTGGAGAGCCTTAACACTGCTCTGAGCTAGTGCGAGAGGCCAGAAACCCCCAGAGCCTTTGTGGGCTCGTCTCTGAATCACAGCTCCTCCCTGGCCAGTTCCTTGCCCAGGACAGTTATCCCTGATGCACAACACCGCAGCAGCCAGCACCACACAACTGACACACAGCAGCTGGACGCCAAAAGGACAGCAAGGATATGAATGGCAATCAGCAGCAGAGTTTGGCATAAGACACCAGCAAAGCCCCACTCGCTGGAGAGACCGAGTAAACAGATTAAATGGGATTTAGTAATATAGAATAAATAGGATTTAGTAATGCAACAGCTGAAATCGCTGCTCTTGCCTCTGAAATGGGAAAAAAAAATCACAAGGAGTTAAAGGAAGAAACAGACTGTGAAGAGCCCAGGGCTGGCGAGGCGAAGGGCATCAGACAGGCAAACCTTTCCCAGGTTCTCTGGGAAAGGCGCTGAACAGTGGCTGCAGTCTTTGGCCACTAAACTGAATGGCATGAGTTTCATCTGGAGCAAAGGGCACAATTCCAGCTGAGAGATTCTGTCAGGAACATTACTGGCAGAAGAAGAGCCAGAGGCCTCGCTGCGGCCCAGGGAGGCAAAGGTGGGGAGCTGGGGCTGCCGTGGTGCAGGGGGAGCAGCCAGGACCAGCACCCGGCCCTGTGCTGCAGGTGCTGCCATGTGGCCGCGGGCACAGATCCCGCCGGGCACATCCCGCGGCTCCGCGAGCGCTGCCCGGTGAGATCCCGCACCCCAACTGCGCCAGGAGAGGGGCACAACAAACCCTGACAGCCACCAACACCCCGTGCAAGCACCGAGCGTCGTCCGACCCGGCACACTCGGGGCCCTGCAGGGAGCAGGACCAGCCCCCCAGCAGCACCAGGGCAGTGGCTTTCACCAGTGCCCTGAGGTCACCAGCCAGTGGAACGCACCAGCCAGCACCCTCAGCACAGAGCTCTCACCTCCAGAACGCAACTCTGCCTCAAGTTTCTTTTGCTTTCTATTTTTTTCAGATATTTTCTCATTTAGCCAAGCTTGAGAGTATGGTTAAACCGAAAAGAAGCTGCTTCTGAAAACACATATTCACACATCCACAGATTTCACAATTTGCATCATCAGTTTGATTCTCACACAATCCCAGCACCCAGTTCATACTTCCTATTTCAAAGCTTTGTTTCACAATATTTCCACTAAGGATTTGCCTGGCTCCAACACCGCAGGCTGCATACAGAAAACACACATGCTTCATTGCAAATAAATTGCAGTAAATTCGATTTCCAGAAACTGCTTCCAAGCCTGAGCCTGTCAGTGAGCGTGAATGCAACACACAGCTCCTGCAGAGCTGAGGACTGGGCTACACGCAGAAACCAGGGAGAGAGACCAAGCCCACTGCAATTCGCACAATCAAATGAGTGGATGAATTCAAGCCGTTCAAAAAATCAAGGGGTTTGACTCCTTCCTGGTCCAATTCCTGTTTTTGCTGCCTTAAGAAGGGCACGGTAAGCGCAATTCGGGCAGCACAGACCAGTAATGCCACGGTGGAAGTCTTGGAAAGAGACACGTCCAGTTGTTTTGGTGAGCCCCGCACCGGGACAAGACAGACGAGGTCACCGCTGACCTGACGGGCCTTACTCCACTTCAGGACTGTGCAGCTACAAACCAACCTCCAGTGCTCGCAGCAGCCTCTAGCCAATCATTTTGCACCAGTTTGCCCTGGGACCACCTGCTTACTTGAACTGGTGCTCTCTGGAACTGCGGATCTTGGAGGAGAAGCGCTCAGCCAGCTTCTCCAGGCTCCGGGAGTACTCCAGCTCGATCTCGGCCTTCCTGCGGAAGAACTCCTGCAGGTCCTGCAGCAGCTGCAGGCGCGACTCCGACTGCTGCTCCAGGCATTTGAACTGCTCCACCAGCTGCGTTCGGATTTCTGCAGGCACACGAGAGAGAAGAACAAAACACACCGTCAGCAGCAGACACTGGCCAGGAGGGCTGTCCTTCCTTGTCCCAGAGCAAATGGCACAGCTCTGCTGGAGCTCCTTCGGAGCCCTGGGGTAAATTCAGGGTTTGCTAAAGGCGACAGATCTCCTTGCCAAGCAAAAGCTGAACAATTCCATTGACCAGCCTCACATTAACCCCTGTTCTTGTCAAAACAAACAGCTGTGTAAGAGCACCAAGAGCAACTTCAGAGCTTTCAATTGCCTTTTGAATCCAGCAAATGATACTTCAATCTATCTGGTACTATCTGAAATCCCGTACTCTTTGCATGTAAGCTGATATGTTATTTCTTGATAAATGCACAGGTGAAGACCTACAGGACAGCCAGCACTGACCTAGAGGAAGCAGGCACTGCCATGCACTTTCCTCTCTCTCCATCCCCCCACGCTGCCGGGTTAATCAGCAAATCCAACGTGGCTTTGGCTCAAAGGCTTAAAGAGTCTTTTGAACCCTTCAAATCCCAGCTCGCAAACACTACAAGCTTCATCTGTTCCAGGTTTATTTGCTTTCCCATAGGGAGCTTCAGACACCGGGACAGACACACTGCACCCCCCACGACCTTTCCCAAAGTGGGCTCAGCAGTGTCCGGAGGTGGCTGTGTGGGTGTGGGGATGGGTTCCTCAGGCAGCCGGTGCCTCCCACAGGACCCCAGGTACCCACCACTGGGTCCTGCAGGGAACAGGCACCTCAGGAGCAGAAAACAGAGCTGGTCTCCAGTGCTGACCCTCACCTGGCCCTGCCAGAACCCACAACCTTGGGCACAGCACGCTCCTTCTGTTCAGCACATCCCGATCATTGGAACCGTTTAATGTTTCTCCTCTTTCTATGCCAGAGTTGTACTTTTCACCTTGACCCTCCCCATTTTGAGGACGCTTCTCTCCCGTGGTCAAAGACCAATCGCACTTTTTCCAGCTCCCTCATATCACATCACCCAGCCAAGCTGCAGATCCCCAGCACAGGTCTGATCCCAGCAGACAGGCAGGCCCTGGGAAGGGAGCGCTGTGCAGGGGCAATGGAAATACACCTTCCCAACCTTTCCCAACCCCAGGCAGGGTTTCTGCAGCTCTCAGAAGCACACGTGGCCGGGACGCCTGTGCAGGAGCCGCTAACTGTTCTTGGAGCAGCAGCTGGGCTCTGCCCAGAGGGATGAGAAGCCCCGCGGGAGGGGGTGTGGAGAGCAGCAAACAGGAGGACAAACGAGACTAGACGGTAGGAAAATCTATTCAAAATGAGAACAATTGGGCTGAGCTGGCTTCAGGGAGCAGCTGCACAGCGGAGGAATCAGAGGAGCTGGAACTGCAGCTGATGGGACAGGTCCATATGCTGCCTGCCTGTTCCCAGAGCCCACGAGGAGAGGGGAGTGCAGCCCCACGCCCCCACCGCCACACACCCCGTGGCAGAGGTGGGACAGCTCCTGCACGTGCTCACCTTGAGACACTTTGCTTTCTAGAGCTCATCCTTGGCTCCTTCTGCAAACTCAGCAGGGTAGGATGACCAATGGCACCTTACCTGCAAGAGCCCCAGCAACTAAAAATACCTGCACCGCCTGGAACGGCTGCCACGGTCACTGGGACCCTCAGTGACCCGCATCGAGACAACACGGAGGTGTCGTTCCAGTGCCTGGAATACTCCTCAGTACCCACACATTACATACCTGCACACACGGCAGGCTGGCCCTGCCAGCACCGGGCTGTCCCACGGCCTCTCCACTACAAGATCCTGTCTACACAATCAGCAGTTCGTGCTGGATGGTGAATTAATAAATGATGAAGCAATGATGATGCAAAGCACTGACTGAAATCACGAAAGATTTATGAACTATTTCGAGCTTCGTAAATTTGTGAGGCTCTCATGTAGAGGAAGTTCAAAATGCCATTATCATAATCTGGCAATCTGGTATTTTTCAACATTTCTTCAGACAACAACGCTCATGTGAGCCTGAGCTCTGGAAGACTGGCAGGTAACTCATCACTGGGTCATTTAATGGTCGCAGTGATGGGACTGGAGGCTTCATGAAGGGCACCTAAAATCAAAACTCTTGGAAATAAGGAATGCTGAAAGCTCCAAAATTCATCACTCACGTTACGCAGGACCCTCCCTGGGCACTTTCTTTATTTTCTTGATACATTATGAGGGGATAGCACAATTGTTCATAAAAATGCCTGCGAGGCTCACGCACAGACATGGCGAGGGACTCAACACACGGCACTTGGCCACCAGCAAAGCCATTTTCTGTTCCCAAAGTCTGCCTGAAGAACCACGTAACCATCCCTGCAGCAGCTAAAGGGCTCCAGATCGTTTCTGACCTGCATCCAGCCCATCTGCAGGCACGAGGATGCTGACACAGGTGCCAGAAGGGCTGAGGTCCCGAGCAGAAGAGGAAGGGTGAGACGCAGTGGGGATGCTCAGCACAACTGCTGCCTCTGCCCAGCCAGAGCTCCCCCGGGACCCTGGGCATCTGCTGCATCTTGCTCATAGCATGCAGAAACCCTAAAGTTAAGGACAATTTCACTCTATAGGGAATGCTAGAAAGACCCTGAAAATAAATAAATATGGCTGCTAAAAGAACAGAGAAAAAGGAACTAAACTGTCATTGTGAACAAGGTTTCACAATGACTGGTGACAGAGTTCCTCAGTTGTTACTCCCTCTGTCTCCGGTTTGCTGGGGTCCAGCTCTCTCCATCCCCTGCACACTCTGACCTTCGTCAACAGCATTTCTTTGTTTTTCCCAGGCCTGTAACGTGTTGTTTTGACACTCTTAAGCCTCTTTGCAGGAGTTCAGCCAGGCCAGTGCCACCCTGGTGTGTGGCAGCAAAGGGCAGGCTCTGCAGACACGGGGAGCTGTGACCCTAAAGCCACCCAGCGATGAGCTGTCACACAAACAGCTGAGACGGACACTGAAACCAGGAGCTGCTGCTGCTGAATGGGAAAGGTTTGTGTAGAGAACAAAATGAAGAGCTGCTGACATCATCAATGCAAAGACAGATGTGACAGCAGAGAGAAGGACATCGCTCAGTGCTCCAGGGTCCCTGGGAGTCAGCGCTCACGGACACAGCCCCGACAGCACCTGCAGTCACTTCCCTGCTTTCAGCTATGCTCTGCTGCCACATCTCATGGCACTCTCCTCTCAGTTAAATGCCTTTTCATAGAACCAGGGACAAACACAGGCAGGCAGCAAAGCCTTTTTCCACCTTCAAGCCTGCTGCCTAGGGAACAGCAGGAGCACTCGGAGGGCATCCATCTCCCACCGCTGCACAGCAGAGCTGGAGACCAGCCCCACGAGGGAGAGGCAACCATGTGCTGTTTGATCCCAACACCGTCCATCCTCCCCCTCTCCCTCCGGTCCAGCCTGCTCACACACCAGGGGTGGAGAGAGCGGGTCCCCCAGCAAACCCAAACCCAACACAGCTCTGCTAACGCCCACTGTGACACCCTACAACCCAAACCGAAACCCACGCCCCTTCCCCAGCAATCTTCTGGTCAGCAGCATCAGCACAAGCTGCATCTGTCCTGTTCATCATAGGGAGATTCACAGGCCTGGAATTCCAACTTTCAACTGAATGCCAATTATGTTTTCCAAGTTAGGTAATTATCTCTTCAGCACCCAACCCCAAAACCTTAACTTCTGCTCAGAAGAAGGAGCTTCCACTGTGAGCAGTCCTGTTATTTAAAATGCAGAATCAGGGTAGGAAATGCAGGAAATCTGATATCCTCAGCTCTTCTGAAACACACTTGCAAGGATCCTGGAGAAAACAAAATTCCTTGGCAAAGTAAGGAGCACAGCAATGACAGGCTGCAGGACTACTAATCCAGAAGAGCGAGGGAACACGTGTAACCAGAACATCTGGCAATCTGCCTTCTGTAATGTTTCTGAATCAATCAACCCATATCACAGCCACTACTGCTCATGATCCTCAGGCCACGCGAGATGCTGGCAGCAATCACACTTCCAAGCTGCCGAGGTACGGCAAAGCCTCCCACCACTCAAAGACCCCCAAGAATGCTCCCAGCCCTCTGAAACCTGCTGAAGGGCTTCCAAGCACCAGAGGGGACACAGAAGGAACTGAGTGTGATGGCCACAGTCAGCCCCATAACACGGAGCACGAGATAAACCCACTGCAGACCCGCTCCCACCACCAGAAGCCAACTGGCACCTGAGTGCAACAGACCGTGGAGATGAGAGGCATGATTTGCATTCTGCCTTTGGCAGCTTTGTAAGCGAATGGCAACATTTAAAAAAGTGGAAAAAATAACAACAACAAACCCACAAAAACACCAACCAAAAACTTGACAGAGTTATTCAAAAGTCAGCTCAGGAAAACAACAGCTGGGAGGGTATAGGGATGCTGTCTGTGGGGGAGCAGAACCGAGAACACAGCAATTTACAACCCAAGAAAGAGTATCAGCATAAGATAAATGGATGTAAACTTGACACAAAGAAAATTACCTGAGAAACTGGAAAAAAATCAGCAAGATTATGGCTCAACCCAAGCAGCGCATCAACAGCTTGAAATGGGCCCTGAGAGGAGATGATTCTCAGGGGCACTTCTGCTGGGCTGCTGGAAACACAAACCTTCGAAAACCCTGGATTTCCTACAGTCACCACTACGGCAAGGCTAACTCCATACCTAAGGGAGTGCTGGGCTAGAAATGGACACTCAGCGTGCCAGGGAGAGCGTAAAGATGAATCCCCAAACCTTTTCAAGACACCAGAAAAGTGCTGTTTTGGTTGATCTAACATCTTGGCCAGTAGATCAGGGTAAGCCTCATTTTTTCCTCTCCTTGGCTGTTCACCTCATCATTCTCCAGTGAGGACAATGCTGGCAGCCACGCACAGAGCCCGGGAACACTCACACACATCCAAATAGCATACCTCTGACACAGGGATGAGGCAGGGTTTGACAAAGAGCAAAATTATCTGGGACACTCTGTGGCCAACTTGAGCACTCCTGTAAGAACCGACACGCTGATGGGGAGAGGTCAAGCCGAAGACAACACGCTCAGCTCCAAGTCATTACAAACATGCTGCTACTCCAGCCCCTCCCACCCTCAGCTTGAGAAGGATATTTTCCGTATGGTCTCATTTTTTAAATATAACAATTAAAATGTAGATGAATGCCATCAGATGAATGCAAATTTTACCAGTGGCAAAAATTATTGTTATTATTATTAACATAATCATCAATATCATTCACTTATTCCTTGTGCTTCCATACAGTTCATGGATGTTCATGGTGGGCAACAGCATTTCTAAATTTCAGGAATTCACAAGTACCATGTTGAAATCCCAGCTCCAGCTGAGACTGTGGCAGCACTCCCATCAGCTTTAATGGAGCTGGGATTTCATCCTCTGCCAGTAAATGGGCTGGTGAGACAATTCTGTTCCCAGGCAGTTATTTTGCAAGTCTCCCCCTCTTCCAGTAACTCCTGGCTCCAATGCTTCTTACCTCAAGTGCTGGTAAGGGCCAAGCTCCTCAACTGGCAGCAGCCACAGGAGGAGGACAGTGGGACCTGCTGCAGAGTTCAAGGATAGGCAATGCATGTCAAGTGTAGGACGGGTTATTAAATAAACCAAATTTTATATGGGCAAACACCGGCGAAAAGCAGGCGTTTGGAAAATCCTGGATGGTTAAGACCTGTGAAGGTGTGGAGCCTGAACTGACACGTGAGAGACCACAGGAGCCAGGTGTGCTCCAGCACAGGGGACCCTGAAGCCCTGGGGATCGGTGACGCTCCAGCCGGCAGAGCCAGCTGGGAGCCCCGCACAGCCCAGCCCCAACAGCTGCAGATCACAGCCAGCACCCTCCTCCCACTCCTCCTCATGCCTCCCCCTCCCCAGCACCTTCCCCCAGGGTCCAGCCAGGCCAGAGCCAGGCTCTGGCTGCTCAGACAGGGACAGACAAAAGCAGAGGTTTCTCTAGCAACGGGCCGGGATAAAAGCTGTCGAGAAGTCCTGCTTTCCTGCCCTGCTTCTCCTCGGCTGGCAGGGAGCAGGACCAAGCCCTGCAGCCAAGTCCCAAGCCCGGGGGTCTGGCTGCAGCCCACCTAACCCCCCCGGCCGGGGCGGCTGCTCCGCGATGCCAAATTATCCGTCCAGGAGAACAGCGGCGGATCTTCCCACTGGCCAGCCTGGGCCAGGCGCTCCTCGAACATATGCTTCACCCCACTGATTTGTGACAAGTGAGAAAATATGCTTGGCAACAAAAGCCATTATTTTCCTCACAACTGGCATTAGAACCAATAAATAGTTTATTGCAAATATAGCACAGCAAGCTGGACTCGGGGAGAATCCAATTCTTCTACAAATACGGAATACGCTAACAAGGCCATTTCACTCCCAATTGCTTTTATTCCCACTTCAGACTACCTATGTGCTGCCTTCCCTAAAAGCCCAGCCCTCCTCACCATGGAATTACCTCAGATGTATTTTCTAGTGCTTTGTCATCCCATGTTTCACCAGCACACACCATTTCCCTTGGGAGAACCCTCACACACACACACACACACACACAGAGCTAATGCACCTGGAGCATGGATCCATTATGAAATGCCAGCTGGCTATTCCACCAGAAAAAGCCCTGCTCCAGGCAGGCACTGCCAGCACAGCCTCAAGAGCCACTGGAACCCCCGTGTGATCCCAGGAAGCCGGGCTCAGCCCCCTTGAACAGGGATGCTTGCAGGGCAGAGCCTCGAGAGCCCACACGGCCTGGTGTGTTCACAGGATGCTCCTGCTCCCGGCACCTCCATCCACGGCCACTTCCATATCCCATTATGGTGCAGCAGCAGTGGCAGGGAGAAGAAAGGATGGTGCTGTCAGAGGAGCACCCACCTTGGGAGGGCTGAATCCGAGCCAAGGCTCTGTCAGGTCCAGGCAGTGACACCATCAAGCCTGAACAGCCAAGGAGCTGCAGGGACCACGGCCTGGAGCACCCGCAGACGGAGCTGCCAGCAGCGCATCCTTCCCACCGTGCGGAGAGAAGCTGCAGGGAAGGCACAGAGCAAACAGCCCAAAGGAAGCCAACAAGTCTCCCCCTTCCTTCCTTCCTTCCGTGCCATACGTAACATCCCTGCCTAGACAAGGATAAGGGATATGGCTCCTGGTAAAACAAAGAACAAGACAAGCTTTTTATCTGAAACGAGACGTTCCAGGTTCAAGGAAAAAAAAAGAAAAAACAAACAAAAAAAGGAAAGGAAAACACTTCCCTCTAGTCTGAAAACAACTCCTGTGGCATTGGCATTTTTCATACAGTTTTTTTCATGTGTGTCTTTAATCCCCAGCTCACTGTAGCACAGCAGCACTTCCCCTGCACAGCCCCAGCTTTGCCTGTACCCACACCAACCCCTCACACCGGTACTCGCTGGGCTGTGAGGCAACACCTTCATCTGCAACGACTGAAAAGTACAGTGAAAGTGTAAGAAAATAAATCTTGAAGCCAGTGACTTCTTCTTCCCCTGGGAAACCCCTGGCCTGGAGGGAGCCCAGGGCAGGGCACAGAAATGTCTGGGCATTTGGGGGCAGCATCCCCAAGGCCACAGGTTTGGAAGCCCCAACTCACAGCTCAGGGGTCAGGAAAACAGCATATTCATTTGCTTCTAACCAAGGTGGTTTTGGGACCCTGCTCAAACCCCTCCTTGCTCACCCCTCATTCCTGGGGGGCACAGCAAGGTCCTGAGGGATCCTGCAAGTCTGGACTAAGCATCCTGGTGCAGGATGGGCTCCCTCCCACGCATCCAAGAAAAAAGTGGCCAAGCCATGAAGGAAAAACTCAATTTCTATAGGGGTATTTGCATAAACAGTGTGAAATAAGGCTTCGTTCCCCTGGAATTAACCGAAACAACTGAGCAGAACCGAGCGGCTGTGCCAGCACTCATGGCAGCAGGGCACAGGTGCACCAGTGGGGGGGTGCCCAAAGACAGGCACCTCATCAGGGCCAGCTATAGCACCTAAACACCCTCCGTGCCATCGGCTTCCACGAGGAGCAGTGACACCCTGGCCGTGTCCCTCCTGGCAGTGCCACCCACTCCTGCCAGCCTGGGCAGCAACGCAGCTGGGTCACACCAACCACAGCCACAGCTTGGGCTCTGCCTCCCGCTCCCTCCTCTTACCTACACGTTTTCTTTCTAACAAGGCATCCCCGAAACCCGACTCGCTCCCAGCAAAATGCACAGGTAGATAACACGGTTCAATGTTTCCCGCTGCCCTGGCCCACATGGGCACACACCGGGTGAACAGGGCCATGAGGAACGGCCTGGGGTGGGCCTGGCCTTCGTCAAGCTTTTTCCATTCCATGGTCAGCCCACCGTAGCAGTGGTAACAGGAATCATCTCCATGTGCATCCCCTCCGAGAGGCCCCAGCACCGTGTGGGCAGAAATGGGTTGATAATGGCTTTCCACAGCTTTCCGACCATCTGAGAGGAGCGTAAATCCCACACTGCATTCCTGAAACAGCATCCTCCTGCAATCCCAGCAGAGCAGGGGCCTCCTGACCCTCCGGGAACTTGGCCAAACGCACAGAAGCTGACCAAGGCAGCAAGTGTTATCCTTTCCATGAGATCTGCCGGCTCCTGTATCCCAGTAGGAACAAGCCCCACCCCAAGACCCGGTCAGAAGGGTTTGACGATATGTTCCTGCTCTCCCTGTGGAAGAAGCTGATGGCTCTGCACAGGGACACTTAGCAGCTTCCTGCAAAGCAATCCAAGCCAAAGGGTCCACTTTGTGCTGTGACACTCCAGCTCTCCTGAGCAGTGGCCCCTGAACACAGAACGCCACCAGAGGAAAAACACCTGGCAGCCAAGCCAGCCCCTTCCCCCCAGGGGTCTGCAGGAACCACTGTGAGAACCTGGGCAGACTGGAGTAGACCAGCACAGTGGTCTAGAGAAACATCTAGGGCTGGAGGAAGCACCAGGCGTTGCTGGTGGTCACCTCACTCCCACTCCCCCTCTCCAGGGCACAGGGTCCATGCTGGGGCTCCTGGCAGGAAGCAGCAGTGTGAGCAGGGGACAGACAGGGAGGTGGATGCTGGAGCAGCAGAGATGTTCCACCTCCTCTCCTCACCAGCTCGAGGTACAACCTCCCTGCATGAGGACTCAAGCCACAACAAGACATGCAGCTACTCAAGAGCACGTAAACGTGACCCAGCAGAGCAGACCTTCCATGGAGCATGTCTGAACCCCAGTGGGTCAGACCACCTGATCCCGAGATCCATGGCAATGCCTCGCTGGGAACAGAGGAGAAACTCTTCCCCATCATCCCTTTCTGCTCTTTAACTGAAGCACAGACACTCACCCTGAAGCACCCAGAGCTTCTCAGAAAACCACTGTAGCAGGGGCAACAGGTTAGGCCACATTTAAAACACTGGTAACTTTTCCCTCCTCGTTTTCTCAAGCCGAAATTCAAAATGCAAACGAAAAAGAGTTGTAAAGTTTGGAAAATAAAGCAACTGAGTCACTTTTTTGCCTTTACACTTTCAGAACGTAAATTAGTAGGGCATTCTTTGTGAGAAAAGCAGAACATCCCTGATCAGATGATCAGTTAGAGCCACCACAGCTATTTCCGTTTGACTGTTCACCGGCACGTCAGGGAGGGGAATTCCATCCCACTAAAAATTTCTGGGTCACAAAACACCTTCCTAGATGACAAACAAGCCTCCAGCCACCAAATAACGAAAGATCAAAAGCAGCTGCTAAGACAGCACAGGCTCCTGCTGTACAGACTGCGCAGACAACAAGGCAGGTCTCAGGAAACCTCTCAGATTGTTAGTCCTGGCCTAAGCAGACACAATGCTTATGAAAACACTGAACTGGGCTTAAGACTTAAGTAATGTCCACCAGCAGCCCCTCGCTTAATGCAGAGGGCAAAGGAAGATGAGGGCAGCTCATCAGTGTCTGAGAACAAAGATCACAGCTGAGATGGCAACAGTGAAGCCTTAAAAGGATGAAAAACAAACTGGGCAAGCCCAAGAACAAGGTGGGAAAGCTCTGCCGCCACAAGGCACAGCAGCAGCAGATCCCGTACGCTGCTCCTCACACAGCCCCCTTTCCTCTCCTGTCCCTGTACATGACAGCAAAGTCGTGCCATTTGTCACAGACCTTGGTACTGCAAACCCACAGGAGCTCCTGACAGCAGATTTCCCATAAAAACTGACCCTGGACAAAGATCTGGAAACAGCCAGGCTGGCTTATGAGGAGGCAGCAGGGAGCAAGTGTTTAGCGTGAAGCACTGCACCCAGCTCTCTTCTGCAGGCAGCACTGCCAGCCTGAGCTCTGCCCTGCAGAACACAGGGAAACCAAAAACCAACCAAAGGAACCTAAACTGTGTTTATTCTCAACTTCATTCGAGCCTCAAGGCCAAAATTTCCATGGATCGAGACTGCCTGAGAACAGATATAATGGTATGTTGCAATTACGTTCAATTTAAGAACAGAAACAGCACTTCAAACCACACACCATGTGTGCCAGACAGGGAGAGAGCAGGCAGGGGACTGCCCGGACCGGGCACCCAAAGGAATGCCAACAGCAGCTTCCCTGGCCCTGGGAACACCGACTGCAGCCGCCCCTCCAGGTGCTCTCAGCATGGAATCCAGCGTTGTCCAGGGATGCCGAATCCTTCCTCTTTGAGACTAAGGAGCAGGCAAATCTGCTTGCAGGAGAAATCTCCACTCAATAGAGGAACGGCTGCTGTGCCATGGAAGCAGGCTGGAAAGCAGGAAGGGTGCCAGGAGCAGTGCAGTTCACACTACGTGCCTGCCACGCTTTATCACACACAAAAATCTCCTTCCGTAAGGTTCACTGGCTACAAAAATTAGCAAAGGGAAATTATTTCTTAAAACAAACAAACAAACAAAAAAACCCTGAACTCCAGAGTAAAAAAATATCTTTTCCCAATAAGAAAAATTCAAGTGTGAACCAAAACCCACTCAGATAAACCCCTAAGCAGACAGGTCTTCAAGTGAATGTATCGCAAATTTTTCCACGGGGCGTCAGCCACTCTCCCGCTGTCTCCATGCCAGCCCCTAATGAATTCAATGCGCTGGTGACTACACTGTTTTCTGAAGAACTTGGCAAGAGCTTCAGCATTATTAGAGAAGACAGGAAAAACAGAGTAGAATTTAGTCATTTAATATTCTGTCTTCCAATAACTGAAGAAACATCCCAATCCCATGGAGATCACTACGGACACATCCGTCAGAGGCAAGGTGATGGTACAGGAAGGACTGATGGGAAGAATGGCCAAGTTCACACATCAGAATCCAAGCTTCCCATTGGAAATATTGCAAAAATGTGACACAATCCACCTAAAACCAGCATCAGGATTAGTCCAGAATCACTCCAGTGCTGCTGAAGGCAGAATCCAGCCCAAGAACACATTTAACAAGTCTCTTAAAATACACCTACGTTTTACAGCCACCCCCGAGCAGTGTGGAACATCTGTCAGCGGAGAAGTAGCTGGTGACTCGGAAATGGGCGAGGGCACGGAGGAAGCAAAGGAGAAGCAAAGTGAGCCCTGGCATGCGGACGTGGAGCAGAGCCAGGGGCTCTCCCTCTGACGAGAGTGATGTCCCGAGGGCCAGCAGGCACCTGGCCAGCCCCGCTTGCAGGCACAGGGGACAGGGCCTGTCCTGCCCAAAATAAACCCCTGCACAACTGCCCCCACCACAGTGCTCCAGCAGAGCCCTGCCCCATCCAGCCGCGGTACCTGAGCCCTCTCAGGCGCAGCCCGGGGTTACTCCCTGGCACTTGGCACAGGGGCTGCTTTGTTTTACTCTGCACCGCATAGAAACGAGGCAAATTAACGCAGTTGTTCTCTCTGCCTCTCTCTGGAAAGAGAAGCATGTGTCCAGCCAGAGCCCAGCAACAGGTATTTACCAACGTTCTTGTCAGGCACTGCAGAAGTGGCTGACCCCCACTTTCAAGCTGTGGTTTCCCACGGGAATTGCCTCCAGGACCAAACAAGCTTTGGGGGCTACATTTCGGCAGCAGAAACGCACATTTTCACGTTTTTTCCTGCTTTGCACAGAGCTCTGCCAGCAGCACGACCAGTGTTGCTCGGCCATGGGCAGCACAGGTCGTGTCCGGGGATGGCCCCGCCAGCAGTGCCTCAGCCCAGACCTCCCCGCGGCCACACAGGCACAGCCCCTGCCCACAAGGTGCAGGGCACAGGACCACGGGCACAGCACAGCTCTGCATATCATGTCCTCCTCCAGGGAGCCAGCTCCTGGGCCGCTCCGGCTCTTTGCTTCATTTAACCCTCGCCTGCTTCAGCTGAGGGAAGGTCCCTGTCAACGGAAGGGTCCGTGCCTGCCCCACTGGCTGCTGCTGGTTTGGGTTGGTTTTGTTGTTTGGAGTTTATTTGCTTTTTCTTTGGTTTGGGGTTTTTGGTGTTATTTTAAACAAGTCAAACTTCAAAGAGGTCCATTCCAAGCCTCCAGCATCCAGAAGCCCCTGGCAATCCTCTACTGCCCATGTCTTTTGGGGGGGGCCCTGCCTTGTGCACCACAGCCAGCAGCTCCATCCAAGCAAGCTCTGTCCCCAGCCGACCGCTTCCCAAGCAGGAACAGGACAAGAAAGAGGGAAAGTGGAACAGCTGGAGTGTGCCTCCTCTGGCTTTCCCTGTCAGGAATATAAGGGATGCAAGAGATCTGTAAGAACTGGTTAAAGCATTAAAAAGAAAGAGCCAAACAGATCCGGTGCATTTGTTCAAGATTTAAGAAGAGCAAAGGAAGCTTCATAAAAACAGATGGCGGCTTTTCCCCCAGAGAAAACAGCTCTTCTGGCTGCCCTCCTGCACAGCCGGCATCAGCTCCAGAGCCTTCACATGCCCACTCCCCAGCAGAGAAACACAGCACATGGGGGGCACTGGGATGGGCTGGAGAAAGTCTTTTATGCACTGAATGCCCAAAAATGATGTAACCGGAGCTCGGGGTTTGGGGCTATTAAGATGCAAAGGAGAATGTATTCAGACTGGGATAGAAAGAGCTGTACAAGAATGTGAATCCCGCCCTGAGCCACTGAGATGGAATAAAGGAGAAGATCATTAAGCGGTTCACTCCAGCACCTCACATTCCTTAATCCCAGCATGGAAAGATTTCACAGATCATTAAGAGAGCAGAGCTTTGCAGACAGTTCCTACAGTCAGCCCCGGGTATCCACACAAGCTCCCCAACCTCTGTACAGCCCTAACAGGATCAAATATTATAACACAAGTCAGATCAGATTATCCAGCAGTGGCTTCTGGCTTGAAAAATCTGCGCATTCATGGATCCGTTGAACCAATTCTCTTCCAGGGGAATGCTTTACATGCATTAAAAATATAGGATAATTCCTTAAAGAACTTTTCATCTCACGTCTCAAAGCATCCTGTAAATGATAATCGTATAAGCCTCAACATCTTCAAGAAAAAGGGAAGGATTACCAGCCTAATTTTACAGATAGGATAAAACAAGTCTTTCCTTGGACATCTCTGCCATTGCTCTGTCTCCCACCGTGCCATTCTGAGCGGAGACAAGCGTGAACTTCGCTCCAAGGCCAAACTGCTCCCTGTCTGAGAGGGACAGAGAAAACATGAGGAAAAATGAATTGCAAAAGAGGAGAATCAAATTTAGGAGCCTGTAGGAATCAACAAGACCAACAGAAGCAGTTGCCCAACTTCTCGTATTTGCTTGATTTAATGTTCCCAAAAACACCACAGGCAACAAGCTCCCTGAAGCTTGTACCCAGCAGAGCCCAGCCAGCTCCATGCTGTGCCTCCAGACCAAAACCTCCTGTGCATCTCCATGGCCTGATCATGCTTCACTTGGAGCATGTCCTCCTCACCCAGGAATGCTGCTCTTCCGTGTCCTCTTGGCTAACTATCCCCACTGTGCCTTTGCAATTCCAGCACAGAGGACTTGGCTGAGGGCAAGGGCAGGTGCTCTGCTTGCTGCCTTCATCAGCACGAACCAGGAAAGCCTCAGCCGCTGCCAGGAAATCAGCGGTGCTGCTTCCTCTGGAGCCTCTGCCTCAGAGACCAGCAAAACGTCAGCCCGAGGCTGGCGCTGCTCTTCACTCCTTCTTTCCCAGAAAAAGCACAATACTGGAATAGCAAGGGAAGGCTGTGCTGTGACTGATGAAAGCACACCATCAGTCACCAGATCCAGCAAGCCTGCAGAGAGGAAGCCCAAAGACAGGGAGGAATTTCACCTTCCCAAGAACCAGCATGACCCTCTCCAAGAGCTGCAAACCCATCCTCAAACTACACTAGCAGTTTTGGGGTGTTTTAGGGTAAAGACCTGTAGAATCTCACTATTATACTACAGAAGGACCACGTGGACATTCAGAAGGTAACGAATGTGCAATAGAGAATCCAACAGCTGTGGGGAGGCAGTCTCCAAAGGGTTTTCCACAGCAGACAGGATCCAGGTGAATCCAGGTGGCCAAGAAGGCCAGTGGCATCCTGGCCTGCATCAGGAACAGTGTGGGCAGCAGGAGCAGGGCAGTGATCCTTCCCCTGTACTCTGCATTGGTGAGGCCACACCTTGAGTGTTGTGTTCAGCTCTGGGCCCCTCAGTTCAGGAAGGATGTTGAGGTGCTGGAGCGGGTCCAGAGAAGAGCAACAAGGCTGGTGAAGGGACTTGAGCACAAATCCTATGAGGAGAGGCTGAGGGAGCTGGGGCTGTTTAGTCTGAAGAAGAGAAGACTTAGAGGTGACCTCATCACTCTCTTCAACTACCTGAAGGGAGGTTGTAGCCAGGTGGGGGTTGGTCTCTTCTCCCA
>JAWMRA010000023.1:460300-485458 GCA_035584735.1 Pseudotriccus pelzelni | reverse complement strand
CACAGTGGGGTTGGATCAAGGGTTGGACTTGATGATCTCGGAGGTCTCTTCCAACCCAGTTAATTCTATGATTCTATTCTATGAATACTTCACAACTTCCTACTGATTTCATCATCTACTACAGACCTGGAGCAAGTTCCAGGCTGCAGACAGCTCAGCTTGAGGCTAATAATATGTTTCGTGCTGGGATCGCTGGGTTGTGCCACCCACAAAGCAGAGATAATTACCCATGCTTGCTTCATTTCTGTGAGAGTCATCACATCCTCCGGACAAAGTGATCGCATTCCTGCCTTCAAAGGAGGGGAAATCAGCATAAAGCACATCGTCTACTCTCACCATCTTCCCCAGCATCCCAGGCTTCATTTATTTCATTTATATGTGGGTGCAGAACCAGATGGTTATAGGTAAACAATACCAATGAAAACACAGAAATAGCCTGGTGTAGTACAAGAGTTTTAATTCCCACCCAGGAATCAGAAAAGCCTTAAAGATACTTGGGCAGCTCCAGGGGAAGCAAGTCAGCAAGCCACGTACACCAGTGTGCGTGGATTTTTCCTGAAGCACCATCAGGGCAGAAAGGCCCCCCACAGCTACAGCTCTGGCTAAAATCAGCTGTCACTGCAGGTGACAGAAAGTAATCCCTCAAGTATTTCACTTGATTCCCTTGGTATGCACAGAGCCAGAACTGCTGCAGTGCTCTCCCTGCAGGACTCTCCTGCCATGCTTGCCTTGTGTCACACGTGCAGAGAAGACAAGGGCTGCATGTAAGCATTCCAGAATTCCTTCTGTCAAGGCACTATTTAAAAAAGAAAATCCCTTCCTGCCCTTCTGCTCACACTCCCACGTGCAGAATTCCCCAATTTTTTGAATTCACATCCCTTCATATAAGGCAAAAACATGGGGCTTTCAGGTTGGCTGAGGTACCAGCCAGGTAACAACAGTTACTTAAAAAATGGAGTAATGCATCGTCCTGGCAGGGTGAGCATATACAGACTGTCATTTGTTTCTTTATGTGAACTGCTACCAAGAGGCAGATCTAACCCTTGTTCAGCTCTCCCTGACAGTCAGCTGGCACAGCCTGACCCACCTCAGCTGCCCACAGGCATTGGGGTGAGGAGGCACCACAGGACATCCTGGGGCAGCCTGTGCCCCTCATGAGGTTTTGTACCTGGGTTTGAACATCGGGCTGCGGACCCACCTCTGCCCCTCCTGTACAGCAGTGCTGCCACATTCCCCTGACCTCACCCAAGCCTGTGAGACCACACCTTGCATCTATAATCCACCAGGAACTCCCACGTTTATCACGTGCAGTGGCTTTATCCAGCAGCGGGCTGTCAGCAGGGATGCTCGCCCGTGAATGCCACGCTGATGTACGTCCACGAGCCCACAGGCTGCTGGCTGAGGGCAGTGCCGGGGCCAGCGCTTTGCATGCCACGGAGCTGCTGTCTGCCTCCTTCCTAGCTCCCTCCTGAGCAGATTGCTAATTGCTCCTGATTCTTCGCTTCTAAAATAAGCTCAGACCGCAATCTGCATAGATGCTGCAGAAAGACTAATGAACTGCTCGCCCACCCGAACTCCAGACTCGAGCAAAACACACGGGAGACAGAGGGATGGAAGCAGCCACCAGCAACCCTCACCATGTCACTGGCACCCCAGTGGGGGACAGGGTGAGCAAGCGGGAACACGGGGACTGTTCCAAATAAAGCTGTCCAAATATAACCTAATCTAAGGACTGAAAACAAAGACGAAAAGGAAGCACAAGAAACCCCATCGCTGCACCACTCCAGCAGGTGGGGACAGAAGGGAGAGCATGTCGGTGGGAAGAGCCATGAAGGACTGGGAGAGTGGGGGGAATTAAAGCCGTCAGCCCCTGGTTTCTACCATTCATTTAAAAAACATATGACTGCCGATGTCCAAGGCACAAATAGAAGCAATTACGTACAGAAACCTCCCTACAAATAAACATCTCATATAACACATCTCATCACGTTCTCACCAGATAATATTCAATAGCAAAAGCACATCAGAACATTATTTTGCCTTTAATCCTTCTGAACTGTTAGCTGTGACCATGCCACTTCCACGCACTCCCCTCCACAGCACGCAGGCACTGCTCCTCTGCTTCTGCATCTCCCAAAAGCACCACACAGAGCCAGTTACTGTAGACCTCCTGTTTTAAAACTCTGTTAAATTAAGAGTATATTTACTGCTGTGAACTCCTCTCTCCCAAGTGCTGGGAATACAGATGCAAAAGCAAGACCAGCATTGCTCCAGTGCAGGTGAGGTGTCTGTACACCTGCATGAGCTCCTCCACGCCCCCTCCAGAACTGAAGCACAACTCTGAGTCACCACTTCTGTTTCTTCCTTGATCTAACGGAGGACTATAGAAATCAACCACTTAACTCTACACTGAGCATTTGGAGAGCACCTTGTAATTACCAGTTCTGCTTCTCTTCTTTCTGACAGCTTCTCAAAATAGGTGCGGATCCCAGTACATCCCAGAGCCTCCCAGCTCCCTTCTCCCCAGCTGCCCCCCCAGATGCAGCTGCTGCATCAGCTCCGGTATTTATAGCCCCTCTCTGCCGAGTCACTGCTGTTCCTAGCTTACTTAGAAGCTGCTTTAACTACATTTGCTTTTGATAATATCACATTTATCACTCCAACGTGTAATTTTGACACTTTGTCCTTCTAAAACTAATACAGAAGAGACATTCTCTGCCTCTTTGCACAGATGGGTGGGGACATCTGGGATTTCCTTGCCTTGCGCTTCCTTTTCTCCTCCCGACTTCAGCAGTTCAGAGGAACAGAACCTGGCTAAGCCTGTCCGAAACACCACGAGTTTGGCAGGAGAGCCGAGATCACGGGGCAGCCGATGCAGAACGGTGGGTCAGGGGGGCAGTTGGGAGCAGAGGCACAGAGAGCCCTCGAGCTGCTGCTCTCTACACTGAGCTCATGCACAGCTTCTCCTCAGCCCTGCCCCCTAAGTATCCTTCCACCTGGCCTTAGGATGCTCCTCCACACCACCTCAAATTGCCATCGCTACCTCAGGCTAGTCGGAAAGAGACTAAAGCGAGCAATTAGAGCTGTGCTACAAAGAGGAAGGATTTGCCATAGGTTGGTTATTAATCCTTAGCTAAAACAGAGGGGATTTAGGCAACAACAGTGCTTTACACACATGATCATCTTTTACTGCATTATTGTCCCGTGCAAGTCCGTATTCCATATGGAAATTTTTTTGCCCCAGCCCTCCCAAACCCCTTTTTTGAAATGCTGAGTAATCTCTGGGCAGGAATCTTGAACCTCCCTTGGCCCCAAGATCATATCCTCAGGCAACTTTAGCCCATTTTCAGGACAGAGTTTGACATTTGGCACACGGACGAATGCTCCTTGTCCCCTCCCAGCAGTGAGTGACAGGCTCTTGCCTCCTCCAACCCAGAGCACACCTGCAGCCCCCCGAGGAACCGCTCCTTTTCTCTGCATGATGGGAAAAGCTGCTTCTCCCAATTTGTCAGCCTAAGAGTGAAAAAGAAGTAAAATTACTTAGGAAAGTGTTTCTCCATCGCTCCTGCATGTACAAACCCTCACTGACAGCTTGACGAAAATCTGGCAAAACGTTTTCCTTCTAAGTTAAAAAAATAAATGTTTGAAGCACAAAGTTGTTACACAAGTACCTCACAGCTATCCAAATACACACTGAAATGACCTTAGTAACAAGGGCAAGTCAAGCTTAGCAAGAGGAGAACTTAATGTTCTTGATATTTGCTTTGTCCAAGTAGCCTGTGGGCTCAGCTATTTTAAACATCATTCCCCAAGCCTACATAATACGTGTGCAATATGTTACATGTTGGGAGCATTCCAAACACGTGCTATTTCTTCTTCTCAAACCTCCCATGTTTGAAGGCATCAGCCACGATTTTACCCACTTAAAATGGTAGAATTCAGCCCAAGGGTTCCTCTGAGTGCTCCTCCCCGGTGAGCAGCTGCCCAAAAGCCAGGCTCCACCTCACACCTCTGCCCGCTCCTGAGGCACAGTCCCCTTTGTGCTTCCTTCTGGCATCATTTATCCCAGAGAACAGCCTCACAAAGGGGCCCACCCCGTTCTCATCAGCTCCTCCAGCAGCGCCTTTAACCTCTGCCCCTGAGACACCCATCACCACTCGCTTGGATGAACTCTCTGAAAAAGTAGGAGTCCCTCGGGCTCCTCCTGACAGCCATTCCTTCCTTTGCTCCATATGTTATTCTCCTTCTCTCCCACACATCAACTTGCCCAAATTTACGTGATTCTGAACTTCGTTTAGCACCGTCTCTTCACTCAACAGCTAGACCTGAAGTGAAGCCTAAATCTCTCTACCCAACGCTATAAAATACCTCCTCTTGTTGCATCTCAAGCAAGACAAGCTAACCAGGTGTGTGGGAGGACAAAAGGCAGCCTGGGAAGGTCTAGGTGGGTCTGTCCTCTCGCTGTGCACGGGGCAGGATTTGGGATTCAGACCGGCCCCATGCACAGCAGTGTGTTTTAGACACACCGACGAACACGTTTCCTCCCTACGCTGAAACTGTCTCTGTCCACCTCGACACAAACCAGACACAACCCGTCTGTGTGAACAGCTCGCCATTGATGTCCAGTAGCACTTTATGGACTGAAATCCCCCCCTGGATTGCACCTACTGTGGAAAATGGGTAAGCACAGTGTAGTCCAAGGAATTCCCAAAGCCCCAGACAGCAGATTTCATGGGTGGATCCCAAAGTGAAGGAACATATTCACAACCTTTTTGTTTCAAAGCATTCTTTGTTATTGCACGTCTGTCCTTACCAAATGATTTATAAATCGAATGAAGTATTGAAGCAATTCTGGTAGAAAACTGTATTTTCCTTATCTCCTTATGCTGTACACAGACTTTTTTAAAAGAAAATTTCAAACAAATAAAGGTGGCAGCATGCTGTCACCGTTCCTCCCATGAATTACTAATGTTATGACTGTATCCTGTCATCAATGCCAGGGATAAACAGAAGTCTCTAATCCTACAATAACCGTGTTCCTCATTTCACACAAGCCTCGGGTGGAACAAGTCCTGCTATATCGCACAGATTCAGAGCACGCCCTCCTTCCAACCTGACAGCACAAAGCTGGAGCAGTGATGAACCCAGGGGCTCACTTATTTAGCTGTCAATAATGCACGTGGAATGTGGAACAGTGACTTGCAGCAGAACACACGGAACCAGCCTTCGCAGCATCCAGCTCCATATCTCCCAGCACACCACATTATCCCAGACCAATCAAATTGATGCCCACCCCTCCCTGCACCTAAAGTGTGTGACCAACACCCTGGCAAATGCTCCTCAATGGAGATTTCTTTTCAATTACTAAAATTCTGTCAGTGTCAGCAAAATAATCCAGAGACTATCCCTGACACAGCTCACTGGGGTTTGTTTATAGTGCAAGAGTTGTTCCTTCTGTGAGACACTCCCAGTGAGGGATTGTGCTCACCACAAGCAGCCAATATTGACTGCATTCGCATGGGGCTGTGGGGCTGTTCCTGCTGAGCAGGGCCAGCTGATCCAACACTGGCACTAATTTGCACAGGAGCAGTTTCAAGCTCATTGGAAAAAAAGAAGACATTTCTCTCACTGAATTGGGAAAACAAGGTTTTAACCACTGAAGCATCATGAACACTAACCCCATGCATGGTTGTTATTCTCCTCCAATATGCATATGACCACTGGAGCCCTATCCCCCCTTCACTGCTCAGTCTGTCCTCTGACCTGAACTGAATCCTGCCTTTTCCTGCCCTTCTCTAAGGATCACTCACTCCGTATCTCTGTCTACCAAGACACTCTTATTTCATCACATCACATTTGGCTTTCAGAGCAGCATCTGTAACCCAGAGCAAAAGAACCCAGTCAGTATTTTTAGGCCACGAGTCTCACGTGACACCAGGATATTCATCTTCGTGGCCTAGCTCAAAGTCAAAGACTCACGATGATCTAGAGACAGTAACACTTCATAGCACTGCAGAGGTGAGTGACCCTCCAAAACCCCCAGAACTGAGGGTTACAGCCCAGAGCTCCCCCCCACTGGCCCTGGTCACGAAGGAGACTCCAGTGCCCATCCCTGTGGCCCAGGGCAGGCACGAATATGCTGTATCCTGAAGCTACATGTGCTCCCTGATAATAGAAGCACTTATGAATTTAACCCTACCTGTACACAGACAAGGAAGCCACTCTGGAATGGTGGAACGACCTAGCACGTGGCTTTGTCCATTTTCATGCTGTCTTCCATAAGATGATGTTGTTCCTTACTGAAGAGACACAGAAATGAGATGAGAAGCATAAATGGACTTCTGAGGTGGGGAGCACATTTCAGAGATGACCTTTAGCACCACTCATCAAACTCAGTTCCAGTAACTGCAGTGACTTGACATGGTTGCTTACATAAAATGCACCCTATTTCTTTTGTGCCATATCCTTATTCCCTTTGATGCATTATCATTCCCTGCTCCTCTTGATTGCTTTTCAAAAGCCATCTAAATTAATGTGAATTGGTAAAGGGTAATTATTCCTATGAATAATTAGTGTATGCTAATAAATGCAAAATAGGACAAAGCACTAAGTTTCAGCAGCACTGCCTGTTCCTGTCGATGACTGTCCCCAGTAAAGGGCACCTCCTGCACTGACAGAGAGACAGAGGGACAGCTGTGTCCTCGCTGCAGGAGCACAGACTTACTGTGCTCACAAAGACCGACACAGAAGCTCCTGCTCTTTGCCTAAAGCACCTTGTACCAAGGAATGGCTGGTTTGCTCTTAGCAAAATACTGCAGGAATCTGTGCTAAGGAAGATACAGGAGACCACAAAAGGAGGAAGAAGATATCACCAAGAAAAGGAAGACAAAGACAAAGAAGATATTGCCAACAAGAGAAAGCAAGTGGAGGGTTGTGCTCCAACAGGTATTTGTCCTTGGCTCTCCATGTGCTGTCGCACTGACTGCCAGGCAGAGCTGGGTGCCAGCACACACCAGTCCCTGGGGCCAGGACAAGGGGCCAGGACCAGGAAGGGCTGGAATCCCCTCGGGCACAGGTCACTGCACTGTGTGCCCCAGGCAAGCATCTAACATCTACCACCTCCATTAAACTGTACTGAACTGAACAGCTTCACACAGCACTATTTATGGGGGCCTCCAGCACACTGATGGGATTGAATAGCACACAAGAACAAGGAGAAACATTTAAGTGCCTTCTCAGCAACGCCACGAAGCTCTACGAGTGAGAACTAAGATCCTGCTTAAAACAAATGGAAGTTCAGAATTCTCTCCAAATTGCATTTGCCGCCTCCTCAAAGTCACAACAAACGTTTTGGCATCATGATGGGAAAGACATTAGTGAATTATGAGAAACATTTTAAATCCAGTTAGAGACCAGCCCATCATTATTTTATTAGTGTGCTTTTTAAGAAATGTAACCTGTAACAGTATAACGACTCTAAAGGGCTATTTCCCCACTTTTTGGAAAAAAGAAGACTTGGCATTTCCCTTGCTGAACCTCCTGAGGCCCCTGTTGCCCGTCTCTCCAGCCCCTCTGGGCAGGAGCATGACCACCAAGTCCATCAGAACACACAGCAGCTTCCCTGACTGCCACGGTGACTCTGTGCTCCACCTAGGATACAACTGCACTCCCAGGAAAATTTTAAGACTTTTCTAAAGCATTTTTCTCCTTAGACAATCCCTCTTCACAAGCTTGCTTCACTAGCACTGAGGGAAACACAGGAACAAGTCACCCCCTTTTCACAAAATAAAATTCAAATATAATTCAAAATCAATACTGGGGAAAAAAGCATCAAACAAACCAACAGGTTAGCAGACCAACCAGGGAGGATGTCAGATCTCCCAGCACTGCAGGATTTTATCAACAGACTAGATGAGCATCTGTCAAAGATCTAAAGGTACAGAGGAGAGGCATCTTTTCAGGGAAATAATACATGGTTTAATAAGCCAACAGGTAAAATATTAGCTTGGAAAATCTTTTTGGCTAAGCAGCCTCTTCCACAGAGCCAGGGGCTGTCACTGCCTTCCCCCCCTCCCCAGATCAGGGCAGCTGTGCCAGGTTGTAGGTCTGCAGCAGAGAAATCCTGGCTGACCTGGGGCCTCACCAGGCCACAAAAATCCCCTTACAAACACCTGAAAAAAAAAAATCACAGTTTTTGGTACAAAAATGGTACAGCTAAAAATATTTTAGTGAAATACACATCAAACTCCTTCCAAGAGCTGGGTGCTGCTCTCGGAGAGGGCACATCTCCCTCATCCGAGCGGACAAACCGCAGCAGCTCCCGAGGCTTTATCATTTGATGGCCTTGTTCTTGCTCCCTCTCTGGAAAAGATCGCACGTAATGGCCTTCAGGGAACAAATTAAGGAAACCATGCTGGAGCTGAGGAAGGCATGGGTTAGGGACAGATCAACCAGGAGGCAAAACACAGGAAATAAAATACCTTATAAATAACTGTATTTTTCTAACTATATTGGAAATTTTAAGACCAAACTTGAGATGCATAATTTCACTGAAAGGTTTTTCTAAATGTAAACTATGAATGAAATTACAATCACTGCAGTGAAAAGGTAGAACGTTACATATTAATATTTCCCTGAAATAATGTCAGTCTATATGTTATGTGACTATCTCTTAGTAGGGATTAATTCCAAATTCTTTAATTCTGTGAAAAAAATCTCCTTTTAACTTAGGAGCTGTTGATTCAAATGAACACTGAAACTGAATAAAACAAGGTAGAAAAGTTGTTCAAACTAAGCAATATGTAAAGAACTCAACTAAATTTAGTCATAGATTTCATTAATAGCTATAAGCAAATGAACTTTTCAAAAATACAATTTTATTGTAAATGTTAATGGATTATTTTCTCTCTCCCAAAAATGTCACAAGATGCCTTTGCACATAAATTATATCTAATACGTTGCCTCCAGCCCGGATATTTTATTAAGATAAAGAACAGACCTATAACTACATTTCAAGGGAAAGATCATCATCATGGAAGTATGATTTTCTATTTGGACTTCAAACAATGCCAGGCTCCTTTGGAGCATCCCCACGTGTCTGGCTGCACCAGCCCATGCTCGATGGCAGGGCCACAGGGCTCGACTGAAGCCAACACACACTGATCAGTCACCGAGAAACAGGACATCACCCAGAGCCTTCAGAATCCCTCCAAGGGGCTTCTCCACCCTGCTCTGGGCACAGGGCTTCTCGTACGAGAGGAGGAACACAAAGAGAAGCACTGTCCTGCCGCGGCGGCCAGAGGAGCCAGCCCTGCTGCACCCTGAAAGCTCACGTTACCAGAAATGATAAGAGTTCTCCTTTCCTATCACTGCTCTGCGTCCCCTGTGCGTTTCCCCCCCTTGCTCTGGCTCTACTCCGTGGTGTGTCCCTACGTGACTGATATTTGTAAGGAACCGAGCAAGGCTGGGGGGCTGCAGAACACACCCCTGCCAACAGACCGCAGACAACTGTCACCCTGAGCTGCAAACCGGGTGTACTCAACACTCCTCGCTTTGTCAGAAAAGGGTTTTTCCTCACGGCCTGTTGTATCTACACATTTCAGCAATAAACTACAGCCTGGCAACAGGAGAAGAAAAGGGGAGGGAAATCAAAGGGCTGTTATTTGTCTCTGACGAATTTCAGAAAATGTCTTAGTAAAAACCTGTTAACAGGAACAGGAAACGGGCAGCGCTGAGAATCAGGGAAACCACGGATTGTAACAAACACCACAGTTTCAGCACAGTAACAGTCACCGATTACAAAAAGCTCTACAACAAAAGACCACATTGATGTGACACTGACGATCTGAGCTCAGAGTTCAAACAGCATTCAAAAATCTGGAGGTAAAATGGGAATATCCTACCTCGTGCTCCCATCGCCAGACGAGCTCAGCCTTATAGAAAATCTTCAGTTACTATGGTGATGGAGAATCGGGAAAACTTAGAACCATGAAAACATAGGTTTTCATATGCAGATTGCAGCATTCTGTACTGCCAGTTAATCCCAATTTATGAATTTTCAGTTACTCAGCCAACCAGAGAAAACTGAGTGATTATTCATAAATATAAAAGTTAAAGTTCATTCCTAGATAAATCGCAAACAAAACCAGGCCTGAATTTCTCGTATCTATTATTCACAATGACCAATTCAATCACCTCCAGTTACACATCAAAATCCAGCCACGCTAATTTCAATTACTTATTTTAGGGGGCAACTCTTTCCTGCTTCCCTCATGTTGATTTTGTTTACATACATACCTCTCTTTTCTCCCCTCTGTGGATCCCACACACACTAAACAATGAACAGAGGCTGTTAGTGAAGGCTCCTGAAATTCACTATATTCAGCTTTGAACTGCTGGCCCGAGGGTGAAATCAGAACTGACTCAATGTCTCAGATCTTTTTTAAGCTGCAGCTGAACATTCATAGGAAAATGAAAGTAGACTGAAACAGTTTTAGCTACCAGTTGTGATGGTTTTTAGCTCCAATGTCCTGACGCCAGCCGTCCATTTTTCTCCTTTTTTGAGCCTTTTCAAAAGTGAGTTCCAGGAACACAAAGAAATCGGAGTCTCACACCCCAGGCAGCTGTTGCCTCCACTCGCCTACATGAACCTTATCCCGAGACTACGGCTTCCAAGGAAGAATCTAGTCCTGCCTCACTTATCAAACAGGTTTCTGGAAGATCAGGAATCTGCTGGCTCCCCCCAGCTGGGGATCCTGCAATCCAGATTCCCACAGCTGTTGCACAGTGCTACCCACTGCCAGCCCCTTCCGAACAGTCCAGCTTTCCACCTTCCCAGCTCCGGCACACGTGTGAGCACCCTCCTCCTAACGCTAACAGCTACTACATGAGCCTGACACAGGCTCACCCACCCACCTGTGTGGTGCCAGAGGCACCAGGCATTGGTGCTCCACGGAGCTGCTCCGCAGCCGCTGCACCGGCATCTCCCTCACATCACTCACTCAAAATGGGCTGCAAGGCTCCGCTCTGGCTGGGGACGAGAAACAGCACTCAAGGCTTTATCTCTACCTGGTGCACAGCATTTGTTACTTCAATGATTAATTCCCTCTCTCCTACAAAGAATATCCAAGCAGCAAGGCACCACAGGCGAGGCCAGCGTGGGAACCCTTCGCTAACTCAGCAGCGGCAATCAAGGCCTCACATTGTTCTGGCAGCACTAGCAGGCAATCCAGGACCAGATGGATGTATTTGTAAATAAGGCAGATCAGTTTTGTCAGGTTGTAATTGGTTTTAGAACAAGCAATTCGCTCAATGACGAACAATTAAAGAGCACAGAGCCCCACAGCGAAACGCCAAGCAGGCAGCACGGAGGGACGGCAGAGGAGGGGAGCGATGGCAGTGCCACCAACAACACACGGATGGATTCATCCTGGGACAGGCCTAACGATGCAGCCAGGAGAACTGGAAAGCCCAGCAGCAGTCAGGGTGATTCCAGAAGCAAGCAAAGCCTCTTCCTCCTCCAAGATGTCTGACACCCATTCAAGCTACAACTGAAGCCCCAACAAACACCTTGGCAATTCAGAACCTGAAAACCCCAACCGTCCCTCCATCCTTCCTCTGGATGCAGGCTGACAAGGGGCAGCTAACTACTGGGAAACTTGAGACTCTTCACACAAGATGCTACTGAGGACAAGGAGTTCTTCCCACCAAACTCTGGACACGGGCAGTCTGGTAAAGACCCCAAAAAAGTGAAGGAAGAGGTCACTGAAGGTTTTTTTCTTACTTCCAAAGGCATACTGCCACTGTGAATTGCTGCAGGCTCACTAGTTAGCTTGGTGGCCATAAATGTCTTTTTCACTGCAATGTACACCCCAGACAAGGACACTGAAACAAACACAGCGACAACATCACCAGTCTCCACATAAATTCTTGGCCAGGAACCAGCGGGGCAGCCAGGGTTTGCACCCAGATCTCACACACACTCGGCAAGTCCTGAAGAGAAGACCTGTGAGTACTCCCTTGACCAACCACCACTAAATCCCCAATTTAGTTATTCTCTGCAAAATGACTTCCTTCCAACTAGAGCCTTGGAAGAGGTACACCATCTGCTCCAGGCTTCTCTCCCATCCAACACGCGTGTCTCCTCACCACATTGGCCAGGTGTCTGTGAAGCAGTGGGCAGCCACATCAACAGCACAGTCCCAGAGATGTATGAGGGCATGCTGTGTGATTAGGAGAGGTAAACTGTACATTTCTTTTCTCCTTTTCTTCCCACTCCCCCTCAGTTCGGAGCTGACCTCTCCCATGGAACAGACTATTGTTATTCCAACAGTGCATCTCACTCTGCCATCCCACAGAACAATTACTACATGAGTACTCTTTGTTACGGTTTCACTTGCAGGGCTTTATGATATGACATTTTCACTTACAGTATGTTTACTTAGTGTTTCTTCAGGGATTTTAGCAAGAGTAGGTCAAGAGCACACAAGTACTGCGCAGGAAAAACTGCTTTTAAAGCCATGAGTCACTCTGAACACAATCCAGCAAGGATGTCAAAAGAAACAAAAAACACTTCAGAAGAACCTGCTGAGAGCCTGCTTCCCAGGTCACTCATCTATTCCAAGCTAAAACTGTTTTTTGCCACACTTCCTCGGGCTCTACCTGAATTATGCGAAAAATCCAAGTGGATATTACGAATTCCAATTTTGTTTATTACTACAGTAGAAGTTCCATTCACTTTAGTGGCAAAAATGAACAAGGCAATAGGAAAGTCCCTACAAAACACTTAATGTATTTAGTGGAACGCAAACTGAAGAACGGTTAAAGCGAAAGCTGGCAAAACACAAGAGTTTCTGTCTGCGACTGCAGCCGTTGTTTCCAAGAGCTCCGAGGTGATGCCACTCTCGCACTGGGTGCAGCAGGGCACACACACAGACCTCACAGACCATCAGCTGCAGAATGGCCTCTACAACGAGTCCATCCTCCACATCTCTCCCTGGCTGATGCAGGTGCCCAGCCCCAGCCACGGAGCAGAGTTCAGTTCCCCAGGGTGTGGCACGACTGGTTTCCCTCCCAGAGCAAGGTGAGCTCCCCCAGGCTACAGGTGTTTCCTCACAACACCTCAGGAGCCCACATTTCCCCACCCACAACGGGTGCTGCTCAGGTGGCAGCCTGCTTTCTCCTGGAGCTGTGGTACAGCTCCATCACATGAACTATGCACTGCTGCCACTGCCATGGGGAAGATCCATCCCTCTCTGCCCCAGGGACAGAGGAACACCTCCTCCTGCCCCAGGAGCCAACAGCTTCCCCTGCAAACAGGAGGCAGCAGTGGCGTTGGGAAACAGCAGCAGGACCCCAGTCAGCCCCGGGGTGGGAGGATCACAGGCCGCCCGGCCGGAGCAGCCCCACACCAGGGGCAGAGTTAAGGGCCCCACTGCTGCTCCTGCTCCCCAGCACTGCCCTCTCGAGCCCCCCAGCCTCTGCCCCACCCCGCCAGCCAGGCCAGCACAACGTTCCCAACCTGCCTCTCAGAAGCTCTGGGAAAATGCAACCATTAGTACTCTTAACCGTTTTTGAAGCGATTACACGGGCATTTACAGGCATGCCAATGTGACTTAATCCAGTGGCCTCTCAGAGCATTGCTTTGATGCTGCGGGGGAAACTCTACCATATACAGCCAATTGTGTAATGTTCTGCACGGGGAGAGAAATTGTCTTCCGATCTCTCTAGCAATCACATTCTACCCTGAAGCACCCTATTCACTCGTGCTGACCTCAGCATGCTTCACTGTACATAATATTGACTGTAAAAGTACTCACCCCTTCGGAAAACATGCCCAATTCCAAAGAGAAACAGCCATTAGGAAACAGGACAAAACAAAGCCACCCCATGGAACTCCAGCCTGTACCTGCAGAGTGACTGCACTGAGCAGCAACGTGCAAACCCCTCCCTGGCGAGCAGGGAGCACCCGCTGGTACACACCGCACTGCTGAAGTCCTCAGCGTGACAACCAAAAAGGATTTTTACATACAGGAGGGGACATCCCAAAGGAGGAGCCTTTGCCAGGCTTGCTCTGACTGCCCGTGCTGGAGTGGTGAGTGTGGACAGGCTTCAGCCACTGCAGGACGAAAAGCAACCTGACTCTTTTCCAGTACTGTAACATGTTATCACTGCGTGATCCCTCATGTGGGCAGGGAGTTTGGCACATGACCCCAACGGCAGGAAGCACCACGGGCCAAAGTCCGTAGGAGATATCCCACCCATTCAAGAGGACTTGCTTAAACCCACAGTGCCACGGTTGCCAGCGGCTGAGCACCTTTGCAAACTAAATTCTCTCTTTTGGCCAGAGCAGCACTTCCCCACCCCTTAAGGTTTATTTAGGGCATGCTGTCCCTCCGGAGTAGTCAGCACACCCTCCCAAATAACCGAGGAGAGAGAACAGCTGCCTACAATAACATTTTCTTAGAAGGCTCGATACATCTTCATCAACTGTGGGCGTATCTCCTTCCAGTGGAAGTCACTGCTGGTCAGTGGTCCTCAGCATCCTTCCAGAGATGCTGCTGAACAGACGTCCCCACCCAGCTTATGAAGTCTGAGACCCAACTCCACAATGACCGTGGGTCACCTGCTCAGCACCACCATCAGTCTGGAGTGACTAATCAGCTTTTGAGGGCAGGCAGCAGCAGGAATACGGGGACTCTAAGAAAAAGCTAAATATACTCTCTGCTGTTGGCAGGATAATGTTGCCGGCAGTGTTTCCTCCCGCAGTAACTGAGCAGCGAAACATGGAGTCTTTCAGCACTCTCACACAGCTTTGGTGCATCACGCCCTGTTAAGGACACAAGTGGCCTGCAAAAAGGTCAACAACGCTGTTCCCATCTCGTCCTGAGCTGCAGCCCACTGATCCACACTGCATCCCACTCCAGGGTGACATTCCTGAACAGGACTTTTGTCTGCACAAGGCTTAGCCTCCTCCTCATCGTTCTCTGACAATGCAGCCCCATCTTCAAGCTCTCCTGCAGCTTCAGTCCTGCTCTGCTGCCAATATTGCAAAATGGCAGCAGGATTCCCTTCCCTCCAGCTCAGATATCGTATATCTGAGTCTGTATATCCTTAACATTTCCAACACTAACAAGCGGTCTTGAATGCAACACATTTAGGCTTTTCCCAAAGATCAATTAACCTTTTTTCACACAGAGAGAATCCTGAATTCTCTCTGGAGCCTTGGCCAACACAAAAGCTTTAGGCTGCCACACCAACAGTCTGATCTCTAGTCGTCCTTCCATGAGTTCTGTAATTTCAGGGACTAAAGCGTCATCAGAGTCAAATTCCATGAAGGGGAAAAAAAAAAAAAAAAAAAGGTGGAGATTTAAACACAGAATTCTTCCCAAGTCCAGGCCATTTAAAGCCATCAGGCCACTCAGGCTGGATAGCCAGTCCTACCTATTGCAGCAGGGCTCTGAGCCAGAGCTCTTCCACTGACAGTGATGTTCCAAAGCACCCACTGTGTGAGCTCCCTCAGATCCCAGCTGCCAGCAGACCGTGAGGTTGCACACACGAAGTTTTCTGGAACGCATTCAGCTTGCACCATACACTACAGCAGGATTCCATCATCTTGAGCAGGTGAAGCATTTTCAATCCTTACTAATACCAGTGTTTTATTCCCATGAAGCAATTACTGATTAACCAGTGCATTTGACAGAGAGAAAAACACTACGTGCACACAAGGCCAGCAAGCTAAAATTATCAAACTGCTGATCAGGCTTAGAAATCTGTTCTTGAGGTCATCTCCTCTACACATTCCAAGAGCGCATCCTCCCCTCGGGCTCTCACCATGCCACCGAACCTCCTGGAGACACAAACGACTCCTCAAACAAACAACACAGCAAAAAGAAAACCTATCTTTGGGGGTCTGCTACAGTGAAGGGGAAGCCATTGGTTCAGCTAGTACGTGACAGGGACTTGTGCTGCAGTCCTGCAGTGCGCAGAAACTGCTCCAGAAAGTTTGGCCAAGAGACAGAGAAAAGCCATAGAAAACTGCCTTCCCTTTTCCCTTATGGAAATCAAGAAAGCCAGCCCTCCATCTCCCAGTCTCTAGTCATTTACTAAGGTTTGTATCCTGTTCTCTTTTTAAGTATTTACTCTTACAATACAAGCCTGAGTAACCCAGCATCCAGCCGAGCCTCACCACTGCAGATCAGCCTGCTGCCTCAGCAATAACCAAATGAGCCACACGGATATAATCCCTGCCCTGGAGGACTGCATCCTGAGCATTCCCAGGAGCAGCAGGATGAGCAGCATCCCAAAGACCCGCATCCCCTCTTCTCTTCCTGAGGTGGGACATCAGGCGTGCTCAACCAAGGAGCAACCTCCTCTCCACTCGCAGCTGATACAAACTAGAGATAATTTAACTCCACGGTCATTCTAACAGCAAGTTTCTGAGCTGTCCTGCACACATGCCATTGCTACAAGACAGAGCAATGTTTTACAGAGCTGAATTGAGAACCCAGACACATTACAGGGACGGTCATCCCTTGCCACAGACACAACTGTTCCTCCTAAAGGCTGACATGAAAAAGAAAAGGAGAAGTTGGAGGTTTTTTTCACCTCTTCAAAAATATTCTTCAACTCCAAAGGCAACACTAATGCAAATTCTTCTCTGAAGCTGCTGGGCACAGCACGGCTGTGTAGTTTTCCCAAGCAGCACCGAATGTCTTCATGGACATCAGCTGAGCTTCAGGAGCCAGGAAAGGACACTGGGAAAGCTAATGGATACTCTTCTGGAAGGCACATTGTTTAAAGCAGCTCAACAGCACAAGACATGTAGGCAAGAGACTCTCACAGCCACAGCTTTCTCACAGTTCCCAGACCCCTGGTCCCCCCGTCCCTCTCAGGGCAGAGGTTCCCAAACTGGGGAACTCACACCAGTACAGGCAGATATACCAGTGCACAGCCACATTCCAAAAGCCACATAAGCACCAGTCCAGAGGCTCTGCTGCTGCTCTCCACTGACCAGGCGGGGCCCACAGAGCTCAGCTCGGGGACTCACTTCCAGAAGAGGCCAGGAAGCACCGACTTCCACACTGGAATTATGTCACCACACCTTTTTTACATATCTTTGTTGGTAAAACAAAGAGGAAGATTAAACATAAAAAAGAGGATTTGAAACCTCTCCCTTCCCACCATGGCCGGGATCCTACCAGCTGCCTTCTCGCTGCTGAGCTCCAACGACCCTGGGACAAACAGCACAACCTTGAGACAAAAAGCAGGGCTGTACATCCCCGGCGTGGCAGGCAAAGGCCGCTGTGCTGTGATGGGATCATAGAATTAACTGGGTTGGAAGAGACCTCCGAGATCATCAAGTCCAACCCTTGATCCAACCCCACTGTGATTATTCGATCATGGCACTCAGTGCCACATCCAGCCTCATCTTCAGCACCTCCAGGGACGGTGAATCCACCACCTCTCTGGGCAGGCCATTCCAATGCCTGATCACTCTCTCTGTTAGGACTTCTTTCTAATATCCAACCTATCATTTGTCACACAAACTCTAAAGCCAAGATGCTGACTGCTCACAGGCATCAAACACTCCCAACAGCACCATGGCAGTGTGGAATACACCAGCCCCATCACATCAACTGAGTCCAGCCCCAGGAACACACCACAGCCACATGAACTCCCTCAGTAGTTTTATTTTGATGCTCCACTTCCTCTCTTAAAATTGCCTGTTACAATATGCTGTTCAACAGCTGCCTCTGCCCAAACCACTGCAGCTGCCTTCCAGAAAGAAAATGTACTCTAAAAGAAGTTATCTTGGGCCAGTTTGTCAGTGAAAAGATTACAAATCAGACTCTTGGAGACGTGAACAGCTTGAAGTGCACCCAGCCATGGCAGGCACAGAACGGGAGCACAGGGCAAGGGCTGACAGCCCTAAGGAGGACAGCAGCAACAGGTACAAGCCGTCATCGCCCCATGGGCTCACGCTGTTTACACATCTCCATGTCTTCTGCCACTGCCAGGACACACACCACACACAGAGGTGGGGCACACACAGCACAGTAGTTATTAGTAAGAAATTAGTACGGAATACTCACCTTTTCAGGAGGAGTGCTTGCTGGCAGCTCAGCAGCTCAGCAAAAGCCTCCTGGGGTTAAACCAACACTTGGGACTAAATAGTCACTCAGGTTGTAAACAAGGGGAGATTACCTCATGCCAGTTTTGCTGGAAAGTGGCACAAGGAACACGCCACTGAGCCCCTCTGCAGCCACAAACCCGAGCCAGGCGTTACCTGTGTGAACTGTCCCATCACCCCGCAGGAGCACCGGTGCCTCCCAAGTCAGGAAATGGATTTCAGCTGCTGCTGCCGTGGGTGGTAGCTTGACAAATAGCTACTGAAACCGAGCCAAACCCAGGCAAGGGAAAACGTAACAGCTCAAAGGGGAGAGTTCCCCCCCACCTTCCACAGGCCAGCGAAGGGGAGAGTAAATCCTGCTCCTGACAGGGGCTGAAACTGCGCACAGAACTTAAAATATTATACCTTGAAGAGGCTTATAAATATCTGCTAAGCACATGAAGCGCGTGCGGTGCTGCACTCTGACGACCCTTAAAACTCTTCACCTGGAACCAGAACTAGCTACAGGCCATGAATAAGTGTTGTAAGAGGGTTTTATTGTTATCAGGAGGAAGGGTAGACTGACAAATAATGCCAGCTGCACCCAGGCAGCTGCCAGAGATCAGGAAAGAACATGACCAGCTTTACAGGATCAAAATACCCTTCTTTTGAATCGAAATCATCTGGGAGCACAGCAGGAACCCCAGGTCCTGCCACCAGATCCCTGCCCCAGGACAAGCCCCACCCCTGAGGCTGGATGTGCTGCCCAGCAGTTCTGACTACGGGTCACGCAGACAAGCCAGAGGAGCTGATGAGGACAGACCAACCCACTCAGGGCACCATCCCTGTTCCTGGCCCGACAGGAGCCCACAGCCCAGCCGGGAGCTCAAGGAGACAAAGTCAGCCTCCAAAGCAGAGCAGAGCCCTAAGGAGGCCTCATCACAACGGTGCACTTCTAAACACGTCTGGATTTCATGTTCTGAACACATTAAAAGAAAGTCACCTTACTGCAAAGTCTGACTGCTGGGCCCGCAGCCTCCATGCAGGACGTGCAGGCTCTGCCCAGGCCGTCAGCGCAGGAACCGCTGCTGGCTCTCACTGCACACAGATGCTCCCACGTGAACCCAAGGGTTTAAACAGCAGGGCTGCTAAATGCACCTTCACCCCATCCTGGGGGTCAGCCCACACTAATGAGCTGTAACCCAGAGCTCCAGCTTCCCCTCCCTCCACGTGGCAGGAGAACACAACCCCTACGACCCCCCTGTCCGGGAGATGAAGCCCATTCTGGCAGATGGAGCCAGGGACTCGGATCAGCAAAGGCCAGTCCTGCAAGAGGCTCACGGCATGTCCCTTGGCCCCTCTCTTTGGCAGCTTCTCCATATTTAGGAGGAAAGCACTGCTCTCCTGCTTATCCTGCCAGAGGGACCTCCACTCTGCTGTGTCAGCTTCAACAGCTTCGGCTGTTGCAAAAGAGTCCTAAGAGAAGAAAGACTTCAGTGATGGCACCTGTGTTTTTAAATATCACCCCTGCCCTGGTAGAGGCCAGCAGGGGCTTTCAGTCCTCGCGCAGCACCATCCCAGGTGGAAGCACCTGGAAAGCCATGGAGCTCAGCAAGGTCTTGACAAGAAACAACAGCCTCAGTGCCTGGCCAGACTCCACTCAGGGCCCCCAGGCACATGTGTACACCCATTTTTGACCAGGTACCACAGGCTGGCAGCTCCTTTCCCCACTGTTCTCAGAGAAGGCCCAAACTCAAGGTGTTTTAGGCAGGTCCAGAGCACAGAGCTGCCGGTGGTCAGCCATGTGCAGGAGCTGCTGACTCAGCTGAACCACCCCAGCCTCTGCCAAAGTGCCAGGACTTGAGCTTTGCAGGAAACATCTCCAATAGATTAAATTTGTTTCCATTAGAGCCTGCCAATTAATCTTTATTAGGATTGCATCCATACTCCCCTGCTATGCCTGCACATGGCCTGCCCAGTGCCCGCACACGAAGGGCTCTGTAGATCCCAGCTGCCAGGGCCACGCTCCCAGACCCACCAAAAAACACGGCAGGGAAGAAGGTAACAACAAATAATCTACACAGGATTCAACCAAACCAGGAGCAGCATGGAGCAGTTCTCCCAAAGTCTCCCAGCAGAAACCACATCAAACCCATCAGAATCTGCTCCGTGCCACAGACAGCTGCACCAAAGCCAACAGAGTTACGCCAGGCACACCAGGTGCCCTTGGATCACATTTCTCCACATTTTGTTAAGCAAGACAATTAAGCCAATGGATATTTTTTGTGATCAATATTTAGCAGTTTCCCAACAGCCCCCCTGCCAAAAGACTGCAACCTTCTCTTTTGCACAGAACCATTTTATTGAACGCGTTGTCAAGATCAAGCCCTGATGACTCCCCCAGTTGTGAACTAAAACAACTCCTCTGAGCAAACCACCCTCCCAGAAAATGACTGGGTGTGAGAATTTTCCCAACATTTTCTGAGCAAAGTGGAAAGAGAGCAATACACAGGAAAAGAGACACAAAACAAGGGATGCAGCTATTGCAGTAGAAAAAGTCAAAGCTAATGAGCACTGATAACCTAAGCTCTGTGAAAATGGGAAAGAAACATACTGGTTTTCTTTGGCCCCAAGTTTGTATACCTTTTTAGTGTCTTTAATGGATTTAGCATATAAAATTCTATTTCTGTTATCAATTTACATGGCAACTAAGAGTCTCAGTAGTGCAAGAAATCATTCCTTTCCCACTATTCAGCCAGATGCACCATTTGGAGAATCCCATCTCCAGGATCATGAGGGATCGTGTCACCTGCCAGGCACACAACCCAAGATGCTACTGCCTCGCAGCAATCTCCCTGCCAACAGCAGCCAGAGGGATCACACGAGGACCTGCATTTTGCCAGGGTTAAGGTCAAGCTCCAGGAAGCAATATGAAATTCAACAGCCAATCAACACGATGCCCAATTCTCTGCAAGGTTTCCAATGCTGGACCACAGACAGTTGCATCTGCATCATTAAAACTGGTTTGTTTCGCTGCATTAAAGCCACAAATCAGGCACGTGACACTAATGAGGAAGAGACATTTATTTAGCTTTCTGGCCAGATAGACCAATTAAAACTGTACGTCTGAAAACACTCGCTTTAAATTGTGCATCCAAGGATCCGCTGTGTTCTGTATTCCGCAGGCAGCTGTCATGTGGCAGTTGTAAATCTGCAGCCATATCTCCATTGGTGTTTATTTTTAATGCAATCTCTCCTGTCTGCCAGGCTAAGGCAAATAAGAAAACCTGCCTCCTAAAAGTACCCTTAAATATTTTCTTTCTTGTACAGCCCAGCAAGCATCTCCTGCCAATGCTGGGGCCAGCTCTCCCCTCTCCCAGCAGCTGAAAGCAGCAGCAGAGGGGAAGGGCAGACCCATGGATAACTGACAAGAGACCACACCGTGGGAAGGAGGTGTCAGCGCTGCGTGTGTGCAGCAGAGGTGAGAGCGAGAGGACTCCTCGCACGGGCAGACGGCAAACGCTGTGCAGAGCTGCAAGGACAGCGCCTGCAGCAGCCGCAGACAGAAGCCATCAGGTATTCCCACTCCCAAAAGCAGACTGGCACTGAATCAGAGCCCCAGGCACCCTGCAGAACTGCCAGCCTCATGGCACTGGGTCCCAGCCATCAGCCCCCGGCCCCCCTGTGACACCCGGGAACAGTGCGTGCAGTAGGGCGCTCACACAGACCTGCGCACACCCCGCACACCCTCACTATCTTTTCCAAGCATTTTCAGGACAACTCCTTCCCACCGTGAGAGGAGCAGACACAATTCTCCAGGGAAAGAAAGAAGATACGGAGCCATTAGGGTCGATAAATCACCCTGTGCACAAAGATTATTCCCCAGTCCAACCCTCCTCCCACCAATCGCGCTCCCCACACAGCACGTGGGCTCCTCGATTGCCGTACCAGGGCTGCAGCACTCGGAGCACAGCAGGTCGGGCAGGGCTCAGCTCCCACACTGCAGCTACTGAGAGGTCATCCCCGAACCATCGCAGCCCTTGCTCTATTTGGCAACAGCCAGAGCTAGAGGCTTCAGCAAAACATTCCCAAAATCCATCTAAGGAACTATGTCCCCCCACCATTCATTCTAGGTGTCCAACAGCTCCTCCAGCATTGAGGCTTTACACATTTTAGGCACTGCTGGAAGGTCATTACCTCACCCAGCACTAGCTGACACCTCACACTAGCAGCACCCTGCCCACTTCCAATCCTCTCCAACATCCATCTTCAAATGCACTTCCAGTGCAGCTCTGTTGAAGCTCCTTCCCTTCCACCCATGCTGGTGTATGCCCTGGAGCTCATGTGCAGGGTTTTCTAGAAAACCTTACTCCCTGCCATACTCCTGATCATGCCATGGGGACCAGCACTATGCTCTGTTCACATTCCAGCCCCGTCCTCCATAATAAGACACCACTTCTTCAAATTTTCACCTTTTAACATCATATGTCAGCATTTCTGTGTCGACACTTTGGTCGTTAGTCCCCCTTGCTGCTACTTCCCCTTTCCTTTCTCACTATTTCTCTTCCATTTTAGTCTATTTCTGGAGGTCTGGGCATCCATCTTCACCAAGGGGTTAGATATGAATAGAACAACAACTCAAGCCCTGAAGGAAATTAAAAGGGTATCTGGGATAATGAGGCAGCCCACATCCAATCCTTTGGTAGTGCCAGGGGAGACCAGGCCCAACCGAAGGGGAGCATGAAGTGGAGGTGGGTGGGTCACGGTTACTGTCACAGCTCCAGAGGTTTGGATGGTGACACACCGTCCCCGATGTGAGGTTCACACGCAGGTCTGTCCGTGTGTCACAGCACACGTGACACACCTCTGAGCACAGAAAAGCCCCGCTCCCTCCGCAGCAGGTCCTCGGCCGCTGGCCCCCGTTGGGTCCCTATGAGCACGATGACCAACGGCTGCCTCCTCACCAAACCTGTCTGCACACTCACGTTTGCTTCCACTGCTCCTGTGTAGTGATGAGGCACAAGCTACAGCAGAGCTCTGCACCGACCCCTCCAGAGTCAGACCACTATCTCCTCTCAGGGAAGGTCAGAGACGTGCTGGTCCCTACAGGGAACTGACAGTGACCGGGATGGCTGTCAGGACACAGCTGTGAGCGCTGGAGACCCTGAATCTCACCAAGGTTACCCCAAAACTACCCTGGTCCTGTGACAGACCTGATGTGTCCAGGGACAGAGCTGCCACCTCCTCGAAGGCAGCGGGCTGGCAGCACACGCGGCCGTTGGGTCTGACTGCCCACCTCACCTCAGCTATGGGCGCAGTTACACCCTGCCCACATCTGAAGCAGCCTTTATTCAGGTGAAAACACAGACCAAGTACCCTACATCAGGAAACAGACATTCCTGGAGGTGCAATTAGGCACAGAACAGCATCAAGGAAATTATTACTGGCCCATCAGCAAACTGTCTGCGTTACAGCTGCCCAAAACACAATTGCAGTGGTGCAATAAAACCCCCTCACACGTACTCCAGTGTTAATGGCCTCACATATGGAAACCATGAGGCTACAGAAGCCGGGCCAAGAATGATCCCGGCACATGAGTACTCCAGTTACAAACAACAATCAGAAAAAACACTGGAGACGTCTGCAGTGAAGCTCTGGAACAGCTCAGAGCCAGTCCTGCCCCCGCGGCCCCTGTGCACCCTGAGCACCCAAGAAGCAGAAACAAGCCGGCCCAGGACATGAGAACAACGTGGAACAATGGGACAGTCTCTGGGAAAAAATGCAATCCCCTCCCATGAAACGAACAATATCACGTGCTAAAAGAATATTTCATCTGCTTAACTGCAGGGTGCAATAATATCAATTTGCCCAAATTACACACAAGCAGAAAGGTAATTGGCACCGAGCAGAGTGTGTTGTGACTGTTCCGTCACTCTTTGAGGCCAGCTACAAAAGACTGAAATGCAAGAAAGTAAACAATGGCATGAAACCAACAGCCAGCCCCTTCCCCAGAATCCCTCCCTCTGGCATGGCACTGCCGCAGTTAGGCAGAGACTTCCAAGAGGAGTCTGTGCAGACCAGCCATCACTCAGCTGAGCTGGGATCTGCAGAAAAAGGGAAGCTGTTGAGTTTGCACAAGCCTGGGTTAGTCTGCAGAAAAGCTATTTTCTACATTTTTAATTAACTCGGTCTTAGACTTAGACATAACAAAGTGCTGAACACATATCAGTATAAAAGAACTGAGGAAAGGGAGAGCAGAGACAGTTTTATATAATAGCAAGGGGACTTAAGGGGGGCACACAAGGAAAAGGCGTGAGGTAAGATGAGTATCCTTCAGCTGAAGGTGGGAAAAGGAATTGTCATCAGCTAACAGAATTAGCAATCGTTGCAACAGTGAGTGGATTTATAAAGTGAAGTTATCCAAAAATATCCGTTAATACAGTTTGTTACGGACACTTAAAATTCCTGGATGTGCAACAGAGAGCAGGTTACAGCGGCTCATTTCCCTCTGCCTCCAACCAGCTCAGCCCTTCCCGGGGCTGCGGAGCTGCCATGTGTCACAGGGTACCAACTTTCCTTCGTAACGAGAATTAACTTGGAGCCCGGGGTTTGACGCTCGGTGGACTCAACAGACAGAACCTCTAGTTTTATTCCTCTCCAACTATCAGGGACGCAGCGGCTTCCGCACAGCTCCGCACCCCGCACCAGTACCCGCACTTGCATAATAATGACTGCGGGCCTGGAGGCGCGGGGCCGGAGCACGGAGGCGAAGTTCCTTACATAAGGACCGCAGGACCGATGCGGTGCTCGCCGCGAGGCCGCGGGCAGGGCTCCTCCCGGCACCGCACAGGCCCGGGGCTGCCCCCGACCCCCGGCCCCGCTCCCCTCCCCCGCGCAGGGCAGGGCGGCTCCGGGGGCTGAACGACCGCTGCCCGTGCCCGCACGCCGGGTGCCCGCACGGTGACGGCACCGCCGCCCCCCGCGCCCGGCGGGCAGGGCCGGGGCTCCCGCGGCCGGCGCTGCCGCAGCGCGGGGAGGGGCGGGGGTCG
>JAWMRA010000023.1:436125-460200 GCA_035584735.1 Pseudotriccus pelzelni | reverse complement strand
CCCGAGCCCCGGCCCCGGCCCCGCCCCGCCGGGCTCGGCTGGGCTCGGCTGGGCTCGGCTGGGCTCGGCTGGGCTCGGCTGGGCTCGGCTGGGCTCGGCTGGGCTCGGCTGGGCTGGGCTCGGCTCGGCTCGGCTCGGCTCGGCTCGGCTCGCCTCGGCTCGGCTGGGCTCGGCTCGGCCCGGCTCGGCTCGGCCCCGCCGGGCTGTGAGCGCGGCCCTTGCCGGGCAGACCCCGCCGGTGCCGGTGCCGGTGCCGGTGCCGGTGCCGGTGCCGATCGCCCCGGTTCCCACCCTGCGGGCGGTGTCCGTCGCTGTCCCCGCGTGTCGCCGCTCCCGGAGCAGCCCCTCCTCAGCCCAAGGCTCCGGCCCCATCCGGACGCCCCCGGGCCAGCGGGACCGCACTGGGGCGGATTTGTCCCTTTTTGTTAAAATGAGGGAAAAAAGGATAAAGTGTTCGTTCCAGCAGAAGCAGCAGCAGTGCCTAAAGCTCCTTTCCAGCGGTCTTGGGTGAGCAGTTGGACCCGGTGCCATGAAACCCCCCCACTCATCCGAGCCCTTGCACCAGCCGTGCTGCAGGCTCGGCTTCTGCAGATCCACAGTCCACTGAGTGGCTCCTCTGTCCAGCTCCAGCCACGCTCCCACCACTGCTCTGCACAATAGGTCCTTTTGTGGGTGTCCTGTGAGGAGCGAATTCAGGGAGATTTGATGATTCACAGTTACTCTGCCAGCTGACAAAAAACAACCCCAGCCCATTACACAAATAATTTACCTAGGGTGAGCAGGCAGCACAGAGGAGCATTCTGCATCCCAGCGGCCGGGAAAGGCCCGGGGAGGAGGGAGACAAAGCAGTCACTTCCAGGGAAGCACTGCCACTGTGGAGCACGAGGCCCAGGGCCAGGGCTGAGCCGATCGCTCCTGCTCCAGGAGGGCCCCAGGGAGGGCACAAGCTGTGCCAGACCCCCCTGGCACAGGGAGAAGCAGAGCACGGGGACCACAGCGCAGGGAGGGCACAGGGACGATGGCCATGAGCGTGGGTCACTTTTGTGGCAGGGCAGGAGCAGCCGGAGAGCGCGTGCTGGTCCCTATGGGCAATTGTGCACCGTGGGGGACACAGGACAACATGATGCCCCAGCTCCGGCATTTAGGGGACAAACCCCTCCGGGGGGTAAATAGGCAGGGCCAACAGCTGGCAGGGCCTGAAGTGACAGGGACACACAGCAGCGATCCAGTGGAGCTGCCCCGTGGGATGCTCCTTGTGCAGGTGTGCCAACCCACAGAGCAGTCAGGCTCCCAACCCGGCAGCTGCAGAAGTGCAGGAGGGAGCCGGGGGGAGCAGGGCAGCCTGGGCACACCCTGGGGAAACAGCAGTGCTCTGTGAACCCCCGATCTGACAGCCGGGCACAGGTGAAGGAGAGAGACAAGTGGGGAGGCTAAACAAGAAGAGAAGACCTGACAGCAGAGGGCTGGGTGCAGCCAGCACAAAAGGGGCAGGAGGAGAGAAGTGGGGACAGAAAGAGGCCGCGAGCAATCCTGGGGTGAGCTGGAAGGGTGCAAGAGGGACCTGGGAGCAGGAGCTGCTTCCCTGATCTCAGCAAGGACATCAGTGAAGGAGTGTTGACACATCGGCTGAAAGAGCTGGGAGGTCTGGGGGCACACACAGCAACTGCTGAACTGAGATAATGGAAAGGAGCAAGAGAGGAAGAGCCATTGATCTGTGATGGGGAAGCCAGGAAGCTGTGCCCACTCTGTGCCCAAGGCTGGGTAAACCCTCAGCAGGGCAGGCAGCAGGCTGGCTGGCTGCTCTCACTGGTTTGGGTTGTATCACACACCAATACGCTAAAGATTTTGTGTTAAAACATCTTTGAAACACAATTTACCTTGGTCTGGGCGGTTTCTCAGCACTGAGAAGGGCAGGATGAGGCAACAGAGCCTGCTGGCAGTACAACTCGTTATTGGTTAGATTGATGATGCACAAGGCAGACGAGTCAAGAACGAGCCAAAATGCTGTGTGGAGGGAGATGGCAGTGAGATGAACTTATCTCCCAAATATCGCTCAGGGTGGGTGAGGAATTTTTGATGGTGGGCAACATAACAGCTGATATGGGGAAATGGAAGAGATATCAGAGCTCTATTAAGCTGTTAGCAGCTGTGGTAAAGAGAAAAATAACACACATTTTTTACAGAACGGGAACGCAGTGTCGTGTTCCTTCAAAGCCAGTACCACTCTGAGGGGACCTTACAGTTTGGAGCTCACCCTCCACAAAAAAACCCCAAGCAAACAGGTAAAGAGAAGCACAGGCCATTTTGTAATGGATTCATCCCAGCAGCAGTCACTTCACCTTGTAACACCCACAGGGAGTCAGAGAACAAAGACCAACATTTCCTAAAACAACCTGTGCCACAGGACAGATTTTTATTTTCTTGCCAGATTGGTTCAAACATATGAGGCCCCTTCTAAGGTCAAAGCCAGGAGTCTAAGGTCATTACATATCTATTACCAGGGTGGTCCCCAATATAGTGGTGAAAGAAAAAACCCCAAACAGTCATGAAATTATCCAGCAGCATCAGGGTTTTTTGTTACTCAGATACCATGAAGAATAAAGAAGCAGCGATGGCTGAAGAAAAATAATCCAATCACAAATTAATGATCTTTAATAAATATCAACATTTGGATCGTTTGTGGAATTTCAGCTTAAAACAGCTTCTTAAAAGGAAGGATTACATTCTAATTCACTTTGTGACACTTCCAACACAGAATTTTTAAATGAAGAATGGGATGGGATTTAATCATAATAAACACTTCAAGCTTGAGGTATAGAGAAACCAACAGTAACTATGGCAACGTGGTCACTCCAGTAGGGCTAATGCAGATTATTTCCAGGGCAGTAGCCTTGTGTGTGCTCAGGAAGCAGAGGTAATGTTGGCTTAAAGCAATTCCTAAATTAAGGAAAATTCTTTAGGCAGAAGCTGTCTTGCACTCTTTGTTTCCAGCCTCAAACTGTTAGTGTTTCATGATGTGCTGAACATACACACAGCGGCCTCAGCAGGGTACACAAATGCTGCTTCCAGAGAGACACTTGTGTACACTGCCATGAGTCAGGCAGACCCTCTGGTCATGGATTCACAGACTGGTTTGTGTTGGAAGGGACCTTGAAGCTTACCTCATCCCAATCCCCTGCCATGGGCAGGGACACCTTCCACTAGGCCAGGTCGCTCCAAGCCCAGTCCAGCCTGGCCTTGGGCACCAGTGGAGCTTTGCAAGGGAAGGCTGGAGCCAGGCTGGAGGCCTCACTGAGCCACAGCTGATATGGACACTGAGCTGTGTGTTGAAACCCTGCACAGCCTCATGCCAGTGCCTCAGCTGCAGCACTGCCACCAGTCACCCAGCCCAGAGAGCAAGGCAGCTCATGCGACATGACCCCAGTTCTCCCTTGGTCTTTCTGCCTTCCTGAGGTCTCTGAAAGGCAGAATCCCCTGCGCTGTACTTCGGGTTGATGGAGTTGGGGAACGAGGACAACCCTGACGTTGCTGAATCCTTTGCAGCCTCTCTGGGAAGCTGCTGTAGATCCCTACTTGGGAAGAGTAACTCTTCCAGTCCAGACTTGGGGGTCACCAGGAGATGTGGGCTCTGTCTTGGGCTCGTGGGACCTGCAGCAAACCAGCCAGAGTGAGAGAACGTGCCCGCACAGGACAGTGCTTAGCTGTAGCAGGGTCATCTGGGGAAGAAAATCCCTGTGGACCCAGCCCTGCTGGCTGGCTGCTCTGCAGGAATGGCACAGCTCTAATACAGCCAGACTGCTGGGGAAAGACTTCCATACGCACATTTCCCAGCGTAAGAAAAAAATGGTTGAAGACATGTAACACAGAAGTTGTTTGTGCAGCACTATATCACCTTTGTTTTTTTTGAACCTTACATCCTCTTTCCTGCCAGCAAAGCGCTGTTATCTTGTCATATTAACAAAAGAACTAGTTCTCCCTCTGTTCCCTTTTTTATCTGTGTAGTGAAGTGCCATCATAACTTGGCACTGACCTGCCTTTTCACCCAGAATAACTGCAGCCGAAGACAAGTCTTGATTTTTGTATGTAGACACATGTTTCTTTTCAGGTAAAGCATCTCAGAAGTTTCCTTTCTATTTTTACTTTATACGGGTTTCCAACAGCTCAGTTGTAAGTAGAAGGGTGTCCTCCAAAAATATGTGTGTAGGGTCCTTGCAGCCATGAATATTCAGAGAAGCACCAGAGCACTCTCAATGTCCACCCACCTCGATCTCTGCCTTTTCCACTGTTACCATTTTAAGCCTTTGTCATACAGCAGAATTCAGCATTACACTGGTCAATAATTCAAGTCACTATAAGAAATAGGAATATTTATTTGTGACTGATCAACAACTTGGCAACAGAAATTATTCCCCGCAACTCTAATTCTCCCGTAAAAGGCACTGGAGTCACAAACTACTCAGAACCTGCTGTAACTGCATGAGGCCACAGTTGCACTCACACAGATGTTATCAGTGGTGAAAGGGCTCTTGAGAGCAGTTTCCTGCTAGAGATCCGTTACCCCTGTTTCCTTGGGGAGATTGCCCAGACCCTGCGGTCAAAGCTGCGCTTTCGTTTCCCTGCTATGACCAGCAGCTTCTGCTGGTGCCTGTGCAGCCTCTGCTCTGGGAAACAGGCACCCTGTGCCCACACCCAAGCTCTTTAGGAAGGACATCCCCTGCACAAGGCTGGCATTTTTGTGTCAGTATCCAAGGTGTGCATCTGAAATCCAAGCAGCTGTTTAAGTCCTGCCCACAGGATGGGTTGTAGCCCTTTGCCGCAGACTAAGCCCCCAGAGAAGTGCTTTTGCACAACTCTTTGGGAAAAGTGACAGGACCAGTCTCCTGGTTAACTCTGTTGGGCTATTGCCTTGGCTTTGATCTTGTACTAAACACACGTTGGCTCAGACTCCCCTTGAGCCTGTCCCTCCTGCACCCGCCTCACTGAAACTGAAGCTGCCAGAGCCAGACCATTAGTTATACTCCCACTAATTCAGAGTAAAGCTAAATACGTGATATTTCATGTGCGTCAGTCACCCTCCTTTCTCCAAATGTCGTTGCCTCTGCCTCTATTTTCTCCCGTTTTCCCCTATTCTCTTCTCCCCGGGGGTGAGATTTCCCCGTGCTGCACTCCCAGGAGCCGCAGCTCCACTACCCAGCATGGTCCCACTGTCTCATCTTTCACAGCACAGGCACAGCTCTCTTCAGGGTTCGGTACAAACCCCTGTCACTTGGTGCAGTTGCATTTGCAGTCTGGCTGTGACTTGATCCATGCTTTCCTCATGTGGGATGATGCCGTTCTCCCGTGGTTACCTGTTGCCAGGAGTCCATCCTAGCAGCAGTCCGTGTTTTGTGTCATCTCAGACAAACTCCAGTGGCCTTTCCTCCCCTCAGCCCCGTTCCCCAGAGCACTAGCCCTGCTAGCCCTGGCCGGAGCAGCCTTGTCGCACATGCCACGCACGGGTGACAGTCCAACACAGTGACAGAGCACTTGCTCCAGAGGCTCAGGGCTGTGACCATCCCCACGCAGGAGCTCTGGACCTCGGGAGCCAAGGGCTGGGGCTCTGCAGTCCCCACACTGAGGAGGGTCTGTGTCAGGCTCTGTTCCACCAAACCCAGGGCTTCTGCGTGTGCAGACACGATCCCAGAGGTGCAGGTCTGTGGCCTCCTCAGGGTCTGCCCCATGAGAAACACAGACTGTGGGGTGGGGGGAAAAGAACTGAAATGCTTTAAAACCAATTTTGGCATTCCTAAATTCAGACGATCTTCGTTCCAGTTACTCAGATTTTACATTTCTGTGCTGTGCCACTGGCATACGTTGAACTTTGCCGAAATCATACTTGCCAAGAACTGTTTGTTTCTTTTTAAAGAATATCAAGGCTTTGGGGACTTTGGTACAGAATATGAGTCGTGGCTTAAAATATATGATGTCCACATGCAGAAGAAATAAAGCCAAGAAATCCAGTGTTTATAATCACCCACTGGATTTAAATAAGTTAATTTGATTTAATTGGTTTCCGAGGGGAAGGAGGAAAGAGCAACACAGGAATTCTTGTCAGAGGAAGGCACGATTTCCATCTGAAATCTAAGACAATTAATGCAGCAGGATTCAGTTACTGAAGGCAAAAAAGAAGGGAAATCAGGAGTCAATTGAGTTGCTGCAAAATTTAATATCTTGCTGTCATCTTTGTTCTTGGTAGAGAGTTGCTGTAGCAACAGACCAAAAAAGAACTTGCACAGGAGGAGGAGCCTGCTGCTCTTTTAACAACATCTCTTTATCCTCCCTGAATTACTGTTTATGACCAATCAATCGCATCCCGCAGTATCAGTGGCTCCGGACACAAGGCCAGAGCCTGCAGGTGTTACACCTGTCACACACACAGCAGTGGTTTTGGCTCCTCTCTGCAGGTCATACAGTGTTCTTCTGTAGGACTGAGCCTGTTTTTATCACATGCAAGATGCTCCTATTCCTTGATCCATTTCCATCACTGGGGGCTCTGCATCCTGCAGATCAGCACTGCCTGTGACTATGTAGCTATAAATAAGAGACAGTTGTCCCTACCACGGCCTTTCCAGATGATGCTGACGGCACAGTAGCTCAGGAGGACAGGGCATGGGGCAGCAGAAGACAGAAGCTCCAGAGTAGTGACACCAGCAGCCTCAGGAACACTCCCCAGGGCAGAGCGTCCGAAGCCACGTGCGGTGGGTCACACTGAAGCCAAGGGAGAGCTCCAGCACTGGTGGCTGTCGGGCTGTCAGTGTTTTCTGACACTTGGTTCCCTGCTGTTTACTGTTCCAAATTTAGTCACCCATGATCTCCATTTCTCCATCTGCAATGTGAAACCCACGAACGGCATTTTTAGGCATTTTGGGATCCAGAACTCCTAAGTGCAGGAGCACGTTGGAGGGCAGCCATGGGAGCTTTCCCTGTGTGCCCTATGGAGGGGTCCCTTCACTGCCCAGTGGGATCAGCACCCCCAGCCTGGCCATGGTGGTCCTGAACATCCCTGCACCCAAACAGGGTCTCTGCATGTCACAGCAGTCCACCTGACATGGTGCTTGACTGAATCTGGCAGCAATGCAGGGAACTGAGGGACATCCCTCCGCTCCTGCTCAGTGTTCCCAGCAGCACTCTGCTCTGCTTGGCAGCAGCAAAGGGCAGGAGGAGCATGTGGGTGGGCATGGGGCCCACTGGGACAAGAATGGGGGCTGATCTGGGACACTGAGATCTTGGCCACATCCCTGTTTCCATGTCTCCATGTCTGTAATGGAGTTAGAATTCCTGCTTCTTTCTGGGGTACTCTCATGTCTGTTGATGCAAAGGAACATCTCCCTGTGTGTAGGATGGGTGTCCCTGCAGTCCTGTCCCTGTAAACAAGCACCACTGACCTGCTGTAGAGATTCAGCCTAGTTCGATTTTTTTTAAGCTTCACCCTGTTCCTCCTCACTCCCGCATCTCCATCTGTCCTGGTATTACCTGCAGCCAGGGAGGCTTCTGGCAGCAAGCTTCCAGGGGATTGGGGTGCCCGGCACACCGCAGGTCACCAGAGCAGATGGCATGGGCACCACAGCAGTCACCTCACCAAAGCCACCCCAGGTGCCATCAGTGTGTCCCCAGGGCCACAGCGAGGGCTCTGCCTGCCTGTGGACGTGCTGCAGTGGAGGCTGGAGCCCTCCCTGCACCCTGGCTGGCATTTTTGCTGAAATTACTCAGGTCTGTTGTACTTGAGGCAAACGATGCAGTACCTGCAGCTGGAGCCAGGCGAGGGTGGAGGGGCCACCCGCCCCCTTTGTTTGGTGGCAGCATCCCCTGCCCGCTCCCGCATGGCCGGGGGCTTCCAGCGGGAGAGGGGAGAGGAGAAAAGGAAAAGCCTGGGAAACTGAGCCTGCACTGTGCACTCACACAAAGCACTATTGTTCAGGGCTCAGAGATGCAGTTTAGTAGGGCAGGCTGTCCTCCCCAGCGGCCCCGGCACAGCACAGAGGCCGAAGGGAAGCTGCATGCGGGGCCTCTGTCTGAAGTGACAGCGATTGATGAGGGAAAAGGGGCCAAATGGAAAACGTGGCTTTGAGGGAGAATTCAGTCCTCTCATTAGAGCTGAATGTAGCTGGCCAAAGGGGCCTTCTCCTGGAGAAGCCCCAGGCTTCAGCTGCATTCACAACTTCATTGTAAATTCCAGCACGACAGTGTCATTTCCTGAACAGAGTGGAAAGTTTTGGGGTGTTTTTAAGCGCCCCTTCACAGCGACACAGCAGCGGCACAGAGACCTGGTGCCCTGGCCCGTGCACCGCAGCAGCTCTGAGAGACTGAGGCTTGACTGTATTATCTGAGGTCTCAGTCATGTAATAGCAGCTCACCTAGAGGGGTTTTTTAGCTTTTTTTAGGAACTTGGACTAGGCAAAGAGGCATGGGTTCCGTGCATTACTCATGAATGTACCATCCCATGGATTATCTCCCACTGGCCACGCACAAGAAAACACATGCCCTGCATGGAACACCTGAACCCAGGGAGTCTGGCTGATGAATACATACCTTCCCTGGAGAAGGAAGGCTGTTTACTGGAGCAGCATCAATCAAACCTTCCTGGTACAGCTGAAGGAGCATAAGCACTTTGCTGGCATGTGCTGTGTCAGCATGTCTGGACCTGGCCAAGCCCCTCCTGGGTCTGCAGAGGGCTTGGGCCACGTCTGCAGCAAGGAGGTGTTCCCATGCCGAAGCCCCGGGCTGCCACCTTCTGTTCTGGCAGGGTCACGGAGCCCTGCCTCAGCCTTGGACAGCGATGCTCCTGCAGCTCACAGGGAATCCTGAGCCTTCACACAGGCTGCAGCTCGGACTCAGCTGTGAGGCTGCCCTGGCACAGAGTGAGGGCTGGCGGTGCCCGCTCCACTCAGTGCCACGGGGACACAACAGCAGCCTGGGGGTAGGGGGCAGGCAGGGAAGGTCTGTTAAACCACTGTAGGGCACATCTCAGCCCTGATGCAAACTGAGCCCTGGAGTGAGGCGAGGACAGCAATCCATTTTTATGCCCTGTTTTTAAAACCGTTTTCTTCCCTCTACTCCCAGCATCACTGTGCTTTGGGTTTGACAATTTGTGTGCCCAGTGAATCTAATTTGATTTTTATCCCTTTTGTCTCCCTCTATTTTGCACACTACATTAGGCTTTTGTTCCAAGGCAGTTAAAGCAGATTTGCTGTGTGCTGCGAGCTGCCTCACAGTGCTGGCAGAGCCTCAGAGCACAGACAAGCATCACGTAACAGATATGCTGTCGATAAGGGGGAGGCTTGCACAACGGTGAGGCCCAGAGAGCTGGGATTCTCAACAACAGCAGTAACACCACTTGTGTGTGAGCAGGTTCCTCCAGCTGGAGAGCTGCACCCCGCACTGTGGTGTGGCTGGAGCTGCAGCCCGTGGGGGACTTGTCACAGAGGTTCCAAGAGCTCCAACAGAAATAGTAGCTCTGCTGTTTTTCGGCTACACCCTGATGTTTGGATTCTCCTTCCCCTCTTTTTAAACTTAGGCTGTGTTGCCTGTGCTGCTCTCGCAGCCCTGTGAAACGCGGAGGTGGCAGGGCAGCAGGTCTTTGTGGCCCGAGGTCTGTCCCCACAGCCCCTGCAGGCAGGGGTCTGCCTGCCAGTGCTGGGCATCCCAACCCCACTGCTGGACCGAGCTGGCTCCTCCTGTGATGCTGCTCAGTGAGTTGCATGTGACTCCTTCCTTTCAGACAGGATCAGGAGCGTCCTAACATGTTCTAAGTATAGCCACAATTGTTTTCCAGAAAAAAAGCTGCATTAATTTGTGTTGGCACTGATTTGGCAGCGGTTTCCCCTGTGCCAATCATTATGACACATTTTGTTTTCTACCCTTCCCTAATCACTGCAATAAGAAAAATCTGGTTTACAGTGACAGTGGCATATTATTTATGTGTACACAGATCCATAGATGCTTAAATGTACATAGATTCAAATGCCTTGAGGAAGAAACAAGGGCAAAAGATATTTTGTCTTAAGACAACAAAAAGTACATGGTATGAGAGAAGCTACTGGTTTAGCAATACTAGATTTTTGGTTTTTACATTACCGTGGACTTTTTGTATCTGTGGATTTCAGTTTGAAGGAAAAAGGCCACCCTCCCAATGCAAGCACAGTGGTGCTCGGATAGGCGGCCCTGGAGGAAGGGAAAGCTCAGGCAGAGCTGTGGGATCAGACAGTGCAGGAGCAAACTGAGGCACAGCTTAACAAGCGACCTGAGCAAACCCTGAGTGGGGCTGAGCTGCTGAGCCAGCAGAACATCACCAGAGCTTCGTGCTGGGCTTCAGCAACCCATGATCACACCCCTGCAGCAAGGGCCACGCTGCTCTCCTGCCTCCCCACTCCTCTGCACCCCTTCTTCCTGCTGGCACCATGGGCAGCACAACACCCAGTTCTCTGTGCTGCCCTGGCTGGGGCTGAACATGCCAAAATGGACTGCATATTGTAGCTCATCCAAATTAAAGGACCTCTGACATAGGAAGCACTGGGGTATGTGCCCAGTGCAGGATCCTGAGGCGCAGACCTCTCAGGAGTACATTGCTCCAGAAGGAAAAACCTAATTTCCTGAGGGCTCTCCAAAAATACAGCTCAGGAATGAAGGCAATGACCTGAAAATCCCAACCAAAAGCCTGAGCCACTCATCTCCAAAGGCACAATCCACATGTTTGGGGTTTTAACTTCTCAAACGTCCAGATGGGCCTTTTTATTAATTTCACTGCCAGAAAACACAGCAGCGACCTTGGCTCCCTGCAGCAGGATTCCAGAGGCTCCACGGGCTGTGGCACCGGGCTGTGCAGCTCTGCAGAGGTGTGATACCTGCCAGCTCTCACAGCTGCTCTCCAGGGAGGACGTGACCCTGTGTTATGGGGCTCCTGTTCCAAAGCACTGGCACATCAGGGATTCAACCGGATCCAATAGCTCCCAGATTTGAGGAGCAGAGCAAAACACATGTGTAAAACAGGAACTCAGCAGAGCTGTGCCAGCTGTCCGTGTGCCCAGAATCGGTGCAGAATGTTGCTGTCAGATCTAACTGGCAACCTCAACTGTAACACAAACAACACCGCCTGATTGCTCCCGGGGACTCGTGGCCACTACTTGTATGAAAGGAAACGCTTTATGGAGGATTTTCATTTAAAATAAAGACTGATGTGATCTTTCATTTCAGATTTTAATTAAGCTCCCTTGCCAAGCTGCAGAGAAAAATCCTGAAAAATGTAATCCAAGAGCATGGTAATGTCTCAGATGTCAAAGGCAAGCAAAATCCTCAGGTGCTGTCGTTTTAATTTTAATTTCATTAGTCCAAAGAGCATGTTTTCCAAGGAAGCTCCTGCTTCCCCAATGCTCACAGTCTGACTTTCTGTAGAACACACCAAATGCCAACCAAGATGTATGTATAAACCCACATTTCATTCGTGTCATAAGATGCTGATTTACCTGCACTCAGGGTATTATTTTCCCCTCCTCTCACACTCTCTCTCTCTCAGCTCAAAAAGAGCTATTTACAGAGCTCTTGCCATGTCTCAGGCTGAAGGCCTCAGTCCCCCATTCTTTACAAACCAGTCCCAAGCCCCCTGTTCCTGGGTGGCATGACCTGGGCTCTGTGGGATCTCTCAGCATGCTCAGGACCATCCCCTTCCACGGTCCTTGCACAGTACCCCTGACCCGCTCAGCTCAGATTTCTCATCTTATCCTTCTCTTTCTGTCCAGAATTTGGTTAGTTTTTCACCAGGGAGATAAGCAGATAGCCCAAAACTATTTACAAAAAAGGGCTAACAGTGATCTCCAGCACAAACAGCTCCTTCCCTTCTGCTGGACTAAGGAAAACAGTGCTGGGGGCTGCGGTCCTGCCTTGGCATCCTCCTATGTCCCCTTGCGCTCCTGCTCCAGGTTCTTCCCAGAGCTGTTTCATCGCCAGCGTTTGGCATCTAGCCCTTGGCATGCGCTTAAGGGGAGGAAATATTGCTGACACCAGCACCAGAGCCTGCTGCAGCCCCAGGGGGAAGCTGCTGCATGCGCAGGGAGCTGGGCCAGAGCAGAGGGAGCCCCATTTCCTGAGCAAACAACCCGCAAGGTCACTGTTTCATAACAAGCTTGAGCCAGGCCATGGGGGGACACACGAAATACTGCAGCCCTTTTGCTGCAAATGCTCTGAAACAGCTACAGAAACTTGGCACCAACACCACAAGATCTTTGCTCTGACATATTCTGCACTAAACTGAATCCCACTAATCCATAAAGTTTGCTGTGTGAGTAAGTTCAGGATGGAACATGGGGGATGAGTTGCTGTTCCCTGTTCCTTCAACTATCACTTCTCATCCAAAACAGCTCCAGCTCACAGTGCATCCAGGTTAAAAAAAAAAAAGAACCAGGTCATCAGAGACAGTGACTGACACCTCCACACTCTCCTATGATCTGAATGTACTGGGGGATCACGGGGTATGGAAAACCACACACCAGGGACGACCAGTGCCTCCCTACAGCTCACTTCCACCTACTGATTTACCCCACAAAATAACACACAACTGATCGAATAACGGGGTTATCCCCACGCAGGAGCCGCACACCACATACTGTTGGTCATCTGGAAGCTGTACCACAGCCCTTAAACACAACACAGCTGACACATCACAGGCAGAACTGGCTGCCAAGGTCCACTGCAGGAGCAACAGACACACACAGGTAACGAGCATAATGCCATGGAGGGACTCCCACACCCTCCAACCCAAAATCTTACAGATGGGAATTCGGGTGAGTGATCCGTACCAGCAGTAAATTGGATTCATTCCTACAAAGGGTCATCCTTCAGCCCTATGAAATGGGTTTGAAGACTGTAATGTTTCAGAATTCCAAAATAACTAGTCTTGATTCTCTGGCTTCACTGTTTTTCAGCTCAAACAAATCCCTGTCCTGCTGAAGGGATTCTCTCCAGCCCAGGGCAAAGCATGCTGGTGGGGCAGCTCTAGAGAGCACGATGGCCTGGCCAGAGAATTGTGATCCACAGCCCAGGAGGCTGACAAACCAGGAACTACTGCCATGGCTGCAAGTATTTTAGACAATGAAAAAAGTCTGCTCCTAACTGCCATGTAGTCATGGATATAGAACAGACAAATCACTAAATCACAGAAAAACAGTGAGAAAATTTAAACCTGGAGTTTGTTCTGGACTCTGCTCACTGCAGAGTTGCACAACATTCCCAGTTTCACTTTAAAATACCCCCATGATTTAATGCTAAAAAGCTGGGGCTTGAGTGAAGCCTGGATTCCCTGCAGATGATTTCACAGTGTCTAACTCGGAAGGCATCTCCCCTCAGCCTCTGAAAAACGCAGTGCTGCAGAATCTGTTCAGGGATCAGTCAGGTACGTGCTCAAACAGAGCATTCACCATAGCACAGTAATACACAAAAGTTCCCATGAGAACATGCAGGGGGTTGTCTCCGGCCCCAAAGAGCACGTAACTGCATGAAGAATTAATACAGACTGGTGGCACTTCATAAGACCCTGCTGGGGACTGTGAGTTTGGAATGGAAACCTAATTATAAATCTGAGTTTTTATCTTACTGATAGAATCTTTTTAAAACTATTTAGGGTGAAGGTGTAGCAGTAAGCAGACGTGTTATCCAGGATTACTCCTTTTCCCAGCAGAGAAAGGGCTGTCCACCCGCAGCAGTGTGAAGCACACACAACTCTCTACAAGTCTCTGTGTGAGCTGTACATGCCCTGAGGCCCAAAGGATCTGCCGGGTTTGGCAGGACAGGTAGCAGGAAATGCACTGCTTGCACATTGCTGCCTCTCCCCTTGATGCTCCCTGCACAGCACTTCTAGGAGAGAAGGGCTCACACTGGAGCCAGCAGTTCATGCCAGCACTGCCCCCGGACCAGCCCAAGGAAAGGTCCCTCAGCCTGCAGGGAGGAAGAAGAGGCTCCGTGGCCAGGCACGTGTGACGAGTCAAGCCACAGGTTCGAGCACAAGTGCCCACAGGCAGAAGAAACGCGGCAGGGAGGGGATAGGAGGGGACGGGCAAAAAGTCACAGATTTTCCTGCCCTGCTCCAGGAGCTTCCCAGCCAGGCCCATGGACAGCTCCCATCTGGCAGGTGGCTCTCGAGCCCACACTCAGAGGGGCCACACTCTCCCTTCGGCAGCACCTGACCCAGCGCCTGCTCTCGGATGCGCTGTCTGCTCAGGTCGTGGTCAAGTGCTCAAGAGGAGACAACCAAGGCCTGAACCCTTGTTCAGGTCTTCAGTTTATTTAATCCAGCATTCCCCTAGCACTAACTCAAGGCTGTTACTGCAGAGCACAAGCAGAGCCCAGCTGCAGAGTCCTTGTGTCGCTGCAGCAGCAATGGGAGGGAACAGGAGTCCCACTGCCACAGACACACTCAAATTCAGGACATAGGCAGACTCCAAAACCACTCACGTGCGAGTTGTTTCTAAAATAAGGAAGATATCACCATTTTTTTTTATTATTTAAAATGGTCATTTTCCCTGCTCTCCCTGTCCTTAAAATGAACACTTAAGAATGTGTTCAGAATTGTTCAGCAGCCTGGCAGCAGTCCCAAAGTCAGCTAAAGCTCTTCACAGCTCCTCTTGTCACTGTGCCTAGACGCAGAGCAGAAATTCCTTGCAGTATCAGAACTTTGACTCCTCAAGCCCCCACATGCCTTTCTTCTTCCCCCTCAGATTCCCAAGCCAGGGGGAAGCACAGAGGCCATTTTTTACTTCTCACTCTCTCCCCATTGTCTTTCCGTGTGCAGGAGTCAAGTATTCTCCCCACGTAATTTCTTTACTGGAATAGTGAAGCACAGGTGGAAGCATCACCTGAATTATGATATTACAGAATAGAATCCTACAATCAACCAAGTTGGAAAAGATCAAGTCCAACCCTTGATCCAACCCCACCACAGTTCCCAGACCATGGCACTGATGCCACATCCAGTCTCTTCTTAAAAACCTCCAGGGACCACGAATGCACCACCTCCCTGGGCAGCCCATTCCAATGTCTGATTACTCGCCCTGTAAAAAATTTCTTCCTAATATCTAACCTATATTGCTTTCACTAGCCTTGATACACAAATGCCTTGAAAAATTATTTGTAAAGACATTACTTTTGCCACACAGTGATCTCAGACACAACAGAACGCTGAGTTAACACAGCTGGGATATGACACTCTTGTAAGTCCGTCATTGCACACTGTTCCCACCTGGTTCTGTTGCCTGCCTCAAACATCTGCAGCACTCAGACCTCTCACTGTCCACGTGATATTTGTTCTTGAAATGCACTTTTTAAATGAGATTTCAGATTTGCACATTCTTGTGCTTCTAGAGATGAAAACAACCCCCGTTAGCTGTGAACACAGTTCTTTGGACTGAGTTAAGTCCTTGCCACATCCCAGTAAGAGGCACAGATGGATGTGGGTAGATCTTGCACTGCATGCTGGATCCAGTTTGTGTGTGTGTGTGTGTTACACAGGCTCACAGAGGATAAGGCAGATTCAGTCACTTCTTTCAGGGAAACCCCCTTTCCGAGTGACTCACAGCAAGAGCTTCCTGTCTGCTCCCCACAGGCGCTCTGAGCAGCTCTCCCGCCCCGAAACCCCAAGCACAGGGACAGGATTGCAAAGGTGAATTTTTGTGCAGAATAGGATTCAAGGAGGTGATCAAACTGTTTGTTTCACATGGTAAAAGTGCAAGCTTCCCACTTAAAAGCATTACGTATAAAATAGAAATGAACTTCTACTAGTCCATCAGTTTAATAGATTTCTTAAAATAAAACCCAAAACCCCAAGCTCCCCAAAAATGTCCTTTAATTGTATGTACGCCAGTCTCCTTTCAAATATTCTCAACAGAAGGATTTCCATCCAGTAACATAATTTAAATCTCAGCAGAACATATCTGAAGAAATCAGCTGAAATTCAGCTGCGCTGTCCACAGCCACGTCCAGCTGCAGTGCCCATACAGGCTGCATGCAGACTAAGAAAACTCCCAGCAGAGTCATTGGCACAAAGGTCACTCCAATTTCTGCCAAGCTGCCACTGTCTAAGGGGTTGTGATTTCCCAGTAAAGCCAGCAGAGCCTCCCTGCACCGCACACGCTGCTGAACGCAGCGCGCGCTGCTCGTTCCTGCCCAGGACACACGGCCCCTCACGTGTCACTGTGCTCTATGCAGCACTGCAATAATTCTGTCTTTTCTCCCACAGAAGTGACTAACAATGAGCTCGAAATAATCGACTGGCCAGGAACAGCAGCTCTCGTGTATGGGCACCCTCACTGCCAGGTGCTGGTTACACTGACTCAGAAGGGAAGAGGTCACAGCACTCACGGTACTACTGCTTGGAACACAGACAGCACCTTGGTTCTACAGAAAAGATCCTGAAACTGATTTTCTCAGCTCAAAATATCAGTGATAGCAGGAGCACCAGTGAACCCCTCTGAATGTGGGGTTTAACATGCCAGACACCGGCCCAAGAGTGCGGAGTGACGGACCCTCGGACCCTCGTGTCCCCAGCGCAGGGTCATGCACAGGTTAACGGAGGGGAATCATGATATTGCAATTATGATACATGGTACTGCAGTACACTATAGATCTTGTACATTCCATCCCAGAGAATAATGAAAAAGACTTCATAAGAGCATTTTGTGGGATGTTGGGGAGAGACTTTATAATTTCATTAGTCTCCGTTTTGGCCCCTAAGTGATACTTGGCAGGTCTTTTAATATGCAAAAGCCTCCATTTGTTCACTAATAAGTTAGCTGTTAGCAAAACAAAGCTTCACATCAAATGCATTAGTAAAACACAGCTGCAGACTCTGAAGATGCTCACAGTGCCCGTGGTAGCTCCCTGAGGCCATATATTCTGTAGCATGTGTCCTTTTGGACTCAGGTAGGAGCTAATCAGACACATCAGGTGTAACAGAAAACACAATTGTGGGGCCACAACAAGATTATATATCTCCCTCTTCTCAATTATGCTTCCAGATCTGTTAAAAATAACTGTAGGCATGATCTGTTTTCCCATCATTACAGCTCCTGCCAGCTCTGCCAGCACTGTCACCATTCCCTGTCTTCTGGCTGCCAAAGCAGATTCAAGACCATGAAGTTTTATCCCCGACTGGGAAAGGAAGAAATCTGAGCTGTGCAACCTCTTCCCTTCCTCACACAGGCCACTGAGGCAGCACAAAGGACTGGATCCCAGTAGCCCTGTCTGACTGGTCAGCCGCTCACACCGCAGGCTATCTATCCAAACTTCATTCAGACTTGGCCAGCACCAGTTGAAGCTAAAATCCCATGAAAAATTCTGAATCGCAAACTACTTCATTTTTGCCTGCTTTTTTATTTATTTCTACGTATAAGAATCTTTCTTTTAATAGGTGGTCTCAAAATAAACTTGACTGTCAGGTCAGAAGCAGATGCTGTAGGTTAAAAGGTGATCTGAACAAACCCCCACACTAATCCTCACTCCTTTAGCAAAGCCATGGCAACCCTCTGAGTAGCACCTGAGGGGCTGCACAAGAGGGAGTAAATCCAGTACCAGCGAGCACACAGCTGGAATGCCACTGAGAAGGAAGGGGTAAAGCCGTCACCCGAAGTCCCCTGAAAGCAGAACTTTCTTCATGAGGTCACAGAAGGGAAGAGCCTGGCACCCTCACAGGCAGCTTGCCCTGAAAAGCTTTCTATACCACCCACAGCATTTTCACTTTGGAAGGGCAGGTTTTTCATTTCACTTCTCAGTGTGCATATTGAAACACAAAACTATATTTTAAAAAGCAGTCTCTGGAGCCAGGAAACAGCCCTTTGAGACATCAACCATGGCTTCAAGAGAACATATTTGAAGTCACAGACAATCTACTCTGTATTTCTGAAAATTCCCTCTCAGAGGCCAATGGTTACAAAGTCGTCCAAGAGGGATTTGGCAGTGCTGGAAATCAAACTCACCTTCTCCAAATTCTCCTGTGCTTGTGGAGGACTGAACCCATAAAACAACAGCTTGTTCCTCAGGTCACTGATTCTGACATGAGAGCACACAGGCTGCCTGCAGTAGAAAGAAAGGAAAAACTTCTAAGAGGCAGAATACAATGTTTGGCATTAGCTTTCGGAAAACAAAACATACTAAATTACATTTGAAAATGCTGATCAAACCCCATTTCATTTCTTAAATTTCTTCCCCAACTGGTATTGTTTCGCTTTCCTTTTCCACCAAAACAAGCCTGATCCAATTAAATCCAATCCAGAGCTGACTTCATCTCAGTGGGCTCTTCACCTGCCCAATGCCAGATCTTTAGTGGAGAACAAGAGAAGCAATTACCATTTTATGGCTGGTACAGGGCATAATTGCTGAGTCTGCGAGGAGCTGTGTGTGAGCATCTCCCTGGACACAGGAGAGTGGCACCACCACTGCCCCCTGCAATCCCCAGGATGGGTCCTGCAGATTCCAGCACTCCTGAGACCACTGTGGGGACGCAGGGATGACCATGGAGTGCCTCCCCTAACCCTCTCCCTCCACTCGAATGACAAAGCAAAAGAGAGCCCGAAAAGCTAACCACAAAAAGCCTCTGTATCTTTCTTCTGGGAGAGACTGGGGGAAAGGGTAGATATGCTTTGATTTAAGCAAGAGATCAGTATCTCTGGAGCAGCTTCCATGGGCAAGTTGGAGAAAGAAAAGATCTTGTTTGAGAACCTTCCCAGGCCTTGGGCGCAAACTGATGAACACCTTCAGGAATTCAGCAGTTATGTTCATGCCTGCTGATGGAAATTAAGTATCCCTGGCTTTTAGGTAACTGCAATATTAGACAAGACTTTTCAGTTACTGGAGGTACCTGGTAACTGGACTCAGATGCTTAACAACAGGATGGGACACTCAGAAATGTAAGCCCAGGTGGCTGGAGCTGGGAGTTACCACTGCCCTGTTCTCTGAACAAATGTCCAGTCCAATCCATTTGCCACAAGCAAAAAATACAGTCCAGATCTGCATTAGCTGCAGTAACAGGCAACTCTTTTCCTGAATATGCTTTTCAAAGAATTTGATTTTCTAAAATATATATTCATTCAAAATCAAAGGTAAACTTAACAATAATGGGATCTTGCTCATCCACCTTCAAATAAGGCATCAGGTTTTGGCTCCCTGCAGCCACCACTGCCTCCTTTCTACCTCTAGCTGCCAAATGGAGCAACAGTCTACGAAAAGCTGCCCAAGTCTGGCGTACTTTGGGAGCCCATTTTAGTAACACTGTGTTACACAAATATTGGTTTGGTTCACATTTAACAGCCATGCACCATTTCCTGTCCTCGTGCCACGTGTCCAGACCCAATTCCAGCCTCACGCTGGCGCTCTGCAGTGCACGTTTCCATGAAGGGTGAGCTGGTCGGATCTCTGATATGAGAGCTCAGACAGCTCACCAGACGGAGGATGCTTTATGAACATAGCAAGAGATGTAAACAGAGCCAAAGATTATGATTTCTTGAGTCTCATCTGATTTTAATCATCACAGTGAGCCCACGGTTACCTTGAAGTAAGCCTCAAACAGATCTAGTGAAGGCAATGAGATTATTCCAGAAATATATTCACTCTACACTTTCACATATATTTCAAAGGAGCTATGGCTAAATACACAGAATATAGAAAGACAGTCATTCCTACACAAGTGTGTGATTTTCTTCAGATCCACAAGAAAATGTGCTGAACTGCATTTTTGCTGTCCATGAATTTGGATCTAAAACGTTCTGAAACCACAATCAAGAGCTAATCCTGCCCTGTCCTGCACTGTGACATGCTAGCACAAGGACAGAGAGGCAGCTGGCAAATGTTACATATTTGTGACTTACCAGAAACTAAAAAAGGCTCTAGCAGCACCAAGCTGGAGGGAAAAGCCCACGCAGGACAGACTTGTACTGAATCCAGGCAGGAGGTGCTTCCACCACAGCGGGGACTGGAGGCAGCAGCATGGTGCAGCAGGCTGCTACCTCGGAGTACAAAAACGTCTTTTGCAGTCATCTGGTAACTCCCAGAAAATCAAGCATGTTGACTGTTCTCAGAGTCCTGATCGCACCTGAGGCCAGGACTGCTGATCCGTCTATGCTTTCCACCCTCACGCTCTGACTGGCATCGTAACTGTGGCTCCTTCTCAGCCATTCCAAAGCAGCGTTTCCAGGAGGGCTGAAACGCCTCCTTCCATACAAGGACATTTCAGGTGACTGACTCCATTGGTCCTGAGGTTTAATTCATAAAGCCTCCACAAACCACCTCAAACAAGTGAAGGTAACAGTTCTCCTCCTAACGAAGTAGATGTAGGACGTCTGGAACCAAGGACACTTGTTTTTTCCACCAGGCACTCCAGACTCTCCGCTGGCAGGACCCTTAACACTCTGACAGCTTCATCCTTCCCATCAGCCTCCAAGGCACGATGGGACTCAGGAACAGGGAAATCCAGAGCCCAGGAAAACCCAGCAACACCCATATCATTCCACTGAACCCAGCAGAAGCTGCTGCTGTGACCTAAAGCTCCATAAGTTTTGGACAAGAAACATCAGAGGCCCCAGCTGCACATCGCTGATGTGGACAGGCTGTTGCTGACTGAACCAACACATCTGGAGTGACATGTGGCAGCTCACACAGGACTCTGTTATGAAGGCTGCTGCCAAGGATCTGGATTAGTTGTGATGTTTAGTTTGGATTAATTGTGATGGTTTTCAGTCCAAAGTAAAAGTTGAGATGGCCTGAAGCAAAATCCAGGCACTGAAAAAGATCAACTGTCTCACTTTAAAGGCTGTCTTTGATGTAAATTTCTTAGGATGACATATCATGAATATTAGATCTTCCTATCCTCTGGCTTATCCACGATGGCCTTGCATGCTTAGGGACCTCAGCACTCCTTAGTGCTTTATTAAAAACCTGGGCTGCTCTGAGGAGGCCCACTTGTGTTTTTCTCCTCCTGAAGCTCAGGCCCCTCCACAGGTATGTCCCAGGAGGCACAGGCTTTGCAGCTTTGTGCTGAGGCTTCATTGGAAAGAAATGTATTTCCTTGTTCAAAGGACTTCTGCAAACCCAAGTGCTGGATGGGATTTATACAACACACTCCTGTCACTGCGAGACAAACCAGACCAGTTCACACCAAACTCATGATGCAACTCTGAAATGAACTCAAACCAAGTGGTTTCTCCAGGCGAGACAGATGTAGGCATAACTTGGCACTTCAGTATTGGAAGTTCAGTGCCACCTCAAAATTTGTTTATGCCCTACCAAATTCATTAAACCAATCCAGGAAATTGATTTCTGTTCCCCTGGTAAAAATTAAGCAAGGCCTTTGAACACCTCTCACTGCTTTCATGAAACTCATTGGTGTAAGGTTATGTGTGCACACTGAGTTTCTTGCTGATAAGGCTCCCTCAGCAGCTTCTATTTCACAGACCTTACATATGACAAAGCTCGGTCCCTGGGCACGGGTTTACAACCAATACAGCAAGGCTGACCAGTCTGATATTTTCAGCACACGTCTCACATTCTGTAGAATGAGCTGCTCATCCCCTGTGGCCTTATCACAGCTCTGACCTCCCAGAGTGGCTCTGCAGCCACTCACGCAGGCACAAGTTGCTACTTGTGGCTTATTTGTTCCTATGCAAAATCTGCTGGCGACAGGAAAGGTGGGATGGTCGCTCCTTAACCAAACACCTACAGCAACAAGGGTTTGCCACACAATTTCTCACTTTAAATTGTGAACTCTTTGTCAACCTTTGTGTGTCCTATTGCCCACCAGCCTCGGTTCACAGCTCTTCTGACTAAGGCTCACCAGTGCTGCCACAAACTGACTAATTCTTCCCCATCTAGTAACTGCTAAGCTGCCAATTCACTCCTCCCTTGACCTCTGGATGTCAAAATAAAATTATCCTTCAGCTGGAGATTCCCAAACACCATACAATATTATCTTTCTCTCATGCACATGAAAATAATAAAACTCGAGGGAAAATTAGGTCATTAGATTAGATGTCGGGAAGAAATTGTTCCCTGTGAGAGTAGTGAGGCCCTGGCACAGGGCTGCCCCATCCCTGGAAGTGTTCAAGGTGAGGTTGGATGGGACTTGGAGTAACCTGGACTAGTCCTAATTCCAGGACAAGTTATTAGTTTTAGTAAGTTAAGGGTATTGTAAATGTTCTTCAGTTGTCTGCCAATATTATGAGACAAATAATAATGACTCCAGGATAATATTAGGACCCTTAGGTCAATTGGACAATTGCTATCTCCATCATTCCACTGATAACCTGAGGAGCATGAGTGCAGAAACATTCAGCATCCTCTGTGATCCAGCCTGCTACTGACACGTGCATTCCAAACGGACAGACCCAGCTCTCCCAGAGCATGAACCCTTCCAGACAAGTGGACAGCAACGCTCTTCCTCGGGTACGCACTAAACCAGCCATGAAATCAATGCTGCCAGCTCATCAGGAACCGCTACTGCCTGTAAGCAGGGCTCACAGAGCTGCCCAACAGGCACCTGCTTTCCTTAACTGACTGCAGCTGCTCCTGGGAGCCAGTTCAGTTCCTTGGCTCTGGGAAACCGGTTCATAACGGACACAAAAATGCAGCTTTGGTTTGATCTTGAAGACCGTTCGTCGTATTTTCTTTCCTACCAAAACACAGGTAGGAGAGCTGGACTTGGCCACTGGCAGGAAACCGTTCTGCAAGTGGTGCCTGGACAGATTTTGAGAGCTGCAGCACAACAGGCTGATCCCTGCTTCTCACCTTCTCGTGTGAGGCCAGCTGGGAAGGTCAGAGCTGCTGCTGCTAGGCCAGACATCTGGAATCCATTTAAGTGTCTGGCAAACACCTTCACCAAAATATGCTGAAAATTCTGCTATTGAAAGTAGCTCAGCGACCCGAGCTCATTATCCCACTTGAACCACAGAGCTCACTCTTGCTGTACAAGTTGCTGCAGGATAAAGCTGTGCAAAATCTGTGGCTGCCCCTGCTTTAGCACATTTTAAGTTCTCATCAGAGAAGCCATTTCACAAACTTTCTCCAGTATGTTATGATCCAAATTCCACGATTTTCATCTTATATTTTCAGACTTGAATCACACGTGAACCCACATCTTCCCTCACCCTTCTCATGTGAAAGCAAAGCGATGCTTCAGAAGACTCAATAGCAGGAGCAGTGCCTCAGGCCTCCTGCTCGACATTAAATGTCACAGTGCAACCAGAACTCACAGGGGGAAATGAAGACAGACAACACTGCTGCCAGTACATGCTGCATCTGCAGACAGAGAAGCTGCAGGGACAGGTTGTGATTACATTTATCAATCCAGTACTGGGAGAAGGTAAAGACTCTGGGACCTGAAGAAAAGGAAAACAGTGCCTCTTCAGTTCCATGCTGATTATGACTGGGTATAGTGACACAGGCACGGCCGTGGCAGATAGCTGGGGTGGCCTCTCTATGCCTCCTGAAAGAACATTCAGCTGATAGATTTTCCTTTAAAAAAAATTCTAGTGCTGGAAACATGCCACGGACAGCAGCCCGACGACCGAGGGAACTGAGCACTTTTTATAACAAGGAACGACGAAGGAAATGGCCACTCGTGGTTTGCACGGGGGATGCGGCAGCAGCGGCGGCCCGCGCCGTGCGGGCGCTCGGGAGCTCCGTGCCGGGACCCCGGGGCTGCGGGGACAGAGGCCCGCGGGCCGTACTGGGTTTGGAACCGGGCAGTGACCCGGCGCTCCTCCAGGTAAACCGACGGATCCTGTTCCACGGTGGGAACGCGCGTGGAGCCACCGCCTTCCCCGACCCTGCCGCCTTCCCTGGATGTCCGGCTACGGCCGCCTGCTCGCTGCCCCTCGGCGCAGGCACCTGCCCGGCTGTCCTGGCACAGACTGCGAGCCCGGCACCAACGTGGCGGCCGCTCCGCTGAGGGGAGGCGCGGGCGGGCCGGACCGGCTCCCGCACACGGCGCTCCCCGCGGGCCGGCCGGACCGGCTCCCCCGCACACGGCGCTCCCCGCGGGCCGGCCGGACCGGCTCCCCCGCACACGCC
>JAWMRA010000023.1:402315-436025 GCA_035584735.1 Pseudotriccus pelzelni | reverse complement strand
TCCCCGCGGGCCGGCCGGACCGGCTCCCCCGCACACAGCACTCCCCGCGGGCCGCGGCGCCGCCTCCCGCCCGCTCGGAGCAGCGACTCGCGGGCGGCGCGGCCGGCGCGGAAGCGGAAAGGGCGGGGGCGGCCGGGGCGGCGGGAGCGGTGGCCGCGGTCGGTGCCGCACGGCGGGCGGAGCTGCCGGACGGTCTCTGTCCCCCCGGCAGTCTCTGTCTCCCGCGGCTGCCATGGCGGAGGCGGCCGGTGACGCGGGGCTGGGCCCGGCTCCGGCTCCGGGTCCAGCCCAGGAGGGCGCCGAGCTCGCGGCCGTTATCGGCGCCACCGTGCCCACGGGGTTCGAGCAGACGGCGGCCGAGGAGGTGCAGGAGAAGCTGGGCTCGGCCTCCAGGATCAGCAGGGACCGGGGCAAGATCTACTTCGCGGTGCCGGCCCGGAGCCTGCCGCAGGTCCGTGCCCGCAGCCTGCCCCGCTCCGCTGCCCTGCCCGGGTCGGTGGGTCGCGGCCCCCCCGAGCCCAACGCGCCGCGGTCGGAGGCCGCGGCCGGCCCGGGCGCCGCAGCTGTGTCCGCCTTTACCGCGGCTTGGAGGGGAGACTGAGTCGAAACTGGGGAGGTTAAATCAGTGCAGGGGCGTAAAGTGGTAACTCCCTTGGGGACTGAAGTGGAAAATCGTGCATGTAAGATGGCAAAATTCTAACGATAGTAAACACGGTCCCCACGACACACGGTTAGTAACGTGCCACCGTGCCTTCTCATCTCCTCCAGGTCCACCGCCTACGGTCAGTGGATAATTTATTTGTTGTTGTTGAAGAGTTCAAAGACTACCAATTTAAAGAAAATAAGGTGAGGTATTCATCATTTTTCGGACAGTTCTGGGGTTTGAAGTGTTGTTTGGTTTGGCTGGTTTTTAATTTAAGACTAGTGTCAAAGTATTCCGTTTGATTAACAAGGTTGTTGGGTTTTTCAGTTGTGATATTTCAGTTCCTCTTTTCTGGCTTGTAAATGGAAGTATGGCCGTGTTGTCTCACATTTCTTTAGTTAAATATATTGTATTGGCAAAATCTGGGATAAGAGCTGGTCCCATGCTTGTAGGTCACAGACACAGGACAGTGATGTATCGCTTTGGTCACTTAGTGCAATGCTAGCTGTTTCTGTTATGAGATAAATTGTGAAATCCTGTGGGTCTCGTGATTGTAATTCCTTTTAGTTATGGCAAGAATTAGAGAAAAACCTGTAAGTTTTGCTTAAAGATGTAGTGGATTAGTGTTTAATAAACTACTTTGATAGACCTAAAAATAAAAGATAACTTTTAAAGGAATGGAATGACTTCAAAGCACAACAACTTCTCTGTTAAAGGAAGATGCTTTAAAGGATTTGGAAGATTTGGTTAAAAAGCTGCCCTGGACCGATCCGTTGAAAGTTTGGGAGCTGAACAACAGTTTAAAAAAGAAAAAGACGAAACGCAAAAAACACAATTTTCAGAGTCCTGCAAGCAAGGAGAAGCTGAATGATGGTGGAGAAGAGGGAGGAGCAGACCAAAAAGACACTAATGACCAGGAGGACTGTGCCCAAAACATTGTGGGTGTGGAACCCCCTGGCAGCCAGGATACAGAGAAGCCCCAAGGGGTGGCATCCCAAAATGGGGAGGAGGAAGAGGAGGATAATGAGCAATCGGATGCAAGGGAGGAAGTGCAGGCGAGTTCTGGGAGTGGGACCAAGGCTGGTGATGGTCAGACAACTGAAGGAGAGGCGAAAGTGCTGAAATTCCGAGTGACGTGCAACAGAGCTGGAGACAAGCACAGCTTCACATCAAACGAGGCTGCGAGAGACTTCGGTGGAGCCGTGCAGGAGCACTTCCAGTGGAAAGCTGACATGACGAACTTTGATGTGGAGGTATGGTGGTGTGCCTTGGAAATGCCTATCTTTCTGCTGTACAAATTTTTAGTTCTTAATTGTGATGCTCAGCGATCCCCAAATTGCCTGTCAGAGGCTCTAGAACTAAAAGCATTCATTTCTCTGGCACTTTACATGTGTCCTCAGATCCCAGCACTTGCTGGTGCTTTGGCTATCCATGATAATAATCTCTAGAATGGCTCAGTGTGGCACCTCTCCCTTCCCCGGGCCTCTCATTTGTTCAAACACTGCTGTCACCTCTTGTTAGCTGATGAACCCAGCCCAGCTGAGCCGGGGCTGCAAAGCTCTCCACTCTCTCCCAGCCACAGCAAAGGCTCGAGGTCTGGGTATTACTGTCTGCTATAGCCTTTGGGCTCCTTCATATTTAAATGTAATGTTGGTGCCTTCTGCTTTGCGCTTAAGTAAACCTGTCCTTATTCCATTATTTAATACGACCCTAAGTTATCAGGAGATGTTCCATCTGGGAAGCTGGTTTTACGGGTGAAGGGAACAGAAAAGGTTAACAGTAACTGTCCAGTGTTTATTTCCCGTTAGAGGAGAGCAGAGTTTGGGAAAGCACAACCAACACCCGTGGTCTATCGGTGGTGCAGGACCACTGTTTCTGAGGGACAGAAAGACTTTTTCTTGCAGGACTATTAAGGGCTGGTCACTGCCCTGGAGCAAGGTGCTAATATGGTCTCCACCACAAATGTGAATTTTATTGCTGCTTTGCAGATACTTCATTGTGACTTGCAGGACTTAACTTGGCTTCTCCCCCAAACTTGCAAACTAAAGCTTTTAGGAAACCAGTGTAATTGTCATAGCTCTTTGGGAAGTCTTGTGTAAAAGATTCTGTGTGACAGAGAATATGTGAATGCTCTCCCAAGTTCTGTCCTTTATGTTTATAAAAATGGGGCTTTGCGTTTCCTACAAGAAGAAAAGCTCTTTTATACATCGTTCCTGGTTTTTAAATTGCCATATAACTTCCCATAAATATTTACCAGGCATCCTGTGGAAACTCATGAAATTCAGTTCAGGTTTTTTCTTTAGGTTCTCCTCAATATTCACAACAGTGAAGTGGTGGTGGGGATTGCATTAACTGAAGAGAGTCTCCACAGACGGAATATCACACACTTCGGACCCACAACGCTGCGTTCGACTCTGGCTTACGGCATGCTCAGGTCAGGGCATACTCATACTACTATACTCAGTTAAGGAGTCCTTTTGTTTCAGAAATTAGACCCTTTGTCCCCCTACTGCCTCCTCAGAAGCCATTTCTGTTAATTCTTGAAAATTAATTTTAAAAGCAGAGTTGCTGACACGGTGTGCTTTGTAGTTACAGTGGCTGTTTCCCAGACAAGGAAAGTAAATCTTTGCTGTGTTAGCCTAGTTTCAAAATAGCATATCACATTTCTGAAAGAATTTTACTGTATTGCTGCTTATAAAATGGTAGTTAATGTATTGAAAAAATAATCACAAAATTTTTTTGTTAAAAGGGTAGAATCAGAATTATTAAAATAGTTCACTTTCCCTTCCTTAGAGAAATTCAGATTTTCTTGGCTTTTCTCACCATATCTTTTCTTCTGTCCTTCAGACTCTGTGATCCCCAGCCCACGGATATCATAGTTGATCCCATGTGTGGTACAGGTGCAATACCGATAGAGGTGATTCTTCTGTGATTTTTTTAAACTTAATTAAACTTAACAGTATCTGCAGCTCAATAATGTGTGTAAATCTTTTTGGTAATGACTGAATAGCAAAGTCCAATCTCACCAACTTTTGAACAGATACAAATACACTTTTTGTAAGTGACCATTTTCCTTCTCTAGGCTATAGGAGGAAGAAACTAAATCCAATCAAGTATTTTGAGCCTTAAAGGTGCATAATATCTGTGACAGCTCTCTGTTACAGAACTGTAAATTCCTTACCATCCACTTGCAGTTGCTTTGTTGTATTTTGTCATGTTTGAGTAATTCTTCTGTTTGTTGTGTGTTCAGTCAAGCCGTGTTGATGCTACTGTTGCTTATTATCAATTCTCCCCTAGGGAGCTGCAGAATGGCCCTGCTGCTACCACATTGCAGGGGATAACAACCCTCAGGCTGTGAAGAGAGCAGCAAACAACATCTGCTCCTTACTGAGGAAAAACGAGAGTAAGGACAGGTGAGAAAAGCACAAGGGATTTCTGTTTCCTGCAGCGTTTTATGCAGAGAAATCCATTTTGCATTGATGCTTTTGAGCGTCTAGTTCATATTTTCCTGTTTCTTGTGCTGCCAACATTCTACATCTCCTCAGTATAAAAAGCTTCTGAGTGTTCATGTCTGAGGTAACTGCCTTTGCCCTTACAGCAGCACTGCCCTGGGCGTTCCCTTGGACATCATCCAGTGGGATATCTGCAACCTGCCTCTGCGGACTGGCTCTGTGGACATCGTAGTGACGGACATGCCCTTTGGGAAGAGGTGAGGAGTGCTGGAAAGGTGGTGTGCCTCACTGCCACAGCTGCGTGGGCTCACCTGGCCAGGCCTGGGCTGTTCTCCAGTCGGGTACTTAACTGGGCCTAGTTGGGAAGGTGTGATGGGCCCTATGGTAAAAATACAGCTTGAAAGTATCAGTAACTGTGGTCCTAAGTGAGCTGACCCCTGTCTGAGAGACCAACATCAGTGAACTGGTTTCAGTGATCGCAAAGGGCATCTGAATGTATCTTGCAGGATAGGGTCAAAGAAGAAGAACTGGGATCTTTACCCAGCTTGCCTGATGGAGATGGGCCGGATCTGCACCCCGGGGACAGGCAGGGCTGTGCTGCTTACCCAGGACAAGAAATGCTTTGCCAAGGTAGGTTCTGTGAGTAAAAATCAAACCTATTTACACTTGAAAATGTATTGAGAAAAAAATTGTAAGCTGTCATCCTTACAGATGTTCTATTTGTTGAGCAAAAATTACTAACCTCTAAATGCAGTTCTGGGTGTGTAAAGTCCCTTGACATTGCCATCAGATGTGATTTAGAACAACAAAAAATAACATTACTGTCTTAACGCTGCTCTCTGGCTGGTTTTGGCTTGCAGGCCTTGTCACGCGTGGGACACATCTGGCGCAGAGCTCAGACCGTGTGGGTGAACGTGGGGGGACTCCACGCTGCGGTGTATCTGCTGAGGCGCACCTGGGAGAGAGCAGAGGAGAGAAGGTCCTTCTGGTAAACCGCGTGGAAGAAGACATACCTCCAGAATTTGCCGAATGGCCATTTAGTAAAGCAGACACCACAGAGCTTGGGTCTGTCAGTTCCAAACCCAAACAACCTAAGCAGAGATTGTGTCACACAAATATTAATCCAGGGATCAACTTGAGAGCTGCCAGTTGTACTGTGTGTTCTGAAAACTTGTTATTTAAATCACCTCTCCTCCTTGCCGCTCAGACTGAAATTCAGCTGTGGGATTAGTAATGCTTTCCATGGCCTGAGTCTTCTATAGTTTTCAGTTAAATGTTTATTCCTCTGCTTACAGTAGAAAACATGTTGAGGCAGCTCTGAAGGTAACAGTTAATTTATTTACCAAACTGCAGAAATCTGACATGTATCTTAAAATGACTAACAGGACTACTAAGACTGTCACCTTGAAGGGTTCAGAGGTAGTATTTCTCTACTGTGGGCTTTTTCCAGATTGAAGTTTTCTAATTTATACCGTTGCTCAAATGTAAACCAAGAAAACAAAACAGTATCTGGTTTTCATGGTCTGATAAGCAAATTCCAATTAGTAAACCATATGCTGTGCTACTGGTTCTCTTGCCTGTTACCTCACCTTAGTGCTAATTACCAGTAAATGTCTAATCCATATTTTAGTCTTCCACTGTTTTGGCTGAGGGGGTGACTCACATGGCCTTAGCAAACCATCTGTTGTTACTGTTTGAGAACAAAGATACTTTTAGCAGCTGGATTAATAAGTTCATGTTTCCGGTGTCTAGTGTAGGCACATCAAAGTGGCAATGTTTGAATTTCTTAGGTGATTTAACTGTCATAGTTATGCTGCCACACTATTTACAAAAATATATTCCCTGTCAACTAACTTGAAGTTGCAAATAATTTTTCTTCTCTAAACATACTGTGATTTCTCCAGCTTCTTACTCTGCTCAACAGAGGCTGAAAACACGTTACTGGTTTTCCCTTTTCATTACAGTGTGTTCATGCTAAGTGACTTGTAAGAGTTCACAGGTGAATTAACAAGTATTAAAGTTTTAGAAGTTTTGCATAAGAGATGACTTTTAATTGTGTTCTTTTCTGGTTTGTGTCCAGAGTTAAGAATATAGGAAAGATATTATGTACAGTAAGAGCTCTTTTACAAATGTGAATCTGTTTTTGAGTTGGACAGTTTGAAGCAGTTGCTGTTAAAGCCCACATTTCTGGTTTTATGGAAAATTGGCGCCAGACACTGAGGAACAGCAGCTTTTTTTCAGTTAGGACGATCAGCCTCACTGTATATATATACTGTGTGGTCCCACAGTGCTGCTCACAGCTGCTTTACAGTATCAGGATCAGAACTATGTGCTCCTTCCATGTTGTAAATTTGTTGTTTTCCTCTCATAGAAGGAATACGAGGGAAGTGACTCCTTTTCCACAAGGGCCATCAAACAAGCTTGTCTGGCAGTTCTGACACCTCCAGCTCTATTGGAAAAAAATCTGATTGACAGGTGATGGTTTGTCTATTGTCATTCTCTAACAATGTACACACTTCTCCCTCACAGGCTGCTAGAGGGGAGAAATTAGGAAAGGATCCCTCATCTAAGTCTTGTTGGAGAATGTTGAGTGTTCTAAAAGAAAAACCTTCTAAGAAGTGTTGAGACCTATGAGGAAAAGGCACTGTCTTATGCTTTTAGCACTGTAATTTGCTGCGACTGCGGAAAAAGAATATGGTTAAACTGCCTTTGCACACTTCATCCCTACCCAGGGTAGGGGGGCTGGAAAGAGACGATCCTTAACGTGCCTTCCAATTCAAGGCATTCTGTGATTCTGTAAAGCACCGTGATTGGAGAGGTATCTGTTATCACATACTTGAGATAGCAAAATGAATGGTTTGGGTTGAAAGGGACCCCCTGCCATGGGCAGGGACACCTTCCAGCTCCAACCTGGCCTTGGACACCTCCAGGGATCCAGGGGCAGCCACAGCTTCTCTGGACACCCTCACAGGCAACAATCTCTTCCCAATATCTAATCCAGTAACTTTATGTTTCATCGAGTTTTACTATTTTCATGTGCTTGAGAGAAAGAGAAGACTGGATGGTGTTTGGGAACCTCCAGCTGAAGGATGGAGTGTTACTTTGACACCCAGAGGCCAGGGGAGGAGTGAATTGGCAGCTTAACTGTTAGTAGACGGGGAAGGATTAGTGTTGCGGCAGCACCGGTGAGCCTTAGTCAGACGAGCTGTGGGCTGAGGCTGGCGGATGATAAGACACACGCGGCTGACGAAGCGTTCACCGCTGCGAAGCGAGGAAGGCGGCGACAAACGCTCGGTGCCCTCACCCGCCCGTGTGTGCGGGGAATGGCGCCCTGAGGGGCCGCGCCGGCCACGCCCCCCGCGCTCCCCTCACGGCAAGCCCCGCCCCTCCGCTCCCGGCCCGGCCGCGCGCATGCGCCGCGGGGCGGGGCTGCGTGCCGGGTGGGGCGGGGCCGAGATGGCGCCGCCGCCGCCGCTGCTGCCGGGCGGGCCGGTCGGGGCGGGGGCCGCGCTGCGCTCCCCGGACACACGGGAGCCCTCCGAGGTCGTCTTCAACAACCACAGTCCCCGCTGCGTGCTGCCCGTCTGGCTGGACTTCGAGGGCCGGCCGCGCTGCTACCCGGTCCTGCAGCCGCGCACCGGGCGCGTCATGCGCAGCTTCAGCGGTGGGTGCGGCGGGACGGACTGGGGCGTCGCGGGGCCCGGGTGGTTGAGAGGGTAGCGGTGGGGTTCACCGTTTTCTTCGTTTTCTTTTTTTTTTTCCCTCCTTTTCCTCTTTCCGCTTTTCCCTCTCCCCTTTCCTTATTTCCCTTCCTTTTTTTGCTTTTCTTTTCCCTTTTCCCTTCCATCCCCTTTTCCTTTTTCCCTTTTCCCTCTCGCGTCCCGGTTCACACCAGTGGCCAGGGCCGCGGTGGTGGCCTGTGAACAGGGAGCTCAGCTGGTCCCTCGCGGATACAGCTCAGTCCTTCGCGGGTGCCCCTCAGAGCTGCTCAGAGTGCCATAACTGATGCGTTCCCACCTTGTTCTCTCCCAGGTCACCTCTGGCTGTTCCGGGATGCAGGGACCAACGATGGGCTCCTTGTCAACCGGCAGGAGCTGTTCGTGGCAGCCCCCAACGTGACCAAAGCTGACATCACACTGCCAGGTAAGGGACAGCACTGTATGTGTGCCCTGGGGAATTCTGAACTTAATCTCTTTGAACTTCAGTGTAAAGATGAGTGAGAAATCAGAAGTAAACCTGCTCAGACCCAGGAAGAGGTGGTGAGGGATTCTAGGTAGGGCTGTGGTGCTGGCTAGAGCTAGAGGCAGACCTCTCCTGAGGGGTTTCATGGGTGCCTCGTGGCAGGAACCGTGTCCCTCCCCTCTCTGGTGAGCCCAGGCTATGGTGGGTGACACTGCTGCGGGCTGTGCTCTGTTTTCACATGCTCAGAGCTGCACTGTGGGTGTTGCAGCAGCCGAGAGCCCTCGTGACGAGGCCATGTTTTGTTTGACCCCAGTGTTCACCCTGAAGGAGAGATGTCTGCAGGTCGTGCGCAGTCTGGTCAGCCCAGTGGACTACAGGAAACTGGACATTGTTCGATCGTTATATGAAGAGCTGGAGGATCATCCTGATATTTGGAAAGATCTTCAGCGGCTTTCTCTAGAGAGGAGTGAAGCACTGAGGAATGGAATTCTGGAATAACATGATTACTCATTTCAGACTCTTCAATAGCAATTCACCGAGTGTGAGCAGCAAGACTCACCAGGAAACACGCCAAGAACTGGTGCCTCCATTTAAAGTTGTGAAACATAAACTCAGTAGAGTTGGTGCTGGTAAGTCAGATCCCAGAGACTGAACAGCACCTGTAGTGTGCCAGCTTCTGACGGTTCGGGTCTGTCGCTCTGTGTATCGCAAACAGACAGCTCTGCAGGCCTCGCACGGATGAAGGTCAGAAGTTTGGGCGCTGCGTGGGGATCAAGGCAGCGATATGGAACATATTCTTACAGAGTAACTTTTGTTGTATTGGAAAGCAGATTACACCAAGGATTAATTTAAGCCAGACTAATGGTTCTAAGTGGCAAATCGACACCAGTTTTGTTTGAGTAATTTGTTTTGATGGAATTTCCGTGTCATGTGTAGCCTCGATGTGCCTGTGGGTCACAGCGTGGGGGTTTGTGAGGGTTTCCAGTACCACCTGAAGACCTGAAAAACATTACATTGATGGAAAAATGATGTGTAAAGGCTTGGGTTTTTTGCTGCCTCTTACCTTTGCACTTACACAAACCCATATAGTATCTGTGTTGCAGCTGGTATGTTTTTATTCACATCATACCTTGAATGCCTTATTTGCCTTCATGATTAGATTGTTGCCTGGCTGATCTCAGCCACAGAGACCAGATCCTAGTTTTGGGACACCTTTGTCCTTCACAGCTTTCTCAGCAGCCTGTACAGGGTTCACATGGGGTTCTAGAGGAGGTAGAGGCTTTGAGTCCTGCCTCTTCCCATCACAGTGCTGTCATCCAGGTCTCAGTGGTCCTGTCTCCTCAGGACCGATGGGGGCTGTATGGGCTCACACAGACAGTTCACGGGTAGGGCCATGCTTTGTGGCAGGCTGGAGAAACAGAAATAATATTTCTTTGCCCATATTCTGTCCCCCACACCTCAGTGGAATGTGTCCTCGTGTGAATGCATAGAGTTGAAAGCAGCAGAGTTTCGGCAGACACATGAATTTTCCACCAGTACCAGATGTGCTGCTCAGGTAGAAGCAGGTTGGCAGAAGATCACAGCAGGTTATTTGTGTGCATACATTTGTTTCGAGTTGTACATTCTGGGAGCAGCTGTGAAACTGAGAATCTCGGTGTATTCCAGAAGTACAGAATGCCTCCCCTATTTGTTGACTTGTCTTTCTTACGTATTTAAAGTGTGTGAATTGCTCTTTGACAGAAAAATCCACACTAGCTTTCTGACTAATTCTGTCAGGTAACTTGCAGTGCCTGTGTGTTTGTATCCCTGTGATACCTGGACAGTCGCTGGGGTTGATCAGTAACAGGCACTTTGGACTGTCCAATCTGCCCAGCCCATTGCTGCAGGACTGCACTGCATGTGGCTCACAGGACCTGTCAGCACAGCTTTGGGCAGTGTCTGGGCAGAAGGAGTACACGGCAAGTTCTGCTCTTACCACCTCTCATAGATCTCTGAGGGGAAAGAGAGCCCAGACGGGTCAGTGGCCCAGGGAGGCTGAGGGTGGGAGGGTGCTGCACTCTGCTGCTGCCCATACCCAGGAGGAGGTTCCCTTTTGAGGCCATGCACTTTGATGAGTGTGGCAGTTCCACTAGGCCCTGGCAGAAAATTGGCCTGCTTGGCTGCAGCTTTTCCTGTAACAGAGTTGGCACTACGTGTTGGCTGTAACAGATCTGTATGTGGCACACACGTTCTGGGTATTTCTGAGCTGGCTGGGAGCTGTGATCTCTTCTGTGTTGCTTATTAGAGTGTATTTTTCTGTTCTAGAGTGCCCCTTGGGGTCAGAATAAAAGGCTGAAGAAACCCCACGTGGCTCTAAGACATGAACATTGGGAAATGGAGCCTCCTACTAGTTACTCAGCTGCGTTAGCAATAAACAAATCTCGTCATTGACTTGTGGCAGCTTCACTAACACCGGGGGGTTGCAGTCAGTCCCAGCACTGGCTCGGTGGCCGTCCCGGGAGCAGTGCTGAGAGCGAGGGCTCAGGGCCAGCCCCAGGGCTCTGCTGTGGCACAGAGTGGTGCGGCACAGCTGAGGGGGAGAAACCCCAGAGAAATAACAAATGGTTCTGATATTGTGTCCAAGGACTCCAGGAGAGCCCGCAGCAGTTCAGAGTCCTGCCCACACCACACTGTTGGAAAGGGAAGGCTGAACTGCATGAATATACAGGATTGTTCTAGTCTGTTTGGAAAGTCAGTTCCAGTTTCCCTGTAAGACTCTGCATTACATGTAACGTTGGGAGCAAACTGAAGCCAGACATGGAGTTGGATGTGTTCTTTCCCCTCGTTTTCCCCTGAGGCAAATAGGCTATAAGGTTTCACAAGTTTTTCCTAGTACCCAAGGGGAAGAAGTGTCTTTTCTTCCTGCTTTTATCCTGTTCCTTGCAACACAATTTCAGTCTCATCTTACAACACTTCCAGAGATGGCTCTGATCATCTTCCCATGACAGAATTTAGATGTGTGTCAGAAGGACAGTAAGTAGGGAAAAGGGAGGGGAAAACCCTATAAATGCAACTATTATTGTTGAACTGGTACTACTGCTAAAACAGTTCATCTCAAGGCAGTCTTTGAGTTGGCATATTTTAAATAATAATACACTTTGAATATTTTTGTTCAGTTTTTTTTTATAGCTCTATCAATACCAGCTTTTACTTGTTACTGTGGGGCAAAGAGATTCCTTGTTATTTGAATGGTATTTGAAAGGTTCATGATTTCTCAGGCCAGAGGTATAAAAGACTGCCAAAGTTTGAAGGTTTGATAATGAAAACAAGAGTTAGATGTACTGTTATGTATATGCAGAGTACAAAGAAATAGTAAATTAAAAGCTCTCAAAACTTAGAGCACTGATTTCAATTCATTGAAATGTAGACCTAGGGCTAAACACGAGGAACAGGAACAGGATGGATCGTTTCAGTTAGGTGTTGCGGGCACTCTGTGGTAGCAGAGGTACAGCAGGAAGGCTCTCCAGGTAGATTGTTTTGCCAGAACTATTTGTAGCAATTACACTGGCTAATTACTTAATTAGACATTTCGATCAAAAGCAGGTTAAATACAAAAAAAAATTTCGAAAAATTGCCAACTTTAAGAACATAGTTTAAACTTAATCTTTGACAAGCAACACCTGGCCCTCTGAGCACTTGTGATGCTTTTTAGTTCTCACTCCCTCCATCTGCTGCGGTACCACATGTGTTAGTGAGCTGCTGCGCGCTGCGGCGATGGAAAACGCTGGGAGCAGGATCCCTGCGTGGGATCTGCCCCGGCGCTTTTAGTGCCCTCTCCGGTGGCGGCCGTTCGTTTCTCAGCCCCTGGGAGACCTTTGTCTCGCTGCCCGGCGCGGAGCGCGGCTGGCTGTAGCTCCGGGGGCATCCCTGTTCGCTCCCGGCGGCACCCGGTCAGTGCCCGGCGCTCGGGGAACCACCCCCGGCCCCCGCCACGCGAAACTCGCCGTTGGGCAATCGGGCTGGAGCGAGAACTCGCGGAAAGGAAAGTGTGATTCGCACCTGGGGCCGGGGCCTGACGTCAGGCGGAGCAGGAAGCGGCGCTGCGGTCGGAGCCTGCCGGGATCGCTCGTGGCGTGGCCGGCCCTTCCCCCGCAGCCGTTCCGGGCCGGGAGGGCAGGTCCTCGGAGAAGAGGAAGCTCTGGGAGAAAATCCGGGTCCGTAGCTCGCAGGGGAGGCCGAGAGCCGTGAGCGCTGAACGGGGCCGAGCGGGCCCGCCGAGCCATGGCCCCGCAGCCGCCCCGCGCCCTCAGGGCGGGCTCGGCCCCGGCGCTGTACATCCACAGCATGCCCGCCTGGGTGCTGGAGGACTTCTGCCACAAGATGGACTGCCTGAGCGACTGCGACTGGATGCGGTTCGGTGAGGGCACGGCGGCAGTGGGCTGGCGGCGGGGAACGGGGGCAGCGGCGCGGCCGAGCCTTCCCGGCGCTCGGCAGGGCATGTCCCGGGCACAGGGGATTCCCGGGCACCGCTCTGCTTTTGGCTTTCAAACAAGGGTGGAATTCCAGATTTCGCTGTTCCCTCGGCTTCTCCCGGGCTCCCTCCCCTCGCTCTCCAGTCACGCCGCAACTCCTGCCGCTTCTCACTGCCTGTTTTCACAACATCCTTCACATCTGCTCAGATGTTTTGGTTTCTTCTTTCTCTTCATATATACTTTATTTATCTGCTCATACTTTCTGTCCCTATTTTTCTCGGTCCTGGCCGTGTCCAGTCAAGAAGTACAGAAAATGTAGAGCCCGAGTTGGTTGGTTGGGGTTTTTTTGGTCTATAACCCAGCCCAGACAATTCTAACCTTTTCTAACAATTTCTAACAATTCTAACCTAAGTCTTTCCTTAGTGCATACCTTCCTTTATTTGCCGTGATTTAATTTCATTCAAGACTTCCCTAACTGTCTGATGAATAAGCTCTCATCCCAGTTAATCTTCTTGATGTAGGGTGGGCTCCATCTCCACTACTTCCAGCTGTATAAAAGTGTATTTCTGACGTCCTTCTGAAAGCAGCTGGGCTGGGAGCTCGGGAGTGTTTGTCTCCAGACTCACAGCGCAGCCCTCGGCCCCTCTCGTTCGGGCACGACCCCTCTGAGACTGCAGCCCCGGGGCTGTGGCCGTGGGTGCGTGGGATGGAGCGGAGCGATGCGAGGGGAGGTGGATTTCATGTGGGAAAGCGAGACGGGAACGGCACAGGGGGTGACCAGCGTGTGCATGGTAGGGTCAGCCTTGGCACGGGACCTCCTGCTCCTAAAAATGCCTGTGTCTCCCCGATAGCTTTATCAGCACTAACTTTAACTAACACCCAGGTGATTCAGCTGCTGTTTGGCTCACCACGGCACTGGGATTTAGCAATGCAGGCAGGATTGCAGCCACACCGCTGACTGCTGTCACCTGATTTGGGAGAATCACTCCTACCACTCCAGGAATTTAATCTGAACTTACTTGGCACACAAAGTATTAAGGAGAAAGAAGGTTACAGGGAAAATATGCTGAAAAGTGTGACTGGGGTTTTTTTTTTGAGAGTCTATGATACATCAACATTTTTTTCAGAATAGTAGAAGGAAAAAAAGGGATATCTTCCTTTAGAACAGAATTTTCTTCATGCCCACATAGCTAATTTATTGTGATCTTTCCTTTTAAAACTGTGCAAATGCAAAAGTGAACTTGCTTGTTTACCTGCTTGCCCTGCTAGGTTTTTCTAGTTTTTAAACAGCAATATCTCTTCTCTCCCACCAGCCTCCTACGTGATCACTGATCAAACAGAGCTACGGAAAATCAAGTGCATGGAGAAGACAGGGATCAGCATCACAAGGGAGCTGATGTGGTGGTGGGGAGTGAGGCTGGCAACAGTGCAGCAGCTCCTGGACCTGCTGCAAGGGCTGCAGCTCTACCGAGCAGCTCAGGTCATCCTGGACTGTGAGTAGCTGTCCCTTTCTCCTGCAAGTCTCTGCTGCTCCTCACAGCATCCAGCCTGCCCCCAGGACATCTCCCTTGCTAGCTGAAGAAACTTTTTGTTGGGAGTCACATCCTCAAATTCTAAAATATCTCCGCTAGTTGTGATTTTCTTCTCTCTGAGTAAAATTGCTGGTAGGAGGGAAGAGGTGACACAGGAGGACTCAGCGGTCCCCCCAGTTCGTCATCCCGCCTTCGTAGTGCCCATCTTGGACCCTTAGAGAAGTGCCAGGGAGACAGGCTGTGCCCAGACCTGGTCTGGGTCTTTTATCCGTCAGACAGGGGTTCAGAACACAGAGGCTGCACAGAGGGTCCTGTGGCACTGGATCACACCCCGGGAGGGCAGCATGTTACAGCGCCTGCTAAGATTGCTCACACAAGACCCAGGTATGATTGGCCTCTCTGGTAATGTAAAATGCAGAGTCAGGCTTCCAATACAAGAGCAGCTTCCAGCAATTGGCCATGAAGAGCGGAGACACAACTCAGACAAAAATGATCATTATCCTTGCAGAGAAGCACCATCCCCCTCTGGTCTGCCTGGTTTGCTCCCTGTGGTGTGTCAGTACTGCCGTCGCTTGCGCAAGGTGCCCCTGGCACAGGAACCACAGGGTTTCCCTTCTGCTGCTGTCAGTTACCTTTTCTTCTTTTTTTTGGGCTTTCTCAAAAATATTTCCGAGATTTTTTGCACTTCAGTTGCCTCAAGCTGCAAAAACGGAGTGTTTTTCCCTGTTAAAAATAAAACTCAGTCAACTTCCTCCAGGCTGGAGGAGCACGCTTTGGGATTCCTAAGGAAAAGCTTGGCTTCTCAAAACTGCACTTGGCTGATGCAAGTAAACAGAGATGTTTGTAATGATATCTATGGGCTAGATAGTGAGCAGGCAGGGTAAATACTGAGAGGTCGTGACAAGAAATGGGCATCCTTCGTTGAGCTCACTGAGCTACTGAACTGCTGTGATAAACTTACCAGACCTGTGTGACACTGGCCTGCTCTGTGGCTGCAGAAGGAGTGGCCGGGTGACTTTGGTTTTGACTCTGGGTTCTGTAAAGCAACATGAAGGCTGGATAAAGGGGGTTTGAAAGAGGATGGAAGAGAAAAATCCTGTGCTCGCTTCCTAGTTATTATTCTGGATGATCAATATTAATTTTGTCCCAGATCAGTTCAACAAATTGCGAAAGTACAATGAAATTATGTTTTTGAAAAGCTTCTTACTGCTGTCTTTTATATTTAGGTCCATAGCAAAACTTCATGTTAATGTAAGTGGCAGGAAGTCTGGATTATTTTGTGGTTCTGCCATGCAGAAGTAGTTAATTTTCTGGAATTAACCCAATATGGGCATTTTACTATATGTTTACTCATAAGCAGAAGTGATTTCCAGAGGTTTAGACCAATCTTTTAAAGTTTTTACCTGCTATTTCTGCTTTTTTCTCTGTATCTGAATATACTTACTCAGGTGATCCCTGTGGGGCTGATATGGAGGGTACATTGCTTGTTCTGTTGGGCACTTTAGAAAACGTAGCGGTCCTTACATCACCGTAATTCCATTCATTCCAACTTCAAGGAATCAGCCACAGCGCACAGGGAGATGTTTCACTGGAAGATTACTTCCCAAAGACTTTTATCTCTGTTCAACAGTTTCTTCCATTCTCTAGTCCCACTTCTGAATGACCATAATAATTTTTTTCTGTCAGTTCTTTAGCTGCAGTGCTGCCCTGTTTATCTGATGTGCAGGAAGTTGCAAAAGTCATGAAAAACCCAGAAAAGTAGGTTGAATGAGGGAAGAGATTCTAACTTCTGAGACTTTGAGGTTAAACTACAGGAGGAAAACGCCAGCAACCGTCAGTTTTAACTAAAGGCCTGCAGACTGCTCGATGGCTGATTTCCAAAATCTTTGAATTTGGGATTTTGTAGCGTTCTGGCACGGTAACAAACATACCTGAGTGTTCCAAGTTTTAATTTTCAGACCTAGTTTCATTCAAACCTGAATTCATAGGTGGCATTAAAGAAAGTGGATAGAAACCCCAAACAGAACATGCCCATTTCTACCATTGGTGCTCTTCATATACTGCTACTCCTGAGCCTCAGTGCCTGAACCTGCCATGGCTTGGCTTCTCTCACACAGTTCACTGACTGTTGGTTCATACAGGTAGCCCAGATCACACATCAAACACGCAGCTTCCTGCTTGTTCCGGGTACTCCTGGGCTTTGTTTGTACAAATCAGCACAGAGCTGTTACCTGATTTCAGCTGCAAACAGAGGCCTGGCGTATTTGATTCTGAGATCACCACTGTGCTTAGGATACAAAACTGATACAACAAGAAGACAAAAAACCCCATGTAATAATACTTGGGCTTATTTTCTTTTATGTAAGAATAAAACATTAATTTTGATTTTTAAGAAAATGCTGAATGTATTGCTGATAAAAGGTGTGCGGTAGGAACAGAAGTTTAGAGCTACAACCAGGAAAATGTTGTTCTCAGGGAGTAGAAAGGCCTTATATCACCCCTAGTACACACAGGGCATTTTCAGGCTCCTTTTCAACCTCAATTTTAAATGTATTTACAGATAAGAATTCACATGCTTCTTCAGGAGTTTCTGACAGCCTCCTATATCACAGTATCTTGAACTTTTGTACTTTATTTTGTTTCTATCCTAACTGTAACCTAATCTCATTTGAATAATTCTCCCTCAGATATACATGTTTTTCCAGTCCCTGTACACCGAAAGCATCTTTGTCGTTCTTTTAACCTTACTTCAAGTTGCTTTTTCAGGCCTGACTCTCAGATTTTGCCAAGCTGTGTACAGCACAGGATCTGTAGAGTTGTAATGAATTGATAATTCAGCCTTTAATTTTCCATTAGATACCAGGAAGTCTTGAGCTTTGACCAATTTTATGTTTTTCCTAGATTGTCTCTGGTTTGTTTCTTTCTGTTCCATAAGTAAAAGTACGAGTCTTCATTGCAAATAGTTTTGTATAGGAAAGTGTTTCCTCATCTTGCCTTTGCTCTGTTTTGAAGGGACATCTGCCTCTGACATTCCCAGGCCTGAGAAAAAGGAGCCAGTAGAGCTCCCCAACCAGGAGATCACATCTGTACCTCCCACAGAAGGGAAAAGCAGAGAGAAGGAAAACGAGATAAGTGTGTTGCCATCACCAGACTCAGCAGGCAGTAAGTAGAGTCCCAGACTCTGAATTTGCTCTGACATGAAATGACTGCGTAGCCGAGGCTGCTGCGTGTTCGCGGTCAGGGTCGGACAGTGCCTACGCTGAGCTCCACAGTGGTCACACTGCAGTGTTTGCCTTTTTCCAGCACTGCTGTATCCCGTTTATTCCTGGCTTTAGCACACTGCTTCCTGGTCCTGCTTCCTATAGCTCCTCTGGCCGTGAGAAATGCTGGCTGTGTCTGTCCCCTGGGACCTCAGGATCCCGGGTGTCTGTGATCCCATCCTGGCTCCCTGCTAAGACTAGGCCAGCACGTGCAATTGCTGCCCTGTGTCCCTCTCTGTGTGCACACTAAATCTAGGCCAGCAGAGAACCAGGCAGGGCTCAGCAGCCCCTCTGCATGGGAGAGGGAAGGAGAGAGAAGGTAGGAGAACACCTACAACAGCACAGACACCGGGAGCTCCGTGTCCCCAGCCAGGGCTGGAGAGAGCTGCGCAGTCTTCCTGCAAACAGGAACCGGGAAGAGAGCTCCCTGTCTTTACACAGCATCTCACAGCTTGTCAGAGATTATCCCTGGTCAGGAACTTCAACAAAATACCCCAGACCTTCAAAATTCCCAGACCTTTTTAGTTAATCACAGGCTGCGCTATTATAAAAATAAGGTGTATTTTCGATGCTGTTATTTCAGTTTCAGGTGCTGTTTCTGAAGAAGCCTTATATTCCCTCCCTGCTCCACCACCTCCCCCAAGAGACCTTCTGAACTCCCTGCAGTCCAGTCCTCCTGTCTCATCAAGTGTAAAGGTAAATCCCCTTAGTACGCACTGCCTATAAGAAGGAAAATTGCTTTTATGACATCCTGTGTTTTTTTAGTTAACAGTTTATCCCTCTACTTATACAAAAAGCCATAGACCTAGTGAAAATGTGGGGCTCAGTTACAGTGGGTTTGGACTGAATACAGTACTAGTGCTTCAGTTGGACTGCAAATGGTTTACATCTCTTTTTGCCAGTGAAGGACCAGTGAGGGAAAAATGTACAGTATTGCATGGTGCATAGCTTGGAAGGCATAACTTGTCCACAAATAACAACTGAGTTTAAAGATCTCTCCAGTGTAGATTTTACAGAGGACTTTACTGTTTCTGGTGTGATCATGGGTCAGGGCAGTGGATACCATGGATCAGTCAGAACTGCATACATCTTTTAGTTTCGTTTTATACGTAAATTATATTTTATTCTTATATTTCTGCTCAAAACTGGGCTGGTATTAAATGTAAGTGTTGCTATCCAGAGCCTTGTGTAGCTGACAGCTGAAAATCTATGGAGGTTCATCACCTCTGTGAGCCTCTGTTCCAGTGCTTAACCATTCTGTGGGAGTTGTTTTCCTCATGTTCCTAATGATTTCAGCACACATTTCCTGTTCCTGCCTCCCCACAGCTCTCCTGTCTTTCAGACTGTCCAGTTAGATCTGTCCTGTCCTCAGGGTGTTTCCCAGATCTGTGGGCACGCTCTGCTCCCATCAAGGTTGTTCTTGGCCTGTTTTCTGTGGTTTATTTTGTTTGAGGCCTTAAACTCTTCCACAGTAACATGGTTCAGGAGTACCAGCCAGGAGAGTAGATTACCTCAAAGAGCGCAGTAGTTTCAGAGTTTCTTGAGGAAGAGTTAATGCTTTGTTTCCTCAAGTCTGGTGCACATTAAGGTTGTGAAAGGTGCATGATTAGGCTACAGTGGAACTCTAATTACAGTTGGTATTAGGAGTTGCCACACTGGAAGCAAAAAATTATTGTGAAACCAACGCCAGGTACTTCAGAAGTAAATCTGAAGTTCCTACCAGGGCATAAATCCATTATTAGGGACACCACTTTCTTATCCAACTGTCTCTCAGCCATAAAGATGACTAATTTTTGTAGCTTAAACTAACATCATAGAAATATATAGACTTTTACACAAAACTAAGTCTGTTTTTTGGGAAAGGTGGAAATGCAAATTGGTAACTGGTTTCAAGTCGCTTCTACAATGCAAAATTTTTGCATCATAACAACATTATGTATTACCTACACCCTAAGGAGTGATTGCACAGTACCTTTCAGTTTCATTCAGCAATCACAGTGATTGCTTAAATCGTGGAAAATATGACACATGAAAGAAGGAAAAAGCATGCAGATTTTCATGAGATGAACTTGTTTTTTCTACAAATGTGTAGCCTTGCAGCTCTTCTACTCCTCAGCAGGAGACGATGGCTGATCTCCCCAGCGGGAGTCTCCTGTGGGCCCAGAGGGAAGTTACTGATGCCACGAATGGTTTCAGTGACAAGAACAGAATCTGTGAAGGTACTTTTGCAGATGTCTACAAAGGTCAGAGGAACAACATACAGTATGTCATCAAAAGACTGAAAGAGGTAAGTACTGCACCTTTTTCTAGAAAGGGATATGTTAATTAGCATCTCTTGACCATTAGCAGTCATTGTTTAGTTTTGTGTGGGCAAGGAACTGGAATGGCTACACAAGAGGAGAGATAAAAAGGAAATTATGTAAATAAGTAAACCTAGATCCAGCAAACACACGTGATGGATATTTAACTCTATCCATGGGAGTAGCCTGCATTGATGATTGCATCAGGGGTGTCTTTACAATGGTTTTTGTTCTAAGTCTCAACTAATTGTTGCCTTTGACTAAACATTGCCGTCAGTGGTACTAGCCTGTTCCCTGCAGTGGCTCACCAGTGAGAGACTAACAGATCTGTATAAATGCAGCACCTTGTTAGTTATGACTGACACTGTCTTGCATGTTCTTATTTTTCAGCTGGAATGCACAAGCCCAAATTCCACCCAGAGGTTCTTTCACACGGAGGTGCAGATTTGCTTTCGGTGAGTGGTTGTCTCTCGGGGGCAGTGGTGCCTGTCCGGCTCAGCCCTGGGTGTCTGTCTGTGGGCTCTGTGCTGGGCCGGGCCCAGGGCTGGGGCACTGCCTGGCAGGAGCTCTGGGCAAGCAGCCCGGCCCCTGGGGGTGCTGCCAGCCCTGGCTGTGCTGGCACAGCCTCTCTGCTGCCCTCGGGGTGGGGAGGGCGCGGTGCCCCCTCCGTGCCCCTGCGGTCTGCTTGTGACAGGGCTGCGCTGCCCTGGGCTCCTGCTCAGGCAGGGCCCTGCTGTGCTTCCAGCTGTGCTTCCAGCTGTGCTTCCAGCTGCAGCACACCATTCCAGCTGCCTTGAATTTAGGAACTTGGTCCGGCTCAGGGATGTATTTTTCTGTGTTGCTCGTATTTCGTTTGCGAACCATTGTGGATCTGTGCCTGCAGGTGCTGCCACATCAACATTCTGCAGCTGCTGGGCTTCTCAGTGGAAACTGGATTGCACTGTCTGATATATCCGTACCTGTCCAATGGCTCCCTGCAAAACAGGCTCCAGTGCCATGTAAGCAATGATCTGGTCTGTGATCTACCCGTGACTGTGAGTCCTGCCCTGCTATTGCGTGGAAACCAGTTGCATCTCTTTGGATTTTGAGAAACAGCCAGAAAAAAAGGGTGCCCAAATACCTCGACTGCAAGCACCAGAAAGGCTGCAGCTCTCTCCTGGAGTTTTGATTGGGACTCAGAGTAAACCTTTGGTTTTCAAAACTACCAATATCTTAGAGTGTTTTATTCTATAAAATAAAGGATTTTTTCTCCCTTCCTTGCAGGATGATTATGCTCCACTGAGCTGGGAGATGCGAATTAGCATTTCTGTAGGAGTCATGCGAGCTGTGGAGTATTTACATAATTTTGGAATTCTTCACGGGAATATCAAAAGGTGAGGGGTTTGACATATCAGCACATCCTTGGTCACTTGATAACTCCAGGATTTCTTTAATAGTAATGGCTAAAACTTATGCAATTTGGAAATCCAGTTGCAGTATTTTCTGCTGTCTCTTGTTCTGTAGGGCCTTTACCCTTATTTGTTTGACCCGTCTCTCCTTCCTAAATGATGGAAGTATATTCTTTTGAAGTAATTTTTGGAGTGCTTGTTCTTCCCCTTCTTCCTACCATTCTGTGTCCTCCCATTCCTACGCAGCAGGCAAAATGCTGGACACTTTCAGTGCTTAACTTCAGAAGTGTAAAACTAATTCTTTGCCTCAAGTTAAAGTAATGACTTGACCAATACTGTTATTTGTCTCTCCTTATCACAGCTCAAACGTCTTGTTGGATGAAAACTTTACACCAAAGCTTGGACATTCTGGCCTGCGGTTGCATTCTGCCGATAAAAAATCAGAATATGCTGTGATGAAAACCAAAGTCTTACAAGCTTCTCTTACATACCTGCCAGAAGATTTTATCAGACATGGGAAGTTAACAGAAAAAGTGGATATATTCAGCTGTGGTGTGGTATGGTTCCTTTTTCCATGCTCTATTGCATTCTTTGGTGCTTCTAGACAGGAAGTTGGATATAAGAACAAGTGCCTCGTGTCGTCGTTTTGCTGGCAATTTCATATCATAATTGCTGGCTCTAGAATGTGTTGAAAGCCTGTTTTTAATTATGTCCACACTCCAAATATACTTCAGTTTATGGCAAAATGAGGTGAATCTTACGAACAACAGACAACTGTTTCTTTTTGCAAAAAGAACATATTAGTGCTGATCGTTTGTAAAAAGTTCTCAGAATTCTTGCAGAATTGCCATATGAGCTGCTACAACCACCTGTAATCTGGAATTTCAACAAAAAGAATTGATAGTCTGTGATGTCACCTGTCTCCAGGTGTTTCATTTAAATAAGTTACTCTGTTCAGCGTGGTTTCTTATCTACATTTAGCTTGACTTTCTTTTCATCCTTTGTCTCAACAGTATCTATTGTACCTGACTATAAAATGTGGACTTGGCTCTGGAGGTAGATCTAAAGTCTCATGAATGCCCAGAGATGGCATTGTTAAGCCCTCTGAAGTAAAAATAGAATATCAAAATGCCTTGGCAGTTCAATATTTCTTTAGTTACAAAATTTCATTTTGTAGACTGAATTACAATTTCATTTTGAACAAACTGTTTTATCTTTCAAATACACTTTCTAGGTCTTAGCAGAGGTACTGTCGGGGCTTAAGGCACTGGATGAAAGCAGACACACAATTTATCTGGTAAGAAGAAGCAGGAATAGTGAACACCAACACAAGTGAACGGGGTTGCTGTCTTAAAATTAATTTTATTTAAATACAATTCGATATTTGCCATCTGCTGTATCGTGTCGTGAAGAAGGGATGTTTAGGAGCCATATCCAGGCTCTGTTAATGTCAGTAGCCTGCCTGCCTTTAGACAGAGGCAGAACAGATATTCCCATTTCACACAGCACACTCCTGAGTGCTGGCCTGGTTGTATTAGGAGAGACTCCAGAATAAATCCATGCTTATTTGAGAGACAAGGCCTTGGGCTGAAATGCTGCTGCGGGTTTTCTGTGTGCCAGAAGGAGGTGGTCTGAGCCACACTGAGTGGGGAAACCTACCTAGGTGAGAACTGCAGATGCTCATCATCGTGTTTATTGGGTGTTTGTGTCTGGCTCTCCTGGCTGGAATTGATAACCTGGCATGTTTCCCAAGCTGAGGTTAGAGCTACACATTCTGCTTTCACGAGCAACCAGAACAGCCAGGCTCACTGAATCCATTGACACTATCTGCAAAGAGCAGCCTCCACCTGCATTCCTTCTGTGGGATGTGCTCCCGATTTCCCATCTGGCTGAAGCCTTGGAGGGGAGAACAACAGTTCTGTCACTGACGATTTCCAGGCAATTCAGCAACGTTCAAAGGGGTTCAGAAAATCAAAGATTCTGCATCTTGTGTAACACGTTACAAAGGCCTGTGCAAGAATGCTGCTCTACAGGTGTTGGCTCTTTTTCATCCCTATCTAAACGGGCACGAGCCAAGAAGAGCTGGGCCTGCTTTAGGGAATTTGGCATTGGACACGTACAGAGAAAGCCTCTGCCCTTTTCTCTCCGGTAAAAACAAACATTTCTGTCAGTTGCATGAATGGAGATTCTTAAACCTTTTCAGTCTGTGAACCAGCCATTGAGGAGCCCTAATGACAAACATGGCAACACTCATTCTCAGAGATTGAGGCAGAAATAAATGCTTGTGTTAATTTTGCCTTCACTAATGCATCTCCTTCCTTCGAACAGAAAGATATGATTGCTGATGAAATTCAAACAGCGAAAGAAAGCTCACACTCCAAAGTAAAAACTTTGGAAAAGCTGGCTGCCAATGAAATCTGCTGCAAATACCTAGACAAGAAAGCAGGACACTTGCCAGAAGAGGTTGCAGTTGATTTTGCCTCAGCCATCTGCCTTTGCCTGAGAAAGAAGAGTTCTAACATAGCAGAGGTAATATTATTAATACATGAGCAACATTTCAGTCTCCTTGTCGTCGAGGAGATGACAGCATTCATGCCTTACTTGTTTTTGGGAGTGTTGATGTAGGAGAGTATGTGTAAGCAGGGGCACAGGAATTATTCTGCATTCACAGATGTGGTTGTTAAAAACAGGTGCTTGAAATTATGGAAATGGCTGAAAATAAATTAAGAGAGCATTACATCTGTGGAAGCAGCGCTTCCGGCTTCTCCATGAACACTCCAGAGGAAACCGATGATGAGACTGCCAGTCTGAGCGTGGATGTGCCTTGTGCAGTGGGGAATCCAGAGGAGAGTGCCCAGGCAGCGATCCTGTCCAGTGCCAGCCCCTGCGCCCCGTCCGTGGGGGCCGTGGCACCCGACACCGACTGTGCACACATGTCACGGGTCCCTTGTGAATCAGACGAGTCCAGTAGTTTCATGTGGAATCCTACAGAAAAATCCACAGAGGAGCTGTCTACCCACAGCTGTACCACTTCAGAAAAGGCGTCAGGCGCTGGTTACGGGGTCGAGCAGGAGAAATCTGCCAGTGGACTGCAGGAGAGGAACGCGGCGTGTGCCAGAGGCGGCGGCACCCCAGAGACAGCAGCTGCTGCGCAGGGCACCTGTGCCCAGGGCAGCCTGGACTCTTCCTGTGCTTCACAAGGTAAAGGTGCCCTGGTCACGTGAGACAAATTACTTTCTTCTCCAGGATTGCTTAGGTTCTTCTTCCTACTTCTAAACATTTCATCTTTTCACCTTGATTGTGAATTTACTAGTGAATCTACACAATGTTTTGTGGGTTTCTAACAGATATTTTTCCTAAGCTAGTTTGCTTGGTTTGTTTTTTTTATTTTAGAGTTATCATCTATTCCTTAGACAATAGATGGAATTTTTTTTCTCAATATTTGGGCATTTTGTTTTTCAGCCTTAGCCAGAGAGCTATCTTGGAAAATACAGATAAATGATCGAAAAAAGAAGCTCATGGAAAACATTTTGCTGTATGAAGAAGACAAGCTAAACAGTTCTGAACTTTTTGAATCATAAATTGGCTGGATTTATTAGTAGTGGCCAGCTTTGAAGAAGAAATAAGGACTGTCTCTTTGTTAGAAAGATGGTGAAAATGTGCTTTTCATGTAAGATTAAGTAGCAGATTTGGATCAGAAACATCAGCCCTGAGTGAAGGAAACAAAAGTGATCACACAGAGAAGCAGCAGAAAATACTTGTTCTAAAGCAGATGAAAGAACAGTGCCACTCTGTACACAGAAATTCCTTCTGCCTTTTCATCTGCAGTGTGAAAAGGAGTGGCAGACACAAACCAGTGCCAAGATAGTTTACAATCCGTTTGCAGTGTTTCAGAAAACATCTCCAGGTAATGTTTGTCTCGTTAAGCCGCAGTCCCAGGAGTTACGGAGCAAGCACTGCCCAGCAGCCAGGCAGCAATGCCCTGTGGTGTTATCCCACTGCATACAGCAAACAGAATCCTCAGAGCCGCGGGGGAAGTTTTCCAGTGAATCTCTCCTATTCCATCGGATCTTTTGAGTGCGCACACTCAAAGCGCTGCATTACCAGAGAGGGACATTCTTGTGCAAGTTCTCAGACGTGTTGTACGCAGCTTCTCCCCAGCTGGAACTGCACTGAGCGCGGAGCAAATGACTTCAGCCACGTTCCTCTGCTCTCGGAGCGTCTCCTACGCACAGGTGACACCGTGTAAGCCCAGCCTTTCAGTTCACTGTCAGCACCTCTGAGACGGTTGTTTCATTCTTAACCCCCTGTTTTAATTCTTCAGAGGAATGCTTTTGGGAATTATTTTTTTTCTAAGTGTCCTTTATATGTTGTTAAGGTTTCTCATTGTGTTTCACATGATACTGTTGTATATTAAAATATCTTTAATTTTGTTATAGGACACTTGAAATATAATTTGTTGTGTTTGTTTTGGCAGTGGGTCAAAGATAAGCTAGTAAGGGGACCTGCGGATGGTTCCACGCTCACCATGTGTTCTCAGAGCAGTCCTTGTGGGTATCCCTTGGCTCAGCCACCAGCGGCACCTCGGGCTCAGCCTCAGGGATCACGTGCAAGAGAGAAAAATAGAAGCTTGTATGCTGGTGTATTTATGATCAAGGGAAAGCCCCCTCAAGAAAGTCGCTTTTATTTTTATGGTATTTATTATTTGTGCTGTTGCTAGCATATTCCACTCACGTGCAGTCTGGGGAACTACTGATTTATTACAAACCAAAAGAACTATCCGAGCACGTAGCTCGGCTTACAGACAGGAGACTGCTGCCTCCTGAGCACAGGGACTAGGGAATGATGTGCAGAAATGGCTACAGTTCACAGGGCAATTCAGGGAGTGTTAAAAAAAAAAAAAAGAACTATATGTAATTATTTTCATTGGAATTCTGTAATAGTATATTTTCCTGGCTTTATATGAGGGCCTCATACCTTCTATTTTTGTAGAGTACCTTGTTCATTTTATGTAAGTAAAAGTATTTTAACTACAGAGTATTAAAATCATATTTATCAAATTAATTTCTACACTAAAAAATGGTAAAATCCCTTAATAATAAGTGCCTTGGATACTGTCTATGTGTTTGCCAGTGTCAGATTCTTTTTTAATTTTACCAGAATCAAATCAAGACAACATTAATACTGATATAAGAAACATTGAGTAGATTCAAACTGGTCAATAACCACTTAATTCTATAGACTTGAGATACTTTATGCTGCTGACAATGAAATATTCCTTGGTTTTCATGGGTACATTCTGGGAGATCCATGGTAACAGCCTCGGTCCTGCTTCAGGAACGCACGTGGACACAGCACAGAGCTGAATGGGAAACCCCAGAGTTTTAAACTGAGAAATGTAATTTGTACACAGTTCTGTTTCGCAAAAGTGCTTTAGAGGTTCTGTTCTCTTGTAGTCATCTAGTTTGTTATTCTTTGCTTTGTTCCATGTTAATTTTTAAGTATTCTGAGGTGATTTAGAGTCTTGTAGAGTTACACAAGTATTTAATGTAACATATATAAGACCGTGCATGATACGGTTACGTAACTTGGCTATTCAGAGGCCGTTTATACATCACGATTTGCTAATAGCATTGTGAATTAAAAAAAGGAAAAACATACTTCTTTAACTGCCTGCTTTTTCGTGATTTATGGCACAGAAAATGACTGTCAGTCAGCACCGAGGTCCCGCCCCAGACACCAGCTAATGGAAAGTTTAAAAATAACTTCGAAGTGTGGCAATGGGTTCGTGCTCTTCTTCCTTCCCTTAGGATGAACCACGTTGTAAGAGCAGAAGAGGGAAGCTGCCACTGTTTACCTTCTCCCTCGGAACTGCCAAGACCAAAGGAAGAGCTGCAGTTTTGTAAAACCCAGCCTTGTGATGTACCGTTACAGCGGGAAAAACACCCCACAAACAAAAAGGCCCCACCAAACCCCCCACAACAACAAGAACAAAAAAACACCTACATACAAAAAAAACCCAAAAAATGAAACCCAGAATATTTTCTACTTACCTAAACTTAAAGGCATTATAAAATAGTAGCTGCTTATTTGGAGGGACTCTTGATTGTATTTCTTTAATTTGATGTTACTGTATAAGAATTGGCTTGGTTATAGCTCAGTCACCTTATTTCATTTTTCACAACAAATAATAAAATTAGTGGAAAAAGAGAAGTTTTACTTTTTGTCAAAGATGAAAAGATGATTCAATACAGCACACCAGGCTTTAACCAATAGGACTTTATTCTGTTGGTATCTCAACAAAGGAAAAAAAACCAAACCTGAGGTACAGTACAGACATGTGGCTAAAAAAAAAATCTTCAAACCATGGTTTGATTTACTGATCTTAGTAAAATAACCAAGTTTGAGACCACTGTAAAGCAGAAGACATATGCATTCCACTACTCCTTTTCAATTTCGGGAAAGCACAGAGACTTCCACTTAGCCAAGCTAGTTATTTTCAGGAAGATCTTAGCACCGTTTTGCTGCTACCAGCAGGGCTGGCCAGCACACCACCAGCTAACCCGAGAACTCCACCAGCCCTTCCCCTCACTGGGAACAAAGTTCTGACCTTTGAGGGCACAGAGTATTTGTCCCTTTGCACAAAGGATTTCACACCTCACCCCTCTGACAGTCTCCTCGAGTTCCTGCTCAAATGCTTGACATCTGACCACTGCATATCCAATCAAATTTGATCCTTAAACCAGAAAAGCAGGGTATAAGTCCTACAGCATCAAGGAGTAGTATCAGGCACAGTGCCTTGCTATGCTCTTTTCCTTAAATTTAAGGGAATGTCAATTAAGGCTGATTATCAACATTTTGTAGCCTCCCAGTAATAGCTTTAGAGTGCTCGTAAAATTGGATAATTGTTTCCCATGTTCAGTTTAGATAAAATCAGTTCTCATCCAGCTCAAGAGCCATTGCACATCAGGGACGGGGATCTCCTGCTGCAGCTGGAGCACTCCATCGTGCATCACTGCTCGTTCTGCTGCCCCTCAGTCACGGCAGACACCCCTCCTTGGCCCTTGTTCACGTCGCTGATACACGCCCACAGCCCGTCCACTGATTCCTTCCACAGCGTCACCTCAAACACAGAGCAGCCACAGCTTTCAGCCTTAACACACTCTCAGCTTCCCCCTTCCCTGCAGCCACCACAGCACTGGTGAATTCTGCTGGCAGTACCCCAAAAAATCAAGTGCAGCCTTCATTTCTGCGTCCCAGTAAGGACTCAGAATGCAGGCAAATAGTTTGCCAGAGGTTACGTTCTTCCCGCCCTCCTGACAGTTAAAAAAGTCACCACTGCAGCAGAGACTCTATGACAGCCTTAAACAAGTGCCAACAGGCTGTCGCTGCTCCCCTGGACACGGGGCACATGCAGTAAGAGTCAAGGCAGCACTACTCACTTTGTTGTCTCCTCCAGACACCGCCAGGATATTGGCAGTGATGGACCAGCTCACGTGCCAGACAACATCATTGAACTTGTGCAGAAGCTTTGGTGACCAGGAGTTTCCAGAGGCATCGTCACACGTCCAGATGAACACTCTGCCATCCTGCAAAAGCACCGAGGCCGAGTTGGAAAAACCAGCCTGAGTGCCCTTGGAACTCCAGTTCCAAATTACAGCTCTGATACCACCCCTCGATGTGTCTGCATGGATTTGTGCTCAGCACAGCAAAGGGGCTCTTTCCTTTCTATAGCTAAAGGCAAGGCAGTACAGCTCTGAGGAGAAAAAGTACCTACAGTGACTTGCAAATACCAGAGAAGAGCTCCCAAAATACTTAAATATCAGCTGAAATATTTCCCCAGAATGAGGATTTTGTTTTCCAGTCACATGGCAGCAGCTCACTAAGCAGTCTTCATGATAATAAAACAAGCATGCATAGAATTATCAGCAGCAGGAACACCAGAGTCAATATGAAGGCTGAGGACATCAAAGCTGACTACAAATGCCAATTATTAGAAAACAGTATTTTTAGCTGGAGGTTCAGTGAACTTGGTCCCAAAACACTAAAATATGGTGTTAGTTTGAAGGTCTTCCTGCTATTGACACCATCCTGCTCATGATGCTCAAAATAGCAGCCAGTCTTTGGTACAGAGACACACACGTAGAAACCTTTGTCCACAAATGCTTCTACTGAGCTGCTGGGTCTGGAAGGAACAGGATTCAAAGGCTCTTGTGCACTGCCCCAGACACTGCCAAGAGGACCTGTTACAGCAGCTCTGCCCTTCCTATTGCTGTCCTAGGGGAGCGGGGAAGGAAGCGCGTGGCAGCGAGGGCACCGAGAGCCTCACCTGGGAGCAGCTGGCAATGGTGCTGGTTGGCAAACCTATGGATGGAGCCCAGGCCACGTCTCGCACCCAGTCACTGTGAGCCTCCAGCTTCTGCTCCTCTTTCCACTGACTGTCTTCTTCCCTAAAAACACAGTTATACAGTCAGAAGGGTGGCAGCAGCATTTCTCATCCCCTGCTCTGGAAGGCTTTGGCTTTGTAGCCAGACTCCTGGGTTCATCCAAGTAATACAAAGCACAAGTGTTCCCCAGTTCTCCAAAAATCTCTGTGGCTTTAAGTGACAAAACTCCTTGCAGGGGGCAGAAAGCCCAGGCAGAGTTTTTGTTCTCATCTTCAGTTACTGTCAGAAATCTGCTACTGCCCAAGTCACGGTGGGAACCAAAGACTACTAGAAAGCCACTCTCGGAGACAAGATGACACAGGGCTGGCACAGACTGCACAAAACATGGGGAGATACTGTGCATCACTACGTTGTTTCCATTTCTAAAGCACTTCCTAAAACTGGGAATTCAAAGACGGAAGCTCAGACATGCTGAAAGTGTTACCTGAGATACTAAAAGGGACATACAAAGCCTAGAAAGAGTATCAGGTTTTATTTGATAAAAGGGCACTTACTTCCAGATCTTGACCAGGTTGTCGCAGCCCCCTGATGCAAATCTTTTGACGTAGTTTGGCTTTTGACCAGAGGGTTGTTCTATAAGGCTCCCTGGTACAACAGCAGGAGCCCAGCTGACTGCATTACATCCAATCTAGGTAATGAAAAACATTACTGTGAAAAGTTGCTTGAACAAATAAAGGAATAAGGCTGCTGAGGGGGTGAAGGAAACGTAGCATAGTGTCTATGGGCGCTGGGGAACAAGCCCATCTCAGAAAATGGGGGTCCTGCACAATGCTGGATGGATATCAAATGAATAAGAAATCCACACACAGTCCAATCTCACTAAGGCACTTACTCAGAAAGCCTGAGGTAGGTAAGGAACTGCTTTATGTGGAAATATCATCCTGGGTGTGTGAACAGTGGAGACAAGAGACAGAAACCGCCCAGACACAAGGTACAGGCAGTTGCTAAGATTTTGGAATGCAGGAGAAGAAGGAAGCTTTGATCCAGAGCCCAATTTCCTTCTATTGAGAGCCATGCCATTAGCTCATGAAGTTTCGCTTAAGAAAAAATCCCCACTGTTTTGGGAAAAACACATGCCCTGAAGTTTTTTTGGCTTCACTTTATTCAGTTAGTTGGTGCAGGTATTCTTAGGACAAAGGCCATTTCCTGCCAGGTAACTTTCAGCACCGTGTTTAACAATAATGCTCAATTAATAGGCATTACCAGCGCTGTTTAATAGCCTTCATCTGTCTTTTTTTCACTTCATTTTAGTTCCCATGACGTATACCTGTCCACTCTGGATCACCTTCACACAAGTTATCCTTGGTTCTCGATGTTTCACGTCAGTTCACTGTATTTCCGTATTTATCCAAGTTCTTTGAGGCAACAATCACCTCAGCGTTACCTGTAGTTCCTGGAACTCTGCTGCTCCAAAGGGCCACACTCACCGTGTGTGCATTGCTGATCTTTTTGACTTCCCACTGCCCGTCTCCCGTGTAGCTCAGCAAGGAGATGGCCCCGTCAGAGCTGCCGCAGGCCAGGATCAATCCATAGTCGTGTGGTGCCCAGCAGACAGAATTCACTGAGAAAGGAGAGACAGACCAGGTTACAGCACAGGCACTGCCTAAACCTGACTGATACCAGTCAGTCACCAAGAGTGGCTCTGAAAGCTGAGAATGAGTCTTGATGTTCCTGAATTTCAGCAAAGCCAGTCAATTAACATTGTTTACGGAATGATGGAAAATGGCCTTTATTTTTGGACCCTTTTAGAATGAGAACACCAACAGAGCACTCTTAATGAGGTTAAAAAACTCTGACAACAGTGGGAAGCATCGCTGACTAAAACAAGAGCTGAATGGCAGGCAGAGGATGTAAAGTCAAGATCAATAACACAGCAAAGCTGAAGACTTCAGATTGGTTGGACAAATCATCTGAAAACAAAAGTTTCCACTGTAAAACAAAACGCTGCATGATAAATTAATTTTTTCTTACTGGACAGACAGTATTTTCCTCAAGAATTCAGTCCCCTGTCATCTTTCTTTGGAAGCTGATTTCTTTGTATAACAACTCCTGTGCAAACACTGTATGAATCAGGACAGGAAGTTATCCAGTAATATGACCTTAGGGTAAAGGTCCTGTTTGTGCTGAACAGATTTACTCTCCACTACTTATCCCTGTCTGTCTGACAGAGGCCTTCTTCCTTAACACTGACAGATTTACTCTAACCTTACCCAAATCCACTCATTTGCCCAGATTCCTTTCCCAGCTCCAAACTCCCATACCTGAGGAATCATGTCCTGTGTATTCATAGGTCTTTTCCCAAGTGCCATTGTCTTCCTTCCAGATAATAACCTTCCTGTCATAGGAACAGGAAGCCAAGATATTCCCATACATGGGATGAGCCCAGGCAACCTGCCACACCGGCCCTTCGTGCCTGCAAGAAACAACGTCGTGTGGAGAAGGGAAGAGAAACCCCTCGCAGCTGTGGCTGCCTCAGAGCCATCACTGGTGTGAGTTACTGTTCCAGAAGGGACTGGTGGCCTGACATGAGGAAAGGGTCATGCCAAGATGGTAATGTTAGTGCCTGACACGGGGCTGTCAGTGCCACAGGAAACAATTTCAAATGTTTATCCTTGTATTAGTACATTTTACCTCTTGAAAATCACAGGTGTCAAGTACTACATGAATGACCAAGCCCCAGTGTATTCCCACCGGTGCTCTGATCCCTTCCCAGATCTGAGAAGTTTTCCAGCACAGGCCTGGAGGAGTCCACCCCGGAATTCAACCTGCACTTTGTGCTACCCAAGGGCAAAAGGGCAAGGTATTGAGAGCTTCCCCCAATGAAACTCTCCTGTTATGACAGCTCACCCCCTGAGGTCTGCAATGAGGATCTGCCCTCCATTCCGGACGTCGAAGATCTTCACGGAGCGGTCAGAGGAGCAGGTCGCCAGGCGTGTGCCATAGTAATCCATCTGTGCATCGTGCTGCAGGGAAGGCAAGGACAGCTGGGCTCAGCGTGCTGAGCTCGGCTCACAACCGGCACAGCTGCCCCGGGCTCGACACACTGGGGTCAAAAGGGCAGCTTTAGACAATCCAGGCACACAAGTCATTTGTTTCCCCAACTGTTTCTGCACTAACTAGGCAAGCATTACACACAAGGAATCCAGGAAATTCTGAGTAGCAACACACAGCATTTTCAGGAGAGGGCTGGGAACTGGTGCTGCTGACCCCGAAGCAGTGACCAGTTATGTATTCTTGTTTTTTAATAGGTAAAGTGGGTGTACGAACACTGAGAGCTCTTAGTTAAGTTTGAAACTTTGTCATCACAGAATCGCTGAGGTTGGAAAAGACCTCTGATATCATCAAGTCCACCCTTTGACCTATCCCCACCTTGTCACCCAGCCCAGAGCACCGAGTGCCATGTCCAGTTGTTCCTTGGACACCTCCCCGGGCAGCCCCTGCCAATGCCTGACCACCCCTCCCATGAAGAAATTCTTCCTGAAGAACCGGGCTCATCTAACTGGGCTCCTTCCTTCTACACATTACTTTGAAACCTTTCCTCTCCTCCCAGAAACGTCCACATAAGGGAAAACCAGCTTCATCAGCCAAAGTTGTGTTCCATTTAGAATACACTTACACATACATTATTTCACAGAAACAACCCTGTGCAAGAAAATTAAGGTTTTAAGTAATTTCTCCTTTCCAGTGTAGCTGAGTCTTCCTGTCTGCCCAGTACAGAATGGCAGGATCAGGATTTCGGGCAGCGTTTTGCATCCAACACTGCACGAGTGTCCCCTCACACGGCACACACACCCCGGCCTGCCCCTTCGCCCAGAGCAGCTCAGTCCCGGCCAGGGCAGCTGCCCCCGCGCACTTACGATCATGTCCTCGTGGGACGTGTCCACGGTGTTGATGACCGACACCTGCGGGGAGAAGGAGCAGAAGGAGCTGAGCGCATCATCGCTCGGCCGCGGTGCCCGGAGCCGCCGGGCCGGCCCTCGGCGGGCAGGAGCCGGGCCCGGGACACCGCCGGTTCCGCGCCCGGGACACCGCCGGTTCGGCGCCCTGCCGCCCCC
>JAWMRA010000023.1:370679-402016 GCA_035584735.1 Pseudotriccus pelzelni | reverse complement strand
GCCCTGCCCCGGCCCCCATAGCCCTGCCCCGGCCCCCATAGCCCTGCCCCGGCCCCCATAGCCCTGCCCCGGTCCTCATAGCCCTGCCCCGGTCCCCCCATAGCCCAGCCCGCCGAGCGGGCAGAGGCACCGTCGGCCCCGGGCTCTCCCCGCCGCCTCAGGGGCTCCCTGCACGGAGCGGCCCCGGCCCCTCGCCATGGCCAGCGTCTCCTACCACATCTCCAGCCTGCTGGAGAAGATGACCTCCACCGACAAGGACTTCAGGTGCGGCACCAGAGTCAGGCCCCGCGGGGACGGGCGGCTGCCCACGGAGGGGTGCCCCCGACCCCGCAGATGGTTCTGTGCCAGAGGCTTCGGTCGCTCCCGTTTGCGGGGTCTCAGCACGGCTGAGTCCTGGCTGAGCGGGGTACGCAGAGAAGCCAGCGGCGCTCCCTGCCCCTGCCTGGGCTGCTGCATGATGGAAGTCGAAGGCACAGTAAGAGACTTGACAGCTGGACTTGTTACTTATTTTGAGAATGAAGAACATTATAGCACAAATGCTGAAATATTTCTAGTTTGCTTTTCCTCTGGGTGAGACGGCCAGTGTGTTTAAAAGGGCTGAGAGACCCCAGTCTGGGCAGCTCTGTCCCTGGGTGACAGAAGCTGCTGGCCATGCTTAGGCTGCTTTATCAACTGTTTCTGTGTGGGGGAAAATGTGCCTCCCTAACAGGACTAAGATGCTTTTGTTCTCTTTGGTTATGTCAGCAGAAAAGCTGACATCTTTTCAGGGTTGGGGCCAGTGGCTTGATGTGTAAGGCACTCTATAAAAAGTAATGAAAACTAACATTTATGAAAGATTTCATCCCTGAGCATATTGTTCTCAGTACCAATCTGGAAGGTGATGTTTGTGCCAGACGTGGTATTTTGAAGTATAAAAGACAGAGGTTAGTAAGAGCCTAAAAGCAGGTTGACTTTTGCAAGGCTGCTGATGTTTACGTATGTTAAAATAGGTCCTTTATAAAGAAGTCAGTGATGGTGTAGTTGTACAAACAGCTTGTTCAAAGAATTACAGTTAACACTCCGAACTAGACGTGCCCCACACCATGTCGTGTCACAGAGGTATTGCTGGGCTGTTTCCTCCCAGCACGTGGCTCAACATAACCCGCTGTAGGAGCAGTTTTCTCTTGCTGCCCCTGCACAGATGGATGGATCTGTGTGGGATATTCCGAGGTCCCAGGGCAGGATGGCAGCAGGCAGCGAGTCCAAAGCTGGCCATGTTGCCATGGAAGGCTGAGCTCAGCCTGTGGCCATAATTGGTCATGCTGGGTGTGCGCAGACAGTGAACCGCGAGTGCAGCTGAAGAGCTCTTGCAGGATCAGAAATAGATAGCGCATTGGTAGTGTCTTTGGGCACATTACCTTTCCCGCTGCTTTCCCACTCCGGGTTTCAGGCTGGCTTTGGAACACCTCAGCAGTCCTTTGTCCCAGATGTACCTCGTTGCTGCTCAGGGATGGGCTTACGGATGGAAGCCCCAAATGTTGCCTGGCACATGACAGCTCTTATGTGCTGACGGAGTGGCATCAGAGCCTAATTGAAAAAGGACGTCTCATTTTGTAAGGAGAGGGAATGGCTTTGTGGTTCCTGTTAGGCATTCATCCCGTGCAGGGCTGACATTAGAAAGCAGCTAATGCATGAGAGCCACTCAGAGATTTCTCGGAACCTCAGACTCCCATACCAGCAACTCTTGCATTTCCTGCTCCCAGGAAAATGGATACTTTCCAGAATTTCTTAATATCCATTTTGTCATTGTCCCTGTCAGAAAACTGACTAACAGTCAGCTGGGTGTTTGTTTTTCCTTCTAAGCTGGAGTGATAACTACTTGTTTGGTTTTGCTCACAGCAATCTAAATATAACCTAGGGCACTTCTGAGGTGTAGTTTGCATAAAGTCATGACTTTATTTTTCATTTTTGAGCATGATAGGCCTTTTCCATGTGTGGGGTCATACTATCAGTGCTAAATTAGCCAGAAAGACCAAAGCCAGGTACGTTCTTAGACCCCAGAACTTGTTTTCTTAGGCCAGGCAATTGGTGAAAAAACCCACCATGATTTTTTCTGGCATAATTAACCATCTTCATTTAGTCACTGAGAAAAATACAAAAGTCGGGTGCCACTTTTAAAGTTTTTGTTTGCCTGACCCCTGTTAGGTATCCACTTGTAAGATAGTAGTAATTCTCTGTACCTTGCTTTTCAGGACAGTATGAAGGGTGGTTAAGTTACTGTTTGGTAGTGCATTTTCATACAAGCACCAATTGCCAACTTCTGTTGTCCCAGGAGATGCAAAGGCGATGCATTTGTGTCTGTACATCAGCCAGTCCACTTTTGTCCTTTGTCCTTTCAGGTTTATGGCCACCAACGACCTGATGATAGAACTGCAGAAAGATTCAATAAAACTAGATGAAGACAGCGAGAAAAAAGTTGTGAAAATGCTTTTGAAATTGCTGGAGGACAAAAATGGGGAAGTACAGAACCTTGCTGTCAAGTGGTAAGAGCCTGGGCAGTAATTGCCATGTTCCCTGTCACTGATAAAGCCGTTACAGACTATAGAGTGTGTGAGAGCAGAACCTGGCCCTGGGCACTCCCTCAAACCTCCCTTGTAGGGGGCTTTGCCCTCTCACAGGGCACTGCACTTTTTGTCTCAATACTCACAGGGCGTGAACACAAAAATACCTTTGTAGCAGCAGGAGGTGATTTTAAAATTAGTTCAATGTTTGTATTATGAACCTTACCATGAAAAGTGGTATTCTTAAGATTTTTCTTCCTCAGAGGTAAGTGCAGTTTAAAATGTTGATCATCAAGCTCCTGGTGTCTCTTGGGCTTTGAAATCTTGTTCTGAGTTGCCCTGCGGTTCTCTCTTTGATAGCAATGGTACTAAACCCTTATGGCATTTCAATTTCAGGTCTGAATCCTTCCCTTCAAGGGCATTTTTCATTACAGTTTATAATACACTTGGGTTTTTCCTTGTCTTGGCTCCGAGTGCAGCCTGTGCTGTTGCTTTGCCCTGGACGGTTTCAATATTTTTTTAATCCAAATGAACAAAGGCAGAAAGTCCCTCTATTAGTGAATCCTCAGATAAAGGGATCTTGCTGCTGCCATTTTCTTTCCTGTCTCTTTCTCCAGCATGGCTAAGTGAGAGTGTTCAGTCTAGAAATGCCACTGAATGGCTCAGTTCACCCCAGGGCTCCAGAAAGGTGGGTCATTTAAAGACAAATTTAGGTTCCTGTGTTTTTTCTTCTGTGGATCCTATTTGTATTCCCTTCTTTTTAACCACATGCTGCTCCTATCCCTGTCCTTTCTCTGTGACCTTTAGCCCTTTCTTTTTGATTCCCACGGTCATGACATTTTCTGGCCCTGCTCCTGCCTCTGCCTGCTTTAGGCTGGCTTATTCTGATTTTTAAAGTGAAACAGTTGGGCACTGAGCAGAGGACCAACTTCTTTGCCTGTTTATCTCTGACTGCATCAGCAGTAAGTCCATACTCATTGTGATCTCTCATCCATCCAGAATGTGATAAGGAAGAGGCCTCAAAACGGGAGCAGGAATATTTCCTTTCCATGCTTAAGGAGGCACTTACAGCAGTTAACGTCCAGTCAGTCATTCCCAGGCAGGTGGCCAGGATCTCTAAGAAGGAGCAATGTGATGGTTTGAAGGACACAGGCATTTGGATCAGGCCTTTCATCCTGACTAGCTTCTCTCCCCGCAGCCTGGGCCCGCTGGTTGGCAAAGTGAAGGAGTACCAGGTGGAGACCATCGTGGATACGCTGTGTACAAACATGCTGTCAGACAAGGAGCAGCTGCGGGATATCTCCAGCATTGGCCTCAAAACTGTCATCTCTGAGCTGCCACCAGCTTCCACAGGTACACTGCCTGTCCCTGCTGGAGGGACAGGGGATCCCAGCTTTTGGGAAACAGGGGAAAACGTGGAGTTCAGAGCATAAAAGTTACCAATTCCTTACTTACCTGCCAGAGGACAACTAGTGAAATACAGAGAGAAGACAGTACAAGCTGAGGTACCAGTGTGATGAAAGATGGGTCGAAATGAAAACTTGAGCAGTGTTTGGAACTACTTATCCCAAAAACACAGCAGGGAATACCTGAGGGGATAGGAGTTTCCTCTGCAGCCATCTCATCTATATGTCCTGATAGGTCTCCTAGGGGGGATTTCTTTTTTCAATGTAGGAGGCATTAAATGGTTCCCAGCAGCAAAAAGGCTCCTTTTTAACTGTTAGCAGGGTAAAATCTCTCTCTTGCAGGCTCCAGCATGACAGCAAATGTGTGCAAAAAGATCACAGCCCAGCTGACCGGAGCCATTGGCAAGCAGGAGGATGTATCTGTGCAGCTGGAAGCTCTTGACATCCTGTCAGATATGCTGAGCAGGTACCAGAGCATTTTCTTCTGGAGCTGTGCATAGCAGGGGGCTGCAGGGATGTGTCTGCTTTTGATTTCCTTATTTCCCTAATCCTACTATTGGGACTTAAAAACACAGTATTTGGGTTGGCTGTCCCTAGGGAATATCGGAGCAGAGCAGGTTCCCAGCGGGGACAAGAGACAACATGCTGAGCCTTTCTGTGCTTGGGAATGGCAGTGCCACTGGTGATGGATCCCACAGAGGCTCAGCTCGCACAAACACGAGAGGGTGAGGGCAAAGCAGGGAGGTTTATTTTAGCCCTGTGATCCGATCACACATGCATTTTTTTTCCTGGCTGCCTCTCTTTCTCTTGTTGCATAAGTCAGAGTGACAGTGTCATATGTCATCTGCATGCAGGAAATTATTGACAAACCTCCAGGTCATCCAGAAGGACACATCAAAAACTCCTCTGTCATGGAGATAAATAGCCTCTCCCTGTGTTTTACAAGTCAGTGTTCAGACCAAAATGCCAAACCCAAATCCCCCTTCCCACAATGAGCATGAAGTCTCCATAACTGAAGGATTTTTACATTTGTTGCTACCAAGAGGGCTTTTTCTCTGAGGCTTGGACTTTTAACTTCTGCCTTGTTCTGTTGATTACAGACTGGGAGGAACACTCTGCTCATTCCATTCCTCAATCCTGACCTGCCTCCTGCCCCAGCTGACGAGCCCCAGGTTGGCAGTACGTAAACGGGCCATCATTGCCTTGGGGCACCTGGTCTTGACCTGCAGTGGAAACATCTTCTCAGAGCTCACAGAGCATCTGCTGGCTGAACTGAAGAGGAACGAGTCTACATCTACCACCAGGACATACATTCAGTGTGTGGCTGGCATCAGCAGGCAGGCTGGGCACCACATAGGTAGGATGAGCAGCTTGAAATGGGACTGGGAAATGTACGTGCATTTTAGAGCGGCTCCTCTTAGTGGTAAAAGAGGAGTGCTCACAGTTCCTAAAGTATTAGTGGCTTGTGCTTTGTGATTTCCTCTGTGATCCTGGCCTGGCTCTCTGGTCTCCGCTTGGAAGGGAGGAGACACCAGAGTATCTCTCTGGCTGCCCTTCTGTAGCAGCTTCACTTCAAGATCTTGCAGTGCTTCCTCGGTCTGAATTAACACCTCTGTGAATTAGGTCAGTTGATTCACCCCATTTTGAATGAGAGGAGAAATGGAGGGCAGCATACTCTATTACTTGCCTAAAAGATCTGTCTAGAAGAGTTGAGATTATGTTCTAGAAGATCTCTAATCACAGCTCTTGCCATGACTGAAAGGCCAACAAGGGGCTGCAGACGGGGAGCAGGGGTTAGCTTATGAAGATCAGCGTGGCTGGTTTTGGCAGGCTGCTGGCTCCTTGCCCATGAGGTCCAGGCCAGGCATGCTCTGCCAGGCACAGGAAGGAAGTGGCAGGTGGACGAGCTGTCAGCTGCTTGGGTGAGCGAAGGCTGGAATGGTTTTTCACTGCTACTTGCTTTGTCTTTCCCAGGAGAACACCTGGAGAGGATCATGCCCCTGATCGTTCAGTACTGTAACGTGGACGATGATGAGCTGCGAGAGTACTGCTTCCAGGCCTTCGAGTCCTTCGTGAGGAGGTGTGTGCCTTTGGGGAACGCCTCTGGGCCATCCAGTGCATCCGTGTCCTCCTGGTGTAAATACCTGTACTGTGAGCATCCAGGGAGGAGCGCCTTACTGCACGTGTTCCTGTGGGAATGACAGTTCACGTGTGAAATCTCTTCTGCGCAGGCAGGGTTGGGCTGGAGTTATGAGCTGCTTTACCTCCACATGTGAGGGTGTCCTTCTGTATTGGTTTTGCAGGAGTGGGAGTTTCCTTTGTCCTTGGAGGGTTCCTCAGCTGGAGGGAACTGCCTCGCTCCTGGTCCGTGGAGGGAGCTGGAGGCAGGAAGGAGGCTCAGGCAGAAGAGCTTCTGAGCTGCAGCTCTCCAGCTATTTGGTCGAACATTTACTGCTTGGAAAAGGAGCCCTGCAGAGCTGCTGAGGTGTTCTTCCAGGAAGGGAGGATTCAACCAGGGGGTGAAGGCAGTTGATTTATTTTTCCTTATAGAAATCATTGCATCCTCCCAAGGGGAATGTGGCTTTATTCTGTGCACAGCAGGAAGGAGCATCTCTGGTTTTACTCATGTTAACAAAATGTTCACATGGTCTGTGAAGCACTTTCAAATCCTTTTGAGATTAATTATATTATTTGTACATTTAAACCAGCTTAGTCTTTGATTAACTCTTAGGATTTTTATTTGTCCTGATAGGTGCCCAAAGGAAATCGACACTCACCTCCCGAGTGTGATGGGGCTATGTCTGAAGTACATCACCTTCGACCCAAACTACAACTATGATAATGAGGAGGAAGAGGGAGAGATGATGGAAACTGAAAATGGGGAGGATGAAGAGCAAGGTGCCTGCTTGTGAGGATGGCTGTGCTCAGCAGAACACAGGGTTAACATTTCTCCCCTTCCTGCTTTCTCCTGCTGGAGAGGGCAGCTCTGAGGATCAAGTGATCCTCTAGCTCTGGTTTTATCATAATGGCGCACCTTGTTTTCCCTTGTGTTGTCTGTAGAAAGCGATGATGAGTACAGTGACGATGATGACATCAGCTGGAAGGTCCGCAGGGCTGCGGCCAAGTGCCTGGAGGCCATTGTCAGCAGCAGGCACGATCTCCTGCAGGACTTCTACAGAACTCTTTCCCCAGCCTTGATAAGCAGGTTCAAAGAGAGGGAGGAGAATGTCAGAGCTGACATCTTCAGTGCTTACATCTCCTTGCTGAAGCAAACGCTGCCCACGCAGAGCTGGCTGCACACTTGCGATACCTCTGGCAAGGGTGATGTTCCCCTGACGATGCTTCGGAACCAGGTGTGTGAGCCGGGGACTGGCTGAGCTAAATCACAAAGCACTGAGGACAGGCGGGTACCGATGACTGTGCCGAGAGCAATCCTGAGAACGTGGCTGATGGAAGGAGCCCTGGGGCAGGCAGCCAGGGGAGACCACGTCCAGGGGGGCAGCTGTTTACTGTCTGTCTCCCTCTGTTCCTGGGCAGAGAGTGCTGAGGCAGTGCAGGAGCCTGGGGGCTCAGCTGGCACTGTCCCTCTGCCAGCTGCTGTCATCTGTGTCCAGGCTGAGGCAGGTTGGCCTCTGGCTGAAGGGTCAGGCTGCTGCCTTACTGTTATTGCAGCTGCTGCTCAGGAAACTCATTGAATAAACTGTTGTAGAAATGCACCAGAGTGAGTCCCTGAGAGCAGTTAGGATGACTGAGGTGTCCCTTTATCACTTGCTTTGCCAAACTGCAGGTCCCCAACATTGTCAAGGCCTTGCACAAGCAGCTGAAAGAAAAGAGCATCAAATCGAGACAGGGTTGTTTCAGCCTCCTGACAGAACTGGCCAATGTTCTTCCTGGTTGCCTGGCAGATCACATCCCTGCACTCATCCCTGGTAAGCTTGTCCATGGTCTGGGAAGAAGGAGTAGGGTTGGCAAAATCCATTCCAAACACGTGTGCTCCTTGTCTGCATGTTCCGGTTTTATTCCTGTATATTATTCTGCTCAGCATCAGGATGTACACATCAAGTTTTGCTCTGTGCAGATACGCTGAACAGCTCCCACATTAATCCTGCCTTCTGTCTGCACTGGAAGCCAGGATAAGGACACCAGGTTCATTTCCAATCCCCTGAATAGATGTTTTTGGGAGTGCCTACTCCAGCCTCCTTTGAAAACAGCTGGAATGAGATCAGAAACACAAGTGACATTTTCTTTTATAAAATCCAGTGGCATTTTAAAAAATTCTTTATATTGGCTGATTATTTAATTTGTAGCACCAACATTTTTGTCTGAGCTCTCCTGCCTCATGAAGCATCCCACTGCTGGAGGGCTCAGGTCCTGCCTTTGCTTTTGGTGTGACTGTACAGTGGATATGAGAAAAGCCTCCTGTGACTGTCCCTGCCTGGATCCATGCACCTCCCTCTTTAGGAAAAATATGAATCAGTCCTGTTGTCTCCTTTGCACAGGTATTGTTTTTTCCTTGGCGGATAAATCCAGCTCCTCCAACATGCGGATTGACACACTGTCCTTCCTCCACGTCCTCCTCTGCAACCACCAGCCGGAGGTATTTCACCCTCATATCAAGAGCCTGTTGCCTCCTGTTGTGACCTGCATTGGAGACCCGTTTTATAAGATCACATCAGAAGCTCTGCTGGTAACTCAGCAGCTTGTGAGAGTTATCAGGCCTCTGGACAAATCTTGCACTTTTGATGCCAAGCCCTACGTGAAGGACCTTTTCTCTGGTACTCTGAAGCGGCTGAAGGCAGCTGACATTGATCAGGAGGTGAAGGAACGTGCCATCTCCTGCATGGGACAAATCATTTACAACCTGGGAGACCATTTAAGCACTGATCTCCAGCCAACCTTGAAGATCTTCCTGGAGAGACTCAAAAATGAAATCACCAGACTGACAACAGTCAAAGCATTAACCTTAATTGCTAGTTCTCCACTTAAAATAGATTTGAGACCTGTTCTAGGGGAAGGTCTCCCCATTCTAGCTTCCTTTTTGAGAAAGAATCAACGTGCCTTGAAACTGAGCACTTTGACTGCTCTGGACATCCTGGTGAAGAACTACAGTGACAGCCTCAAGCCTGCCATGATCGAGTCTGTGCTAACAGAGCTCCCTGCCTTAATTACCGAGAATGACATGCACGTGTCCCAGGTGGCCATCATGTTCCTCACGACTTTGGCAAAGGTTTATCCATCCTGCATCTCCAAGATCAGCAGCTCAGTCCTTGCTGAGATCTTTCAGCTTGTCCACTCGCCTTTGCTTCAGGGAGGGGCTCTGAATGCCATCATTGACTTCTTCCAGGCACTGGTCCTGATGAAGACAGGCACCACGGGTTACCCGGAGCTGATGAAGCAGCTGACAGCACCCGTTTACTCCTCGGGTTCTGCTGGGGCCCCGCTGCCATTGCACAAACAGGCGTATCACTCCGTCGCGAAGTGCGTGGCAGCGCTGTCCTCGGCCTGCCCGAAGGAAGCCCCTGTGACAGTGAACCAGTTTGTTCGGGATGCGAAAAGCCCCACGTCCAGTCCTGCTGTTCAAGTGCTGGCTTTCCTCTCCCTGGCAGAGATGGGCCGTACCATGAACCTCAGTGCTCAGAGGGAGCTCAGAGCTGTCATCCTGGAAGCGTTTGCTTCCACCAGCGAAGAGGTGAAATCCGCTGCCTCCTATGCGCTGGGGAACGTCAGCGTGGGGAATCTGAAGGAGTACCTGCCCTTCATGCTGAAGGAGATCGGAAGCCAGCCCAAGCGACAGTACCTGCTGCTGCATTCCCTGAAGGAAGTCATCAGCTCCTCCCCAGCCGACAGCCTCACGCCTTACGTGGAGGATATCTGGGCTCTGCTCTTCAAGCACTGCGAGTGCACAGAGGAAGGGACACGCAACGTGGTGGCAGAATGCCTGGGAAAGCTGACCTTGGTGAACCCTGCGGAGCTGCTGCCCCAGCTGAGGAAACAGCTGTCAGCAGGTAACGGGGATGGCGATGGCCAGAGGGGGGAAACGCTGCCTTTTGCTGGAAATTCCTCTTGTAAACTGCTGGTGGGTACAACAGGGAGCTAAGCCAGCCGGAGAGGTGAGCTGGAAATGAAAGGATCTCCCTCTGCAGGGAAGATCAGAGGAGCACTGGTCTGAACAGGGACAGGAGGGTCTTGGGAACAGGGACCGCATGTGGAGACTGTGCAGGAGCAGATTTAAACAGAGTTGTTAAGACAAATGCTCTGTTCTCTTACCTCTTCACCATGCGTGTAACGGGCCCAGGAGCAGAATACGTGCTACAGAGTTACAGCAGTGACTTTTGTCAGTTGGTCTTTCACTGGTTTTCATCCACTTCATCACAGGTTCTCCACATGCCCGGAGCACCGTGGTCACTGCCATCAAGTTCACGATTGCAGACCAGCCTCAGCCCATTGATGCTCTCCTGAAAGGCTGCATAGGTAGGTGGTGTGGACAGCAGTGTGAAAGGTTGGGCATCGTTAGCAGCACGGGGATTTTTCACTCCACCTCATCTAGTCCAGTCAGTTTTGACCTGTATTCTCCTGCTTTTGGGATTACAGAGCAACACTGTCCTGTGAGTCCTTGTTAAATGCTCTGCCTTGCTCTTGGGCATAGTGTATTATTTTTTAGGGAGCTTAAGTTCCTTCTGTATTTAAACTCAGACTTCAAGCGCCTCACAAGAAAGATCTTGAAAAGTACAATCTATATGGAAAGGGTCTTATATCTAGGCAGCTCACACACTGGATCTGCTGTATAGAACTGGGCCTTCTGTTTCAGAGGTCTGAACAAAAAGGAAACCAAACACCAATTTCCTCAAATACCAAAAGTGCTGATTTGACTTTAGGGTGAGGTAGCTAGAGACAGAGTTTGTTTTTATGCCAAAATGCAGTCATATTTTTTCCATTTATTGTATCCCAAACGGAGGGAGGGAAAGCATCTCCAATGGCTCTGTTAAGAGTGTGCCACTGGAGTTATTTTACCATAGGTGCTTCCATTACCAGCCTTCTTGAAATATACCCTGGTATGCTTTTAAAATCCTTTAAAAACACTGCAGCAGGATTGACTGGTACATCATTACTCTACAGGTGACTTCTTACAAACCCTGCAAGATCCAGACCTGAACGTTCGCCGTGTGGCTTTAGCCCTGTTTAATTCTGCTGCTCACAACAAACCTTCTTTAATCCGGGATTTGCTGGACACGGTCCTGCCCAGCCTGTACAGCGAAACGAAGGTCCGAAGGGAGCTCATCCGGGAGGTAGGTCCAAAGGGAGCTCATCCATGAGGTGAATGGGCTTGGCTGGGTGCCACACACAGTGACTTGCTGCCCGTGTAGGTAAGACAGAGCTGTTGCCTTGTCTGCTCTTAGTCACACCTCTGTTGTCTGTCTTGGTTAAGGTAGAAATGGGGCCATTCAAGCACACAGTGGACGATGGCCTTGATGTGAGGAAAGCTGCTTTTGAGTGCATGTACACTCTGCTGGAAAGCTGCCTGGACCAGCTGGACATCTACGAGTACCTGAACCATGTGGAGGATGGGCTGAAGGATCACTATGATATTCGGGTCAGTGCTGTGCCCTAACCAATGTAATTTTCTCTGGGGGCCTAGCCTGCAATTGAGCTGTGTTCCCCCACACCAGTGTGCCCCTGCCATGCCATTTCCTATTCCCTGTAACTGCTGCAGCCTTTCATCATTGTCTGTCTCTGATTTGACCGTGGTGGCCTTGACAACACACCCCTGGTACAGCTGGCTTTGCAGGAAATCTACCAAAGTCTAAAATAAGTTTCTTCTGCCTTTAAAGCAATAATTGTCATTTGTTCAGAGGGTCCAGTGACACTATGTTGAAAACAATCTAGCAGTGTAATAATGGCTGCTGGCCTCACATCTGGATAGGAAGCACGACATCCTCTTCCAATGTGATTTGCTTTACCCCAGCTCAGAGGCGGGCACAGCCCCGTGCTGGGTGGTGCTGTTTGTCCCCACGGCCCTGTGCAGACACCTGCAGCACTGCACACACCAGGCCCAGCTGCAGCTCTGGCCTGCTGGCTGCCAGGGCTGCGTTTCCAGCATCACCAAAGCTCTGCCCAAAGCCCCTGGCACAAGCGCAGAGAACACACGCCGGTGTGGGTACAGCCTGGCCTGTCAGCAGAGCGGGCCCAGCTCTGAGCCGGGGGGCTGCAGTGAACCAACCCGTTTCTCTCCCGTCCTGCCCAGATGCTGACGTTCATCATGCTGGCGCGGCTCTCTGCGCTCTGCCCCAGCGCCGTCCTGCAGCGGCTCGAGCGGCTGATCGAGCCCCTCCGGGCAACCTGCTCCACCAAGGTAAGAGCTGGAACACGCGAGGGGCTGGGGCAGGTCCTGCCCAAAGCCTCCTCTGATCCCGGCCTTCTCCCTCGGTGCTGCTGAGCCACCCGCTCCCCTCATTTCCCCACCTGTAAAATACTCTGCTGGTCTCTGCTGCTGTGGTGGTTCTGTGCCTAAAGCAGCTTTTCTAAATGCCAATGGCAAACAGGGCTTTGGATTTGCAGGTGAAAGCTGGTTCGGTGAAGCAGGAGTTTGAGAAGCAGGATGAGCTCAAGCGCTCAGCCATGAGGGCAGTGGCTGCTCTCCTGACCATCCCTGAGGTGGAGAAAAGTCCAGCGATGGCAGAGTTTTCATCCCAGATCAGATCCAGTCCTGAAATGGCATCACTGTTTGAGAGCATTCAGAAAGATTCTGCTTCCCTCTCCATCTCAGAGTCAATGGACATGAGCTAAGCTGTGTTTCCCCCATTGCCCTCCTGTCCTTGCAATGCCCCAGCCAGAGACACCAGCTGGGCCGGGGGGGAACGAAGGCCACTGAGCCACTCTCCTGCCACAGCCGTGTGCAAGTCCCTGGGCAGCCACAGGAGAAACTGCCTGGATCCAGCAGCACTTACATCAGACACCTCATGGATCAGGGGAACACATCCTCACGTAGGGGAGGGGCCGAAAGATGAGCAGTCCCACTTCTCACCAAGGGGCACACAAAGCAACTGCAAGTTGAGCGTGGTTCCATGAACAATGGAAACTACTTCCTGATATGTTCCTTACTGCAGTACAAAGATATATATAGCTTTAAATGGTTTTTTAATAACTGCACATGCACTTTCTACCCCAGATTGCCCAAGAATGTATTTCCAGTGTCCCTAAATAACGACTTAAAACTGAAGTCACGTCTTTACTGACGCGCATCACTCCCACAGGCCTTTTGGGAAAGGAGACTTGCACCAGCCAAGCTGCAGGAGTTGCATGGGGCAGGGGGGTTACCCAACCGCCCAGGCCTTCCTCCTGGGGCTCCACAGTTTGGCGTTTGGGCAATACAAAGCTTTCTAGCTTGGCTTCCGTTTTATAGTTCTGACTGCAAAATACCTCAAGTGTCTCCTCCAAGGGATGATTAGTGACTATCTCAGTGACAAACCCTGCTCTAAGCTCTGCTTTGCACCAACGCTGGCTTCTCTCCCCCCTTGGAGCACCTCAGTGGTGTGTCACCAGCCATGAGGGCACCAACCTACTGACCCTGGTCCCAGATCAGCAGGAGGCACCTGCAGGAGTGCTGGTGGTCTGCTAATATCAAAGGGGTGAGAGGTGGCAGGTCAGAGGTGCAAACACACAATCCACAGTGGCTGCTGTGCTCAAATCCTGCTTTGTGCAGGAGAAAATGCCTTAAGGGACAGAGAATGCTAACAGCCAACTAGAGGACAAGGCCACCATGACACACTGGGGCTGTGGCCACGGACCTGCCCTATGCTTCCTTTCCTCCTCTTTTGACAGGGTGGTTGACGTGAAAAGTATTTACAGCGCTGTGTGAAAGGACAGCTACTGCCTGAATGGTATAAAAATAAAATACGCTCGTGAAGCTGCATGCCCTGAGTTCACTGACCATCACCCTGACCCTGCACCTCGCTGTGCGAGTGCCCCAAGACAGCCAGGCTGGGGCTGCTGCCCCCGCTCTGCCCACGCAAAACAGCACCTGAGTTGGACTGACGCTTTATTAAATACACCTGGGCTGCAGAGCCTGGTTACTCGTTCTCCTCGCTGCGCAGTCTGGCGTTGGGGTTGGTGATCTTGATGGCGAGCTGCGCTGCTCTCTCCACGATCACCTTCCTGTTCTTGGAGGACACGTTGTGAGCTATCTCTGCACAGTACGACCTGTCGGAGACAGAGAGCGTGTCAGGTTGGGCTCCAGCAGAGCTGAGAGCCACGCCAGAGCCCTCTGGTTCTGTCCCACCACAGCAAAGCCCTCCAGAGACATCCTGCTGTGCAGCCAAGCACAGGGGCATCAGTGCATGGGAACTGAACCATGCAGTTTCCACCCCTTCACCGAACCTGACCTGTCTGGCGTGAAGCTCAGCCCTTCTTGCGAATGACTTGAGTCCCAGATAGCTGTTAATGGTGTTGGTTACTGCTCTTATTGCTTTGTAGTGAAAGAAACCACAGAAGCAGACTCGGTCCTTGGTCTGACCCACGACCCCAGTTCTGACCATGGTCACTGGTGACACACCACAGCCCTGTTTGCCACTGTTATTTCTATTTTTACCAGGAGTATGAGTTTTCTAGTCCTAAGGCCCCTCTGTGCCCCCACACCAGCAGCACTAACAAAACCACAATAGCATCTGTGCTCTTGAAAGCAACAACCTCCCTCGTGTCACCCTGACCGCTCTGCCTCTCCCAGGTGGGAGCGCACAGGCCCCACACACTCACTTGTTGCTCATCATCAGCACTTCCAGCTCTTTGACGTTGTGGACCAGGAACTTTCTGAAGCCCGTGGGCAGCATGTGCTTCGTCTTCTTATTGCTGCCATAGCCAATGTTGGGCATCAGGATCTGCCCCTTGAAGCGCCGGCGCACTCTGTTGTCGATGCCCCTCGGTTTGCGCCAGTTGCGCTGCAGGAATGCACAGATCAATTACATGAGATCATAGAATCATAGAATAGATTGGGTTGGAAAAGAGCTCCAAGATCATCGAGTCCAACCCCTGATCCATCTCCAATTACTATATCATGGCACTAAGGGCCACATCTAATCTCTGTTTAAAAACCTCCAGGGATGGTGAATCCACCACCTCTCCGGGCAGGCCGTTCCAATGCCTGATCACCTTCTCTGTAAAGAATTTCTTCCTAACATCTAACCTAAACCTCCCCTGGCAGAGCTTGAGCCCATGTCCCCTTGTCCTATTGCTGGTTGCCTGGGAGAAGAGACCAACCCCCACCTGGCTAAAACATAAAAAGCCTTTTTTCAGGTCTAAAACAAGCAGTAAAACAAGCTGCTGCAACATGGTCAGCAGGTAAAAGGCATCTAAACATACACATTTAATCTGCTATTAATTGAAATATTCATCTTAAGCACAGTAGTCTAAAGTTGATTTAAAATCAACTCTAATTTGAGCTGACCGAAGCGCCTAAATACTGGCCCTTTCTTACATTTAGTAAAATTTTTACAACTACATCAACCATTGAAGGGAACAGATTTAGACTCCAACAAAAAAAGGGAAATGCACCGTTTATTTGTAGTATCTGTTATTGGATGTAAACTGCACAATGAGATATATATCCTGTTTTATGAGAATTTATCTGAATTGTATGATTCCATCATATGCAGAAGTGAATCTTATTTATTTAGAAGTGGCAGCACCATTGGGTGGGTCTCCTAAAGTTCTTGTGGGTTTGAGTTCATAATTTCCTTCATATCCACCCACTGTGCTTCTGCCAAGCCTACCATGCTTCATTTCAGGCTCTCCCTTTGCACCTACTAATTAAGGACTTTCAATGTGTGTATGTATTATATAATCAAATATGATCTCAGAGGCATCTTTAAAGAAGTAAATGGTTGCAAATAGCTGATTTTTTCCTCTTTTGAGACATACAAGCTGTCATACATGAAAAGTAAAATATTTGTGCAATATTTGTGTCAGAACACAACTATCAATAGGTACATTATTTCATTCCCCACTGCTGATAACTGCAAACATTTTGCTTATGCCAAGTACCTTCTACCTGCGTCCTTGTCTCCTCTGATCTGACTTTGAATTTGATATCCCTGCTGCCCACTGGCTCTTTAAAGAGAACATACTAGCATAAATAGGTAACACAAAAGTAGGCAGGCTGAATATCATTGATGCTAGCACAGATACTCGGCAGCATCTTGATTCCATGCCATGTAATCTAAGAAACTGTTAGAATCCATAACTAAGAAAAACAGAATCAGATCAGAATTATTGTGTTAACTGAGTGTAACGTCTTACTAAAACGTGCTCTATAAGGTGAAGGTGATGACAGTATTTAAGGTTGCTATTAACAGTTTTCTTTTATCCTTTAGTTCTCACTAGCAGAGTGACAACAGAGAGACAAACTGGTATACCAATTTTCCAGAAGAGGAAAAGGAGGAAAAGCTATTTCAATAGTTTCAATCTTATCACATAGTGATCATACTGAGGTTGAATTTGGTATCAGACTTACTGCAGTAAGGGGCCTAAACCCATAATCTGACTATCATTAGATTTTAAAGATCAAGTGGCTTTGGTTGCTAAAGTAGAGCTGTCAAAAACATGCATCTGAGTTACTATAAAAAATATTTTTTTACCTGGATTGTAATTTGAGATTGCTCAAAATAAACTGAAGAAATTTATATACAGTTCAATATTTGCCTTAATACTCCCGTAGGGGATTGTTAATTAATGTAATAACCTACTCCTGATGGGATGCTTGTAAGTCGTTGTTCACTGAGGTTTTGTTTGGAAGCATTTCAATTGCGCTTTATAAAAATTGTCTTTTACAAGGTTGACATTATATATAATTTTAGGTTTTGTTGTTTTATTTTAGTACTCTTAAAGCAATCCCATCTTTAGTGATCACATATCCTCTAACAATATTCATTGCACTAGAAATTAGCGTAATTTCTTGTCTTTGATTTGTCTTTGATTTGTGTCTGACGTGCTCCTGCACAAGATTGTTCTTTGCTGTTAGTCATTTTCAGTGTTTCATTTAGTGATGATTTTTCTTCTATTTATAAATCATTCCAACATACATGGAATAGTTTGTCTTGTCAATTAGTTAATTTTGTGTGCATGTGATAACGCCTAGGTAAATGACCCATGCACCAGTTATCTCAAGAGTTTCCATAACAGAAATTTTCACTTGTGGAATTCACTTGTCTGACTTGCCTAGATCAATGTTCAGTACCACAATAAATATGCTCATAGTCTCAAGAAATTGTTCTTTTTGCCCTCTCCCACTCCTGCAAATAAACAAAGAAACTCCAGAACTGGAGAAATTAATTTATGCCAATGTTTTATTTAGTTCATTGCATCTGAATATTTTGGTTTTTCTCTGAGGCCAAAAGTTTTGCAGTTCAACACTGCAGAGGTGCTATGAGCAACCTTGTTTTAATGTCTTTCTCATTTTTGAATAGTAGTTGAATGAAGGTAGCCATATGTAATACACATGCTTTTCATGAGAAATTCACCTCAGCTTTACAGCGGGGAAGTATTTGTTGTATGTTGTTTTGGGGTTTGTTTGCCTATTTTTAAGTATTTATTCTTTATTGATGCATTATTCCCAAGCTCTGTTACATCTTTTTTCCATTCTGAACAGATGGCTATGATATCTTGGTAGATCCTGGTAAAGATCGAATTATGCTTATATGATTTCTAATACCTTATTTCTGTTACAAAGACTTACCAAATAATTTGTCTTTAGTTTCATTTGGATGTTTTCACAGTTCTTTTGTCCTCATTTGATAATAAGTGGAAATACATAGTAACACGAACAGGCTGACAGTCTTCACAAACGTAAAGACTCACAATTCACACTAGTTGCTATCCTGAAATTCTTCAGACAACCCTCACTTGCATGAGAACTTTCCTTGAGCCAAGGGGACTTTTTGCTTTTATTGATTTCAGTGGAAGAGCTGACAATTCTTGTCTAATAGAGCACTTACTAGAAATGGAAAGACAAAGTCTTTTTCTGTGAAAATGTAGTTTCTGCAAAACAGATACATGGGCAGATATGTGGACAGATGCCTTTCTCATCAGAATATGTGGTCTGAACAGCTATTCCCAAGAGTTTGCTTTTGTCAACAGTCTTAATGTTCCTCCCTCAGAACAGCTCAACTTGCAGTCTTAATTCTTCTCTTCTGGAGTGTTGTTTTCCAATTCTTTTAGTGGGTTACACTGGCATCCTCTCATATGAGGGCTGCTGAAAACCCCTCAGAGCTCTCATATACCAGGAACAAAATCTGGTTACAAGGTGGGATTGTGAGGAGACACTGCGGTTCTGCTTTCAGACAGAGAAGGTATCAATTCCCTGCTATTGTTTTACATATTTTTCCAGACCTAACTGAAGACCAATGTAAATTTTTTCTGTGGGTTTCATGCATTAAACTTTATGAAGGCCTTTCCCTCTGAGCAATAAAACCCTTTTCAACAAACCAACCAAAAAACAGAAGGTGACCAGACTCAGGACTGGAGGTGCCATTTTCAGATTGAGCAGTCTTGAAATCTGTATGGGGGGAGGGAGAGCAAAAAAGCACAACACTAAAACAGAGTACTTTGAAATTGTCCAGTATTTTTAAACTGGGATCACTAATACAAGATGCAGTAGGATTTGTTGGTGTCGGATAAATTTAAAAATCAGTATGGACATTTAAATATGTACAACAGTGTTTAATCATTTGTGGAAACAAAATAAAGTCTATGTTTATCCACTTAGATGCTCTTACCTAATCAGTGTAGTGCCCAAGTAATCCCAAGTGGATACCATTTAACTTGAAAATAGCATTCAGCCATATTATTTCTCTGCTGGCAGTTGAGCACCCAGTGCTACACTATACCCTACGTGTTCCTTTAAAGTTCCTTTAAACTCAACATTTGGTGTTTAGGATGTCTGTAAATAGCGTCTGTATATGTAACAGCACAGAAAAAATTATCTCTAAATTAGTTAGTGATAAAATAGGATGCATAATACCTGCCAGGGTCTTTGCTGCTGTGCTTCTACCTGCCATAGGCGTGCAATGGAGTATTTAAATCATTTTGATCTTTTCTTACCTTAAAAAGTAATCAGCAACATTCAGAAGCCTTATTACACTTTTGCTCAGTGTATTTTGAATTATTACTGGTCTCGAAAGTTTAGCTCATTATCAATACTACAACAAGCTTTCTATTTCTTGGTCATTCCAGATCTTGTTGCTCTAGTTCAGAGCTTGGGCCTTAATTGCCATCCTGTTGACTTACCCAAGTTCAATGGGACAGCTGTAATTTGCACATTTCAGGAGACAAGCCTATTGAACCAAAGCTTTTCACTTAATGTGAAAGTTGAGAGAGCTGATTGAATAGGAGTACAGACTGAAGTCAAACCTTCAGTGAGAACATTCTTAAACATACAAACTCAGGATGTGAAGTGAACCTGAATTTTACCAAAATTTCAGCTGTGTGAATTTTCTGTAAATAATGATGGTTTTGCTGTGAATTTCACATTGTGTGACTTGGGCATACATGTGTTTTAATATTAAAGCCAAGCTACACAACCTAACAGGAAAGGTATCATTAAAATCAAGTTAATACAAAATTTATCACTCTTTTATGCAATCCTGTCAAATGGGGTTTCATGACTGCGATTGCAAGAAATTTTTATGCTTTTTCCAATGATCTGAATTATTTTTATGGTAATGATTATTCCAGTTCACATTGTAATGACTTGATGACATGTGTTTCCTGGTTCTTCCTTAGATAAGAATTTTCAAATATTTATTTTGCAACCCCATGCTATGTTATTAAAGAAGGAGAGGATAAATTGTTTGCCTTGTAAGAGTGAAAGAAATTGTTTTCTCTAACAGTTTTAGCTGAACTGTTCCACCAGCTTGCCAAAAATTTCCCCTCATTAATGGTTTCTTCTCCTAATTTTTCTTTTATTCATATCATGTATATATATGTCTGTGCATAGATTTCAATTTACAGCTAGACAAAAACAGAAATTTGATAGCACCTTGGTTTAAAAGAATACATAGTTTATTTGATGGAATTAAGCCCAGGAGAAACAGCATGCCAATAATATTAATGCACCTCGGCACTTGGAGGCCACTGGAAAGAAGGTGAGGATACTTAATGAAATTAAAGAATATTTAAGGAAATGTAAACAGCATGATTGAAGATACCACATCAAGCATGGAGAACCAATAATCTTCATTACTGAGCAGAATGAAAACACAGCCACTCCATCAAGCTTCCAATGTCTCTTGCAGTCTTTTAGTAGCATTAACATTGCTGTCTTCTCTTATTATCATCCTAAACGTTTTTGCCATTACCCACTGGCTGCAACATTTTTCTGTAGATGTTTTATGTTTATATTATGCTGAGATACAATCTCAATGTTCTTTAAGTTCCTTTCCTTTTATACCATTTTCAGAATAGTGTTGTTTACTACTTCATATGTTGCTCTATTTTCTTAAAATGAACTGCATAAACCAGAAAATTTCCTCTTCCCAGGAGTTCTGGCGATCTATTTTTGTGTGCTTTGTTTGGCTGTACAAATCTGCTGCGTCTTAATTTAGTGCTGGAAAATGATTATCAGGTTACCTTTAATTTTGGTTGATACTTTTCTGCCAGGCAGTAGCAATAATCAGTGTAATAGTTTTGTTTTCCAAACTTACTTTACTGTTTTTACTTCTACTCGCAAAGGCTGCACATTGCTGGAGATTTAAATACTTTACATTGCAGAGTTACTCATGGGTAAGGGCATTCATTGTTTATTTTAGACTTGATCATGAATTTTGTCCAGGCCTTCTGCGCTTAGTACAAACTTTTTCTGCAACAAAAGCAATTCTAGAGGGTCAAATCAGGCTGCATGTTAAAATTAGTGCTAGTGATGAGACGAAAGTGCTATAAAATTCTGCTTGCAAAGCTGCCTGTTTTTCTTCAAGGCAAGCATGAAACATGAACATTATATTCTCAGGTCATCACCACAGAAAAATATATTTTCCTAAATCCTCTTGCTCTTTTGGATCACACAACAGCAAAGACTGCACTGTATCTTTCTTTGATTTTCTTATTCAAAAAGGGTGGAGCATTTCTGCATGCTTTGCCATTCAAACATTCCTGGTGGTTCTATTTTCAACTCAAAATTTTTGAATTAGTAACAGATGTGCTGACTCTTTTGACTGAAACAGTGGGCAAATTTTTCTCTGTATTTTGAATAAATTTTTTACACTTTTACTGATCATTGAACTCTGAGTCCTAGTTTTTTTTAAGCAGCCCTCACTGTAAACAATATCTTACATCACAGAACTCTCACTGTGGTCAGTGGGAAATTATCCTGATATTATAAGTGTGATGAGGTTTAGCAGAACATATTTAGAGTGTCTTCAAAATGTAGCTTTTGGAGCTAGACCCCAATAAGGGGTAGCATCCCAGTGCTGCACATACCAGCCTGTTTAGGTTTTTCTAGGTTTTGCCTATCTTTTGCCTCAGTTTCACTGAAATAAATAGGACTCTGTGACTCTGAAAACAATGTCTTTCATCCGTATTAAGTGAGAATATTGTGTTAAAGAAAGAAGGAGAAACTTGGAGAAGGAAAAAACCCTTACACCAAAATTGCAAAACAGGTAGCCTGAAAAATAACTAGCATACATGCATAAATATGTTTTTGGTAATGCTGGTCCATTGGCATGAAACATATAGAAAACACTTGCACAGCAGAAATCCTAGGAAATTTTATAGCTCCTGTTCACCATGGATTTGGGGGTCCTGGTAGATCTGGAGCAGAAAGGCAGACTTGTGAGTAGGACAACAGAAAGAATTAAAAGGTGAAAAAAAAGACGAATAATCAAATTCCAATTTAAGGAATATAACTTTTGAGGTTTAAGTTGCAATCCTGAGGTTGAATTAGAGGTGGAGCATTTTTTATTATTATTTTATATTATTTATATATTTTACATATATTATTTCTATATTTAGATCATTGTTTTATTTATTTTATATTGTATATTAGATATTTATTACTGTATATAATATATTGTTTATATACTTGTATTTATATTATTTCTATTATTATTTTTATTATTATTTTATTTACTTTGCATTTTTCACACTGAGTGTGAGAGTCCTCCAGCTTTTTGCTCCTGAGCTACCTTCATTACTGTAATTTATTTAAGTGTTTCTCCTTACTTATATAATGACATACATGTACACCTGATAACAGAGGTGCTGGCATGATCTTTCATTCTCCTTAAGCCTTTGAATTTTTTTGTTAATGTTAATACAAATGCATGATATCTTAATTGTATCTTAGATCATCTAACAGTGAGAACTGATAAATTAGAGAGACTGTAATACTTTTCTACAGTGATTCCTAAAAAGATTTGAAGGCCAAATAAGTCTTGACATTCTGTTGGACAGAAGGAAAAAACCACCCTGTTGGAAATGTAAAAAGGCAGGAACCAACCATTTCTGTAGGTAGAATTCCTGCTTTGCATAAAAAAGTATGAAAAATATTCACTGATGCATAATTAAAGAAGCCTGAATTTTCTTCTTCCAGAAATACTGAAAATATTCAAGTTATGATAAGGATGCAATGATGAAAGAAATACAGAGGCAACTTGAGTTTTGCTGTTGTGAAAATACCTCTGGTTCAGACTTAAGAATATTTCACATGAACATTTGAAGTTATCTTGAGAACTTGCACCTCAAGCTTTCAGACTTTAGAGAAGTGAGGTGAAACAAAATTAATTTGTCAGATAATAGAAATCTTTTGTCAAAAATGCTTTCCCATTGGTGGAAAACTAAACTTTAGTCTTCTTTGTGCTTTAAGACCCCGGGCTGACTTGCTGTATTTGTCTAAATAGGATTTAATTAAGTGCAAAATGTCTATCTTTCGATGACTGTGAAGTAATTCTTTTTTACCTTGGGGCAGGAGGAAAGATGTCACTTGGATGTCAAGAAGCTTTTGAAGTTTTCAAGCGGGACCATGCTGACAGTATAACCATTGAGGACAACAAACAGCTTCTGAAACAGAGGTGAGTGTCACAGCAAAACACAGCTGGAGGAAGACATCTATCTGAGAGTTCATTATCAGTCTAGGTAGGAACATAATTTTACACCAGACATCCCAGACTTCTGGGTACAGTACTTGGTACGGAAATTTTTCCTTTTGTTACTTAGGACATTTCATATTCAGAAGGCATTGAGTGGTAAGAGAACAGAAGTCCGGATAGAACACGCAAGTGGCATGAGGAGCCCGAGTGCATCTTTCCACTGGTTTTCTTCATCCTCATAGCCATGTTGAAGCAACGTGGCAATGGCATTTACAATCAAGAATTATTTAGAGGAAGTAAAATGCATGTGACTGAATCAATTACTGCAATTTCCATTGTCAGAAATGTTTTACTGGCTTTGACACTGAGTTGGATAGTAAGCTAGGAGATGTTTAACATATGCATCTGTCTGTTGTTCCTAACATTTTTGTCAAGTGATTTTAACTTCTCTCTGCCAGTTTTGCACTCACAAACAGAAATAATACTTTCCTCCTTCACATTTGTTGTTAATGCTGGCAAAACACTTCGAAATGTGGTGAAGATGGTGAGAATGGAAAAAATATTGAAAACATGTTTTCATACAGCAGATTTTAAACATCTCACAAACTAAACCACCAACACTTGTCCATGCTGATTGGATAACAGTACTGTTTCAGTGTCAGTTTTCAAGTGTTAACTCCCCTTGCACTGCAAAAGAAATATACGGGTTTGCGATTGCAAATGCCAAAAGCAGATCTCTCAATCTATCCTTTTAACTAGCAAGTCCCCTAATAGTTGTTTGGGGTTTTTTTCTTTTTCTTTTTCTTTTTTATCAGCCTGGATTTTTCTCCACCAGCTCTCTCCTGCTTTCCTCTGCTTTCTTTAACACAATTTTCTCTCTTAATAGGCATGAAAGACATTGTTTTCAGAGTTACTAAGTTTAATACTCATTTACTTCAGTGAAATGGAAGCAAGAAGTGATCTCTACATCTATGTGCCTTATTGAAGCTCTTGCTGTTTAACACTTTTCTGAATTGATTAACTTTCTACCTGGATCTATAACTCAGCCACAGGAACACAAAATGATGAGGTATTAGATGTATGTAAGAATTTATCCCTGTAAACTGAATGTTTAGTAATGCCTTTCTTCTGATCAATATATCAGACGTTGCCACATCACCGCATCATCACTGCATAAATGAGTAATTTCTGACGTTGCTGTTTATTGAGCAGAGCACTTCAAGGTCTCAGCATGATAATGAGAGCAACACAGTTCTGAGCCATGCCCTGCATTTCCTCCAGTTAATCACAATTCTTCCATATTCTTTCTGTTTGTTATTACTATGAAGCAAACCAATATTTCCTTCTGGTTTCAGAACATAAAATAGAGATGGGCAGAATCCACAAAGTTTGATGACAGATTTGCCTTTCCTAAAGGACAGAGAGATTCAAACTACTGCCCTGGGTAACCCTTCTCTAATAGGCATCAGATGATTGCTGAAATCAGTGCTAATGTGAATGTTGATACTCTGGAGTAAGAGTTTCCCTCTGCCATTTGCAGACATTTTTAGCAAAAATGCTTATAGCGCTAAGTTTACCAAGTTCATTAGAATGGATTTACATCAAGTCCAGTCTGTAATTTGGAATTTAGCCTCTGAAGTACCAGTTACACAAAAGTTCTGTTACCCAGCCAGTGTTCAAATTGCACAGGAAGAAGAGTGTGGACACCACATGTTTAAAAGTTACCATAACTTTCTTTTATATGTAGGCCTCTCATGTTAATAATTTTGTTTGTAGTTGCATAACCACTTCTGTCATACCACAAACAGCATTTGGCACACAAATTACTTATTTTTAGCTGTCTTATTTTTCCTTTGGGTATTTGGGGCAGATTTTATTGGTTTGCTATTATCACAGAGGATAGGAAGGAACCTTTAAAGGTCATCTAGTCCAACCCTTCTGCAATGAGCAAGGATATTTTCAACTAGATCAACTTGTTCAGAGTCTTGTCAAGCCTGACTTTGAGCGTTTCCAGGGATGGGGCATCCACCACCACTCTGGACAACCTGTTCCAGTATTTTACCACCCTCATTGTAAAAAATTTCTTCCTTATACCTAGTCTAAATCTACGCTCTTTTAGTTTAAAACCATTGCCCCTTGTCCTATCACAAAAGTTCCTGCTAAAACATTCTTATAATCCCGCTTTAAATATTGAAAGGCTGCAATAAGGTCACCCCGGAGCTTTCTCTTCTCCAGGCTGAACAACCTCAACTGTCTCACACTGTCTTCATAAGAGAGGTGTTCTAGCCCTGGGATCATTTTTGTGGCCCTCCTCTGGATTCACTCTAGTAGGTCCATGTCTTTCCTGTGCTCCAGAACTGGATGCAGTACATGTTGAGGAATATATTTAGTGCTGGTAGCTCAGTGTGCAGCTTCAGTGGGAGCTGCAGATTGAGCTCTGGGTGGCAAGAGCCAAAGGCTCATGATGCGTTATGTCATTCTTAACTGAAAGGAGAACTGTCCATGAACCTAACTGGAAGTTTCACTGTGAAGGTCACAACTGTTACTTGGGCTGTAAAATTATTCATATAGATGTGACTACATATAGTCATACATATATACAATACACTTGTATTTTTTTCTGTAACTACCCTTGTATAAATGCTCAAAAGCAGTCAGTTGATTAAATCAAATGCTGAAAACATTTGTTTTGTTTTAAAAAATATATATATATGTAAGAAAAATTCTGGTTTTGAATAAAGCTTTTCACATTCTGCTTCAGAGCTCTTCACAGAGGCAGTAGCTTAATACTGTAACTCAGTACTGTCTCTGGATTTAAAAGGTGGGAAGTCTGATATGGTTAAGGATAATTTCTTTCCGAAGCTCATTACTGTTCAAGTGAAAGAAAATAGATTCAAGCCATCCAATTAGGACAGTTGCCTATGAGGAGTACTTTCGTAAGATAAAAAAGGTGACCTTTACAGCTTCACAGTTAATACAAAACAATTATTTTTTTGTTTTCTTCTGTACATTAATAACTTCTTCCCTGCTTAAAAAAAACCAAGCCAAAACAAAGAAAAAACAAAACAAAACAAACCCCCACGTGTTTATGCCCAGACAGAATCGGATTTCTGCAATTTGGTCTTCCTATACTTGACTTTCAGAGAACTTAATAACATCCTATTTCTCAATGTAACCATGTTCTCTTAGGATTGTTTCTCTGAGGAGGAGAAAAATACATGGTGAAATATACTGTCAAAAAATCTTCCCAGCTGAGCCACTCCAATGTAATATTGCATATTGCACAAAGCTTTTAAGTCCCATCTTAGTCAATATTTCCAGCAGTAAAATTCTACTGAGCTTACAGATGTGATGTAAAGCTAGTTTCCATTTTGTTGTTCTCCACTAATATTTTCCATTTTCTTGTTTCTTTGCTTTCTGTGTTTCAGCTGGTTAGCAACTAACTTGTTTTTTCAATACCTATGGGCAAGTTTCATGGAAAGGATGAGTTTCACTTAGGTCGTTTGTTGTTGTAATTTCTAATAATTTAAAACAAGTGAATGTTCATTTAATTTACTAAATGTCTCCGCTGTCTCATTAGGCAGCCTCTGAGTTTGTCTTGGTTTACATTATGAGTTAGAGATTTGTTCTTCAAGAAGTTTATTTTTAAATTACTGGCACTTGCATTCAAAGGGTGAAATCTTTGCCAAAAATGCTTGTTCCACTGAAATCAGTGGCGAAATTCGCTTTGGGGTTTCATCATGGAGTATTTATCTTGTAGGTAATAGAAGCCATGATTTGGCAACTTCTGCCTTTCTGTTGAGTGGTCTCCATGTAAGATACACAGGAAGTTTTTTCAGCTTACAAGATATATTTGTTTCCTCATCAATATTCATAGCAATATCAGCTTACTGTTGGATAATACCACCTTTTTTTTGATTAGAGGAGTATCAGAAATAGCTTTTTACCTTTCAATATTAGAGTCAAATCTTATGTCTTTACCTGGTTTATTTTGCTAGACTGTGATTCATAGTCACAGATGGAATCCATTGGACTGTCATATATTAATGCCAAATTTCGGTTTATGTTATTATGCTAGTTTATAAACTGTGGTGTTTGAGAAACATATGCATGATTCGTTCAGCTATTGGCAATAGTCTATGAATCAGGGTTGGATAGATAGATGACTTCAACTTGTCCAGATAAATCTCTCTGTGAACATGAATCAAAGTTAACAGTCAACATGAGATTTGCCTCAAGAATTATTAAGTTATTGAGGAACTTGCTATTTGGTTCATGGGACCTGAGGGAAAGAAAGAGGAGGTAATTTAGGGGTTTTTCCCTTTGACATTTACACACTCTTCAAGGCCCACTTGGGGCTCTAACACCAGTAGAATAAGCTTATATAAAGTCTCACAGATGCTTCAAAGGCTTCTGCCTTCTCTATGTAAGAAAGAGTAAGTGCTGAGGAACTCTCCAGCTCCAGCCATTTAGTCTTGTTGAATTCAGCTTTGAAAGCTTATGTTTGTGAGTAGATACCGATGAAGGCACACGAAATTCTAACTCATTCCAGTTTTACAGGGAAATTGACTTAGCAGAGAGGAGGCAATTTTTCAAACCCCACCTCTCCAGGGAGAAGTTGTTTTCCTTTACTCTATTTTGCCATTATTTGAGTTAGACAGAAGTACAATTTGTGGATTTCCTCAGTTACTTTGTCTAGACCAAGACTCTTCCAGATCAGCCATACTCTTGCTTAACAACTGAGTTCTGCCTCCACATTCTGTAAGGTTCCACTTGTACATACACAAGTAACAACTCAGAATTTCATGTCAATCTTAGTGTCCTACAACAAATGTCAGAGTGCAGCAAATCGTCCTTCGAAAGTTTAAACTATTACTGTTTAGACTATTAAAATCAATATTTCCTTGAAATAGCCTCAGTTCTCTCAGTGACTCCTCGGACTTTACCGCTGTACATTGAATTGAGTGTCATTACAAGACATACAATGAGCTGTTGCGAGCTAAAAAAGAACCTTCTGATCATTAGAATATTTTACATACCATGTGAAGATCTGATTATTTAAATATAATGAGGAAGTGGTCAGTGAACTCATTTAGAAACATACCTGGAGGGAATTTCCCACTCGTTTCCAGTTTCAATTTGAGGTCAGCAATTTGCATTCTAGAAAAAGAGTTTCTGAAGACTGATTCATTCATTCCTTTCCATCCTTCTCAGCCTGCTTCTTGCTTGCTATTTGCAATATCTTCATGTGTGTTGCTATTTGGGCAGTAGCTGAATATCAAGTGAAAGTTTGCATTCACTTAGTAGCTCTATATAGAAGAACAGCATGATTTAGTTTTCTCACATTTTCTCTTTGAGAGGTTTTTTAGTGATTGGGATATATATTTCCACACAGCACAGTGTTCATCAGCAATATGCTAATTACAGGCAGAAATTTGAAATTTCCTCATGACCAGTTCTAATACTTTTGATCATTTTGTTTTAATTTGCTTGGGTTTGGTTTTAGTTTTACTTCTATGTCACTGTTTGTTAAAACATTGCAAGTAAAGTAACATATTAAAAATAATATTGTAGTGTAGTAAGAGTACTTAAGAGAATCCAGTCATTAGAGTTGAGATAGCATAGTTTTTAAAACTTAAAAGGTCAAATACATTGGTTTTGTAAGTTTAGTAAACTTGTCTGTTGCATGGTTTCTTTCAGAAAGGTTTCTCTTGGACCAGATAATCTTTCCTAATGGAAGATTGTTTCCAATTACTTCTACTTACAAGTCAAAAAGTAGTGCTGAGTAATTCCGTATTTTATTGTGATCAACTAGTATCACTAGTTGTTCTTTGGAATAATTCTGTATCATTATCCTTGCATTGACAGGTTTGCTGAAGTTAAATGCCTTGGAGAAAAACTAAATGAAGTGAGAAGTAAAATAAGTGAGTACATATTAACCTCATTTTACCTTTTAGCTTGTGAAATCACAGCATTCAAAAGATATGGGAAGAGATTCTGTTTTCTGAAATAGTTAATGCATTGCTAAGATTTCCGGTAAAGTAAATTGTAAGCTGATGATGGCAGTAATAATTTCATGTACAAGTTTTGATTATTTAAAATACTATAATGTGAAAAAGAGCTCCCTTCTTTATTTGACAGGATGTCTGAAATTTATCAGAAGGAGAAATTAAGGGATTAGCATGAGGTTCTTTAATTTTATTTTGGAATAAAAGGATGCAAATACATCATTTCAAAATGTCATATCTATTGATTAAGGATTGTATTTATCTATAAATTTATATGGCTTCTAATAAAAGGAGATTTCATTGTTGAGTTTTCACTCTGTACCTTGTACAGATTAATTAAAACAATTCCAAGGAGTGCTTCAGCTTGGTGGGGTTTTTCATCAGTTTTTCCTTAAGGACCCAAGAGCAAATGTCAGAAGTCAAGCAGATGAGGCAAAAGGCCAGCTTGGCTGAACAGGAATCTTCTCTTGGAAATAAGGCAAAAAAGGAAGGTGTATGCCCAGTGGAAGCAAGACCAAGTGACATGGGAAGAATTCAGAGGTGCTGCTTGCTGCTGTAGGGAGAAAATCTGTGCAACCAAAGCTCAACTGAAGTTAAAGCTGATGAGAAATGGGGTGGACAATAAAAAGATTTTTTTCAAATATATTAATGGCAATAGGCAGTATAGAAATATCATTGGCCTGTTACAGGATGAGGATGGTCACCTCAAAAAAGGGGACGGAGACAAGGAAGAGGTGTTTAATGCTTTGTTTGCCTCTCTCTTCAACATGGATTATGGACCAAGGGGGTCTCAGTGCGCTGAGCTGGAGGACCATGACTGTGAGAATGATCAACTCCCAGTCAACCTTGAAATTGTGCAGGATCTGCTGCTCCAGCTGGATCCCTACAAATCTATAGGGCCTGGTGGGATTCATCCCAGAATCCTCAAAAAGCTGCTGATATCATCACAAAGCGTCTCTCAATGGTTTTTGATTAGTCTTGGGATTCCAGGGATTTCAGGACCCAGCTGACTGGAACCTAGCAAAAGTTGTCCTGATTTTCAAGAAGGGCAAAAAGGAGGACCCTCGAAACTACAGGCCTGTCAGTCTCACTTCAGTGCCTGGTAAAGTTATGGAAAAGATTATTCTGGGAGGTATTGAAAAACATCCATAAGACAATGCTAGGTTGATTTATCACAGCCAGAATGGCTTACTAAGAAGAAAGTCCTGCTTATGAGACCTGATTTCCTTTTATGACAAGGTAACCCACCTAGCTGATCCAGGAAAGACAGTTGATGTGATCTTTTTGGATGTGAGTAAAGCTTTTGATACTGTCTCTCACAGCACCCTGCTGGACAGAATGGCCATCACACAGCTGGATAAACACATCATGTGGAGGGTGAGCAGTTGGCTCACGGGTCAAGCACAGAGGGTAACAGTGAATGGGGTAACATCAGATTGGTGACCTGTCAGTAGTGGGGTTCTGCAGGGCTCCATCTTAGGCCCTGTGCTCTTCAACATCTTCATAAATGACTTGGACACAGGACTGGAAGGGATACTAAGCAAGTTTGCAGATGATACAAAATTGGGAGGAGCTGTTGACTCCCTTGAAGGCAGGGAGATCCCACAGAGAGACCTCGACAAATTAGAGGACTGGGCAATCACCAACCTTGTGAAGTTCAACAAGGGGAAGTGCTGGATTCTGCACCTGGGATGGGGCAACCACCAGATGTATGCACAGACTGGGGAATGAGATGCTGGAAAGCAGTGCTACGGAAATGGGGGATCCCAGTGGATGGCAAGTTGAACATGAGTCAGCAGTGCCCTGGCAGCCAGGAGGGCCAACCATGTCCTGGGGGGCATCAGGGAAAGCATCACCAGCCGGTCAAAGGAGGGGATTGTCCTGTTCTGCTCTGCACTGGGGCAGCCTCACCTTGAATATTGTGTGCAGTTTTGGGCACCACAATAGAAGAAAGATATAAAGCTGTTAGAGAGTGTCCAAAGGAGGGCAACAAAGATGGTGAAGGGCCTTGAGGGGAAGCCATGTGAGGAGCAGCTGAGGTCACTTGGTCTGTTCAGCCTGGAGAAGAGGAGACTGAGGGGAGACTTCATTGCAATTTTCAACATCCTCACAAGCGGAAGAGGAGGGTCAGTCACTGATCTCTTCTCTGTGGTGACCAGTGAGAGCACCCGAGGGAATGTCCTGAAGTTGTGTCAGGGGAGGTTTAGGTTGGATATTAGAAAAAGGTTCTACAACCAGAGGGTGGTTGGGCACTGAACAGGCTCCCCAGGGAAGTGGTCACAGCACCAAGCCTGACAGAGTTCAAGAAGCATTTGG